>OY759273.1:26155455-26165455 GCA_963662155.1 Lamellibrachia columna | reverse complement strand
AGAGCCTGCTTGAGTAGACGGACTCTGGGACCTATAGTTGCTGAGCAAGGCAATTTGGGTAGACTGACTGTTCTACTGTCCAGGCCGGAGGAAGTCATATATAGGCCTATCAAACACAGATAATTGCGACATTTGTCAACGAAATGTTATGCTGACGTCAATGGAAATGCAGATGATCATATGTAATTTGGTTCTATGTGTAATATTGGTTACAAGTTCGTGCGGACGCCTCATTCATTAGTCGTCTACTATAATGCGTCGACATAGGGGTCGTATCTAAAAGAAGTATGTCGCCGGTTCAGGAAAAAGGTGGCTTCTAAATAGGGGTCGTATCTAAAAGAGGTATGTCGCCGGTTCAGGAAAAAGGTGGCTTCTAAAGAGTGTTGTCATTATACTCGATTAAAACCACAATTATACAAACCTAGATAGTTATATCCGTGTCCATTATGCGAGTTTGACTCGAGTCGTGGGGGTTGACTAGCGTTGGAATCAAGTCGTCCATTTTCATGACTTGCGACTTAACTTGGAATTCAGAGAAATGACTCGAGACTTCATTTGGACTTCATTGGTTTGAGACTTGACTTGACTTACCAGTGTGTGACTTTCAAACAAGTATTATGGTTCAAGACGTACATAAATCGAGGCCATGTTGTGACAAACCGCACCGAATACAATAATCATTAAGTATTATTGTGGTTGGCAAATATTGTGGCGGGCAGCATCCGCCGATATTCCCCGCTTAAAATTAACCATAAGAAGCATGGCGATCGGTGACCCTGGTTACTTGGGACTTGAGTTGGAATTCACAGAGATCACTCGGGACTTAATGTGGACTTGGCGGTCATTGACTTGTGACTTGACTTGCAGGTCAATGACTTGAGACTTGACTTGCCAATTTGTGACTTGCCAGCAAGTCTAGTGTTACCAGCATTACCAGTTGGTACTGGTTATTTAGCATGACCCCTTAACGTCATGGCATGTGGCAATTACTGCAGTTGCACGTCTTCCGCGTGCTGTTGCGAAGCGTCGCAAGTAGAGACAATTAAGGAAGTGCACATTTTTTCATGCATGACTTGCGTTACTAATTGGCGTTTCGTGGCTGCTGCAGACTACGGCGGAAAGGGAAAAGCTAAGCACAAATTAAGCGCTTTCCCCAAATACGAGGACAACAAGTCAATCAATCCTTTCACTTTAAAATAGCACACAAACCAATCTATTTTCGAACCTTCAGAATTTATCTGAGAATATGTTGCCTGGCATTATTAACAATAATATGTTCGACAAAGTGTCGCAATACTGTACCAGTTGAGAGTTGGCTTCTTCTTACACTGTAACAAATCAATGCGGCCCCGTCCAGCTAAATCATTGACCGCACAGTGTAATCGTAATATACTGACACTAATATGCGAGCCAACCTATATGTTTAGATGGAGACAAGATGTCGCCATTAACATGCGAAAGATGGTCATTAACATATCAGATTCACATGCATAAACCACTCTACGTTCTAGCATCAGCGTCAGCCCACAGTTTGCTGTAAAAACTGGCAACCAGCATCACCACCGACACATGCAGCTACGCTGAATATTGCTTCGCAGATAATTCGCCAACTGAAAAATGTATGTTCGTCGTTGAAGATTTCCGCAGTGGTATTTGCCAGACATCTGGTAACGTACCTTAGACGTTCTCACGGGGCGCAGTTATGAAAACGTTTCAGTATACCAACGTTTTTATCACGTCACAATAAAGCACTCTAGTCGTAAAACAAGCGTGTTAAAATTCCCAAATTTTGAAGTAGGACTACGTCTGTATCTCTGTCTATTGGTATATGTAACTGCAGTGGAGAGCGCATGTTTTTTCGCAAATGAAACGGATAAAAATTAATTGCGCTCGACTAAGGGGCAGAAGAGGATGGACTTCCTTTTGCTCAAGTCAATTGAATGCAGTGGCGCGTCTAGGATCTCACGGGGGGAGGGCGAAACAGTGGGGGAGGGGGAGGGTGGGACAGTGGGGGGAGGGTCAAGCTTAGTCACTCCTCCTTAGCCGACCGTGCTACCATGTAGCGGGCCAACGGGAAATGCGCTAACAATGTCCCCCGACACCAAATACGCCACTGATTGAGTGCGACATTCTTCAGAAACTTGACCTTTCGTCAATTATTCACGATATCTCGCCAAGAAAATACCAAAGGTGGTATTTTGGTAGTTGACTATCCAGGGCCTGCTAGGCCTATATTTGCTTAATTTCACGATTTGTTTCCGATTCAACTCGAGTTTTCGTTGTGTTTCCGGTCTACTTGAGTGGGACCAGCGGGAGCTCAGGGCCCTGGGGCAAGTGCCCCAGTTGCCCCTATTATAATCCATACATACATAAGTGCGGATGTACATATATGCATACATGCTTACATACATCAGTGCATATGTACATACACGAATACATACATAAGTACGTACATACATACATACATACATACATACATACATACATACATACATACATACATACATACATACATACATACATACATACATACATACATACATACATACATACATACATACACATACACAAGATGGTGAATCAGTGGAAGAGAAACCGACCAGTGAACACGTACCGCAGTTGCCGAGTTGAACGCGCGACACCAGGAGGCGCTGGTGTCCTGGGTCACTCTCGTTTACACAGGTCAGCAGTGAATGATCACTCCCCGATCGAAGTTGCAACCATTTGATGCTACAGTTGCACGTTAGAGGGTTGTCACCAAGAACCCTGAGAGAAATAAAAACCGACAGTGTTGTTTAAGTACTTCAACATTATGTGACGAACGTATTTTCCCCGTACAATCTCAGAAAATGTTGAATTTGTATGTTTAGCCTGCTTTATTATCGATGTATACCTGAAGCCCAAGTAGTAATAATCATTTGCAGTGTTTTTGTTGGCCTGATTTGATCCTAAATTCCTAGTGCAGACAAATGTATAATAAATGTCAAGTAGTTCATTAGCGACTGTGTCGCACACTCGTGAGCGCGACTGAGATCGGCGGCGTCCCGCTGGGCTCGTTGGCGTGCGAAACGGCAAAACAACATGTGGAACTAAACGGGCCAGTGTGCCCGGAATTAGCAAAGAACCAACCCACGACCGGGCAATTCTCTTGGGACGGCCGTGTTTTATTTCACAGGCAGCGTTCGGTCGCGGCTAGGCTAAGCCACGTAATACGGCTGCACGCTGCGTGCGTGCGTGCGTGCGTGCGTCAACTCTGGCCAGTTCTTTCGTTCGTGATTTTATTCGCGACGGGGCAGGTTAAGAACAAAGAAACCAGCTATATTGCTCGGATTATACATACTGATCCTCTTCGTACCCTATTTGGTGCATATTGTCACTTAGCGACTAACCATGTCTCTGTCATCTTCCAAGAATTCCATCCCATGCTTTCGTTATGCTTCCACAGTCCATCTCCATTTCGATTTTTCCCTTTCTCTTTTTCATAAAATTCAAGATAATACTAGTTTTTGTCAAGTAAATTGTGTTTCCCAAGTAATCGCGATATCTGCGCGTGGGAAGCACGAGATAGACCTACATAAATGTTTTTATTTTGTTACGTAGCGAAAACTATATCGAACATTTGCGATTTGAAAAATCGACTTGTAACACACTAAAGAGCCAGAATGTAATCGAAATGAACCGCAGCAAAGCATCTAATTGGGTCACAACATTATCCAACCCTGGTTCACAAGGGCGATTTTTATCAAGGCCACCATTACACAGACACTCTGAACAAACAGTAACGCGGGAAGACGAAGCTTTAAGGCAGTGCTGCCACTAGACGCCGACAGAGGACAGTCAGAGGTCGGACGCCTGACGCGTTACTTACAGTTTCAGTGGAATATCATTCCACCGATGACTTAGTGTAGTCCATGAAAATAGTGCAATGGCGTTTCCGTGTAGATCTCTACAAATGATTACAAAACAAGACTGGTATACATATTACTAAAATGTTGGTAAGTAATTTATTTTTTTGGACCTACCACAGTACATAAATGAATTAAATGACACACATGCTTAATGAGGAAATAGTAATGTGGTGAAGCACTATATATTGCCGATTGGCATGAAACACACATAGGCAGAAATTAATATAATTATAGCTTTTACTGATTCTGCAAGATTGGGATAGAAAAACACATTTACCACATCGTAATACATATTGCCTTAACCCCACGTGTTATTATGTGTGCGTGCGTACGTACGTGCATGTATGTGTGTGTGTGTGTGTGTGTGTGTGTGTGTGTGTGTGTGTGTGTGTGTGTGTGTGTGTGTGTGTGTGTGTGTGAGTGCGTGCGTGCGCGTGCGTGCGTGTGCGTGTGCGTGCTGTTGCGCTCACATTCATGCGTGCATGTGCGCCAATACGACGCTACCTGTTGAAAGCGCAACGACGACGTGGTGGAAGCACGGACAAAACAAATTGTTATCGATTGTTCCAGCGCGACCCTTAGCGGCTTAAACAAAATCCGATGACGTTGCACTTACAATTTTCGCAGTCTGTTGAGACTTCTAAAAGCGTCTGGTGACACATAACGCAAACCGCTTGTCTTGATAGTGCTGAAAACAATAAAGCATCGAAATGTGTGTGTGTGTGTGTGTGTGTGTGTGTGTGTGTGTGTGTGTGTGTGTGTGTGTGTGTGTGTGTGTGTGTGTGTGTGTGTGTGTGTGTGTGTGTGTGTGTGTGTGTGTGTGTGTGTGTGTGTGTGTGTGTGTGTGTGTGTGTGTGTGTGTGTGTGTGTGTGTGTGTGTGTGTGTGTGTGTGTGTGTGTGTGTGTGTGTGTGTGTGTGTGTGTGTGTGAGGAGAGATATAGATAGAGAGAGGGGGGAGGGAGGGAGACAGACAGACATACGTAGAGAGGGAGAGAGTGAGTTAGAGAGGGAGAGAAAAAGAGACCGACCGACCGACCGACCGACCGACCGACCGACCGACCGACCGACCGACCGACCGACCGACCGACCGACCGACCGACCGACCGACCGACCGACCGACCGACCGACCGACCGACCGACCGACCGACCGACCGACCGACCGACCGACCGACCGACCGACCGACCGACCGACCGACCGACCGACCGACCGACCGACCGACCGACCGACCGACAGACAGACCGACAGACAGACAGACAGACAGACAGACAGACATACAGAAAGAAAGAAAGAAAGAAAGAAAGAAAAACAGACATACAGAAAGACAATAGACAGACAAACATACAGACAGGGAGACAGACAGACAGACAGGGATACTGAAAGACAAAAAGACAGAGAGACAGAGAGACAAACAGACAGAGACAGACATACAGACAGTGACATAGTTGACGTGTGTGCACTCGTTTAATAGCTGTTGTGTGTTATAATAACTCTTGTCAGTTTTACAACGCAGTCATTTCTGCACACAAGTCACGGCTTGAACTAGTCGTAAGACCATACAGGCGCCTTCGTCATGCTAGTGCGCGCCGCTACAAATCATATAACGGTCGTGGTCGCGCCCCGTCAACACCAGTCCGACTGGCGGCCTAACGACAATCGATATTTATTTTTTTTTAAACAAGATATTGTAGTTACAGTTTTTCCAGCCGCCGGTACATCCCAAAGGAAGCTTCGCCAATGTGGGTCAGATTTGCCTGGTCTTCAATCAATCTGAAACAACATGATGGTTTTGTCACCGTGTGTGTGTGTGTGTGTGTGTGTGTGTGTGTGTGTGTGTGTGTGTGTGTGTGTGTGTGTGCGTGCGTGCGTGCGTGCGTGCGTGCGTGCGTGCGTGCGTGCGTGCGTGCGTGCGTGCGTGCGTGCGTGCGTGCGTGCGTGCGTGCGTGCGTGCGTGCGTGCGTGCGTGCGTGCGTGCGTGCGTGCGTGCGTGCGTGCGTGCGTGCGTGCGTGGACGGGGCGGGGCGGGGCGGGGCGGGGCGGGGCGGGGCGGGGCGGGGCGGGGCGGGGCGGGGCGGGGCGGGGCGGGGCGGGGCGGGGCGGGGCGGGGCGGGGCGGGGCGGGGCGGGGCGGGGCGGGGCGGGGCGGGGTGGGGGAGGGGGCGGACGTCAAAAGGCTGGTTGTCTTGTGTCTACTGCCGGTCCCCTGAGAAACCCCGCAGTTGCGCCAGACGAATTTCTGGCATGTTTTAACCCATTACATGCGGAGGTGGCGGTGAGTAAACAGCTGATCAATTTGACATGCTTTTGTGATTTTATTGAACAGTGGAACATACAAGATTTAGTTTTGTTACATACACGACACCGCTATTAATAAAGATCACCCGGAAGGCGAATTTATGCTGCATACAAATCTTGATCGAGCACGTTTGTTGTCAATATATCCACACATAGGGCGACGAATTTTAGTAAATGGACGACAAGTAAACGAATTCTTGACGATTACATTACAATATGTATGACTACTAAACTCGTTTAGTCTTTTTGCCAACGCTAATACTGTGCTCACATAAAGATAGTCCGAGCTAGTTAATCCAAATTAACTAGCCCCGTCTACGGTCGGTCTTTCACGCTGTGCCGGGCTATCCGTCAGGTACCAAACTAGTCGACTGTATATCACCGTGTGATTATTACAAAAAAGTAACAAGGCCGACAAGTTATTAATATACACACGTTTATCTTATTTTGGAGGGAAAACATCCAAGTGGGAGGGAAGTTCTACCGATTGACATATCGTTGTTGAGTAACATTCTATTTTCTCGATTGATTAAGCGTTTCTGTTATGGTGTTTTCAAGTCTCTGTTACGTTAAGCTTTTTTTTCAAGTATCCTTCGGTTATTATTCACACAAAAACGTTATAAATGACGACCTCTTGGGCTGAACTAATCACTAATAAGTACTAAGTATTATAATGTATTGCTGGCCCGTCTCTTTAACTGAGGTCAATATGGCGGAAACATTAGCGAACTATCTTGCGCACGCAGCCGGAAACATAGAGTTAGACCGGGTCAACTTCTTCTCTTCTTCCAATACAGCTTATGACTCTGTATTAGCTGCATATAAAATGTGGCTAGAGTATCATCGAGCTGGGAGTAGTGGTGCGTGGCCACGAGCGGTGTTTTTTATTATTGTTTTAAACTGACAGGGAGAGTACACACTCTCTAAGCATATTGACTGACTGTTGGCTAAATAACTGTCGTGTGCATTTGTTCCAAAATGTTACGACGCTGGAAGCGAATGAATATTTGTATGCGTCTGGTAGTAGAGATAAGCACTGTCTGTGCCGGTGAGTTCGTTGCCACGTCAACCAGGTTGATGCGGTAGAACATCGGCCGCTCGGCATCTGCCGTCCTCTCTATAGCGGGCTTCCATTCGAGGATCCCTGTCATGGTTGCCATGTGGCTGCGTCGACGACAAACGTTCTTCACGAAGCGAAGAGTGACTACCGTACTTTGACACTGACAATAGAACGTTTTGGTATTGATGCTTGTGAAATAATAATTAATTAAATATGTTCAACATGCATCCATTCATCTGAATGAGAACACTGAGAAAGATGAACGAAGTTTCTGTCGCCCCACACAGGGCTTGAAAACCATCTGCATAGAAGACCAGCAGCACTCAGGATTAAGCTGTCGCGATAATTTGTGTCCACAAAGATTTCGTGCTATCCTTCTGTGCCACGGAGACATGATGCGGATACAACACACCATCACGCGGTACTTTCCGTCACCGGCTGCATTGATCGGCTTACCGCTCTAACAGCTGTGTTAACACATGTATGTCTTTACTGGTGCTTTCTACACACCCGAGAGAGCGTCTAAGTAAGTCACTGTGGCATTGGCGAAACCTGAAACGTGAAACCGTAAACGACGTATATACTAAATCGACGTCACCGGCGTTCCTTAGCACATATTTAAATTGTTAAATGAACATATATTCAAAGTATCCTCCTTCCTCACTGAAGATATTCCATAATCACTCTGAATGACCCTATTATAATTTTTCGCCCGGTAATTCGATAATAATGTATGTTTATTCTTGATAGGAAATGTATTTCGGGGGAGATTGTAGGTTGTTGGTGTATTTTTTATAGAAATTTAACAAACGCGGGAATGAAAAACATTAGAATCGTTCTCGCTCCGAGGTGTTATACTGCGTGCGTGCGTGCGTGCGTGGGTGCGTGCTTGCGTGCGTGCGTGCGTGCGTACGTGCGTGCGTGCGTGCGTGCGTGCGTGCGTGCGTGCGTGCGTGCGTGCGTGCGTGCGTGCGTGCGTGCGTGCGTGCCTGTTTCATCAAGTGTCGAACAGCCTGCACCACTTCGCTTCTGGAGCGCCATGCAATTCACTGTCGGTTGCTTCAGTCGGTCTGTTACGAATTCTGCGGTGTTATGTTTGCATCTGCACATCTATTCTTTGGACGCATAGTTCATCAATCATGTTCAGACTGTTTTCATGCCAAATAAAAACACGTGCATTTCCGGGGGCAGTGCATAATCTATCGGCAGCGCGGAGCCGAATCTGAACGTAAACAACAGATAGGTCGAAGCATTGCCATGGAAATGACGCTCGTGACCAATCACCATGGAAACGCTCGTGTCGAATGAACGTGCAGTGAATTACGCTTTCCTACGCAAATCTCGTAATCACAATCGAACGACAGAATAATAGTACTAGAAGCGGACTTGTCACGGGATCGTTTGAACAACAGGTTGCACTCAACGTGTCGTTATCGGCGCACCGTTGATAAAACCAATTAAAATGTGCATCGCATGTGCTGCAATCGGCCGGCCTCGCGTCGCGCTTAATTAGGTATGTAGCGCACGGAAGGTTTCTACACGAGTGGGTACGCTTCCAGGGATTGCGCCGAGAGAGGACCGATGTCATGCCATGTGTGGTTTTCGTACTAGAGCGAATAGCGACTAGTATTGTTTTCTAGAAAATGTAAGATATAGACGTTGCTTATGCGTGTGTGCGTTTGTGTGTGTTCGTGCGTGCGCATGCGTGCGTATGCGTGCGTATGCATGCACTTGTGAATATGTTCGTTGACTATAAATGCACCAAGCGACACTTGACGTGACAGGAAATGACAGCAAGCGACAAGCATGTATTATGAAATAGGATTAGTCTGGTACGTATAACATGCATGTTTTGCAGACAGTCTGCATGTACATCTAATGCTGTCTTCCCACAGACGGCTTAGGCAATATAATTCTATTTACATTTACGTGCGCGTATTTCTAATAATGCTATGCCCCACGATTCAATAACATGTGAAAGCGGGAAGATCAAAGTGAAATACCAAGTTAAATATATATTTTTTTAGTTAACCACCCAACTTGCTTACGGACGTAGAAGGAAACGTGGACTCGCTCAGTTTAATTTGAGTGCGCGTAGCTCCATACACGTCATAACAGCTAACTACTTTTTCCTGACAGACATACATACATACATTCATACATACATACATACATACACACAGACAGACAGACAGACAGACAGACATACATACATACATACATACATACATACATACATACATACATACATACATACATACAGACAAACATAACTTGTCGCTAGCGTTGGAGCCACAGTAGATATGCAAAATCATAAAATAATCAGAAATAATGAACTGAAATAGTAATAATGACATGAAATAATAATAAATTATATATATATATATATATATATATATATATATATATATATATATATATATATATATATATATACATATATACATATACACATACACATACACATACACATACACATACACATACACATACACATACACATACACATATACATATACATATATATATCACACGCACACGAACACAGACGACAGCACTGCACGACTATTTTAATTTAATGAAAACCCATTACTTTTGCCGTGGTAGATAATCTAGTATACAATCTGCGGAACGAGAGATAGGTAAATGGTACAGTTTCGCTCCACTGAACAAACAATTAAATGGGTCTCGTTCAGCGTCCAGACAGCAGACACTGAGAGTACGCGACTGAAGCTCCGT
>OY759273.1:26095455-26150455 GCA_963662155.1 Lamellibrachia columna | reverse complement strand
ATGTCAATATTTATCACATGCAATGAGAATCGAGTCACATCAGATTGAACAAAAAAAGTAGCCCACAAGACCAGAGGCAGCAAAAGAGGGAAATATATCAATGGTTTAAAACTCCATCCTCAATTGATTTAGCATATCGCGAATCAGGATCGTTAATGTTCAATTGTGTAGTGTTTGAATAGTCGAAATAAAAGAGTGCTTAGTTTTGTTAAAATTATCACAAGAATATAATTTTATCATTAGAATAGATCGAGTAATTTGCGAAACTGTGAACTGTGAAATGGTATTATATATGTATAACGTCTGAGCAATTTTTTACATTTTAGTCGGATCCGCTCAAAAATAATTTATTAGTTTGTCTGATGACTTCACCAAAACAGACGAGCCAGTATGTCGTAGGCGATACTAGATAGGTTCGATGTTTAACGGAATGAATATGAAACGTGAGGAGAGTAATGTTTAATCCAACGAAGAAGTGACCATTAGATCAATATCTACTTGACCAGTGAGTGTCTACCAACTGTTGTCTTCTACCAAGGACATAACTGTATCGAGGAAACATACCGCCAACGTCACCAGACACAGTACCCGGAAAAGAAGAGGATTAAAGATCTATTTTATATTACACGTCAACAAGAGAACATGTCGTCAAAAATCCATGACGTGAGAGCTCCAGCTGTTGCATAAGGTGGGATGACCTTGAGCAAATGGTCAATCACGTAGAGCTGGGCATCGAGGCGGGCGATAATAAGGCGTCGCGGCAGCGTTCCGATGCACTATGAGCACTTCTGATAACGTAAACCTAAAAGTTCAATACAAAAAGCTGTTTTTTTAAACACAGATCCCTGAAAGGGTCTGGACTAACGTACTAAAAACCCCCTTGAATCAGCATTGAGTTAAAGGCAGAATTCAAGATAGCGTCCAATATTGCGGCAACATTTTGACAACTTCTGAACCACTTATGCTAAAAGGCAAATGTTAGTGTCTAATGTAGGTTTTTCTACCATGATATATCCAACTAACACCATTAAAACATTCTACAGGCACCAGAGCTTGCACTTATTTCGTTTTTGACTCTAAGCAGGGCAAATATTAAGGAAAAAGCGAATAAAAGATTACATTCCCATCATATTAGTTATAACAGTGAATAGCATAACATTCAGTTCAGCGTCACGTACTAATATAGTCAACCTGTCTCAACACGATGCTATGCTATCAAGACATTCACACTACTGCGTATTAAATACCAATTGTTTAAAGTTTTACTATCAACCCCACCGTGTCCAGGTTTCAGCAGATTCATCCTGTGTCTATCTTTTGTAAGATTATTGTCCACTGCAGGGTGAGTAGAGGGCCGTGGAGTACATCCGTCTTTACACACCAACACGCCTTCTCACAATGGCCCTCAAAACAATAAGAAGTTTTCGGATTTTCTCATGGATGTCATGTACGCACCGCTGTGTGTGTCACTGGCCTGGTTCACCAGCATTACCAGGATGTCAGCGTCGGTAGCGACACCAAGCACTGGACTGGAAACATCCAGGGATGTTGTGACAATCAGCCTCGTCACTCAGCCTGCTTGCATTGGACATAATCGTTTGCAAAACACAGTGCAATGACACAGACGAGGCGTGTCTTATTGGTTAGGTAATTTGGACTCTTTAGAAAACTGTGCTGATGTAGCAGTGGCTTCGTGCTGGCATCAAACAGCAAGACAAACTCCTCTGCCTGCTCAGCCACGTTGATAACCCGGTCTCCCCTCTGTGAATGACATCTGACAAGTGTTGCTGCTGAAGCTCTTCCAACTTCGAAAGTATCGTCACATTTGACATTCAGAGCCGCGACTACTGTAGTTGATATGCTTTTGAGAGATTGTTATGGTCAGATGGGAATGGTGGGTGAGCAGCGAAGACGTCTGAACACTGGGATGTGCTTTTTAGATAGACGCACTGAATCAGGTCTCAAGTCAGGTGCTGGTCAGACGTAGATGAGTCCATTCACCGACAGCTTCTCGGTCCTGCTCTTCCCCGCAGTCTCATCCAGCAGCCGTTGCATATCCTATGTAGGTCATCACAATATGAAAGCCTCAGGATGATCCCATCAAGTTGTGGAGAAAAGATCAACATCTCAACTGCTTTAGTGTACAGTGGCTGGTCAGACGTAATGAATTAACACTTCCGTCCCAGACGGTCACTCTCCTTCTTTGCGTAGCACCACGCTGAGAATATCGTGTTCGGCTGGATTGGATCGCGATTTATAAAGGAGGGCGGCACAATGCTGGTCTTCTCATCCCCTGTGTTGTTGGCTGTCCGTATGAGGCCAGCTCAAGCGGATGAGAAGGGAGAAGTTGTCCAGGTTGACGCCGCTCGTCTTCAGCATGCAGAGAGTCTCAGGAAAAGGGAGGAGCTTGAACACCACAGATGTCAACCCCGGTGTGGCTCGCTTTTATAGCACTACAACGGAATCTTGTCTTAACTGCCAAAGACTGAGGCTGCCTCGACATTCGCCTGATGCTTTCAGCTTGGAAATGAGGTGTCGTCACCGCTATTACCACCTATAGAGGCAATGTCCAAGGCAGCATTGTCGAATACAAATGGCATAAGGCCTTTCACAGAGTCCGGGAGGGGAGAAGAGTTCTTTCATCTGCGCATTTACTAGCTTCACCACCTTAATGTAGCTCTCAGCCAACAAAAGACTGTTGAATATGTCAATCAGCTCCCTCGAACAGTTCTTTGTGTGCGAATAAACGTTGCCAAAGCAAGTAAATGGGGATAAATGTACGACGTTGGGCGGCACGCAGCTATGATGATCTGAACAATAGCTGAATACTTCCTCCTTACAGGCATGCTGTCCAAGTGATGACACCCTGGATGAACCTCTGAAAGTCGAGTGACTCAAGACTGCTTATAACAGCGAATGCATCAGTTCCATGTGCTGTAATCCTACTCGCGTTCCTGACGAACATAGCTGCCATTTCAATAATATCATCCTCCGATTGTCTGCTCTTTTGTGCATGCCATTTCTTGTTCAGAATGCGGTAAGCTTTATCTCGAAAGCAGACCACACGCGATAGATCACTAAGAGATGTTACAACAATGGCTTCAAGCTGATGTTTCAATCAAGTACGACAGCACCGTGGCTGTCTATTTTATTCTAACTTTTCATGCGGCTTCGCACCTGATTGGAGTCGAACATGAAATAATTGGAGGTTCTGATGACTCTAGAATGCTTTAGTGATGTTACATGGAAAACCCTACCCTATACACCAACTTTTACCCTCTAGCATAAGTGGTTCAGAAGTTATATAGTTAATCAACGTGTTGTCGCCATCTTGGACGCCATCTTGAAATCTGCGTTTAGCGCAAGGTGGACCGGTAACGGTGTCAGCCTCACCTCAGACTTCAAGGATCCAGAGGAGAGCAACAACTTCTAATAACGACCACGTATACATGCAATGTGGTGTGTCTCATGTGTAAATTGATGATTTTGTGCGCTTAACGAGTTGAAGCAAGTGGACGTGCACGTTGTATTGGATCACAAAACTGATCAATGTTTCGTATTCCATTTTTAATAATTCCAGGAACCTCAACGTTAACACAGTCTGAATGAAGCATGCCGTTGCTATGGATATTTTATATTGTTATCGCTACTTGACTATGCGAACGTTACGGTCACGGATTTTACCACGACTTAGATCGTCCGCACTCATGCGTGACAGGTGATTGATCGGTATTCGATGTCAACGGTAAGCTATAATGCTTTGAACACGGCGCTAAATTCAGCAACTGCTTGAAAAAATCAAAGCATGACGTTCCAACATATTTTAAAATTTCTTTTCACTATAACAAGTGTCACTCTCCGTTTTTCTCTCTCCCCAAGAGCATGATAAGACATATCGAAAATAAAAGACGAGTTATTACGATACGCCTCAACATCGATCATGCTAAATGCTGTAGATAAAATAAGCAAAAGAATAAAATAGTTAATGGCTAAGCTAAATAGCCAATAGCTAGTATAATAGCTAGCTATGTCCACTGTGAAGTAATACCTCAAATAAACAATTATATGCCATCTTTAGTCCCTAAATCCATACTCCGTAAACGTCCACAATCCCAATGTTTTCAAGTTAGAAGTTCCAAAATGGCGCGCTAGTTTCGGAGAAAACGAAGATCTTGGGTAAGTAAAGTCTATGTGTAGCTTCATATGCATTATTTACAATTCCTTTCATTTAAACAACATTGGAAATCTATTACGCGTATTTAAAACTTGTGTTCAGTTACACAATGTTTGGTCCTCTATCTGGCTCTCTCGGAAAGATAGTATCTATTGCACCTAAATCCGTCATCCAAACTCAGTTTGGCCTCTGAACAGATTACATGTACTATATTGAACTAAAATCCGATCCATCAGATGACGAATTAGGAGCCGCATATGTCAGAGAAATGCATTAAACATTTCCGTGGTTGTTTTCCTTGAATTGGATTGGATTACAAAACGATGTGTGCGAGGTCTAAATTTCATTTTGTTACTGTTAGTGCGTTCATCACTGTCAGCCCCTACATGAAAAACTCTTTTGAATTTGCGCAGATCGTCGAACGCATTATATTTCCTGCAATCGTAAGGAAATATAAAGATTATTTCCGTTAGTCTCATATGAACACACACACACACACACACACACACACACACACACACACACACACACACACACACACACACACACACACACACACACACACACACACACACACACACACACACACACACACACACACACACACACACACACACACACACACACACACACACACACACACACACACACACACACACACACACACACACACACACACACACACAACCACTGATTTTAATAATAATAATAATAATAACTGAAATGTGTGCAAAGCATCAATGTCGAAAGCTGCTGATAATAGGAAACCAGGAAATGAAACCTGACCAACCGTCGAAGAGAAAATTATATGTGTGTCTAGTACTAATAACTAACAGTGCAGATACTGTTCAGTGGATCCTTAATGTGTTGGTTGATTTGTTACTCTAGCAATAAAGTACGTGATGGTGTTTCTTCTAATACGACCATCTGCTGAGGCAAGGCCAATTAGGAGGTGTCTCTTAGCGCTTAGTGGCTCCGTGCACCATTAAATCATTCTACGTTTGAACATGATTCGTGATTCAGCCCGTGGTGATAAACGTGACATTATTGTCATCTCTGACGTAGTATTGGATGGGATCTTATCGTTGCCGACTTTTGCCTATTTAAGAAAATGATACATTGCTGGATATCTATACACCACGGATACGCTCGGCTGATGCACCTTTTATTTATCATTTGTGCAGCAGCAGCAGCAGCAGCAGCAGCAGCAGTGTTGGCACGCAGTCTGTTGTTTGATCGTGCTTGTAATGTAATATATTTTTTAACAACAATGTCTTTAAAATACATTTGCCACTAACGACGTCAACAGATATGTTGATAAATAGATGACTGCAATTTTGTCAACGAAAATAGAAACATGAAGAATATCCCAATCATTAAAACTGGTCATGCTTGTGAACATCTCCAACAAAAATTACGAATTTCCATATCGACCCAGAGTAATATAATACATATATTGAAAATGTGCAATGTGCGTGACACCAGCATCTCCTTAATCATCATATGACTAATCGAATATTAATAAAAGTTATTTGTGTGCTAACAATTATCTTTACTCATACGTTTTGGCATTTGCCGCTGTCGCATGAACGTTTTTTAGTTTGTCCTGCAAGCATTTTTATTATTTCTATTTTTACACACATGACAGTTATTTTCATATTCTACTTGACTTGTTTAACACGCGAGCCAACAACATCTTAAAAATAAATTTCCAAGTCGCAATATTCTTGGAAAACAACCACTTACACAGTCGTCGTTTAAGTCAAATGGTGTGCTTGAATTTATACTTCGAAGAAGAATATTTAATTTTTACGAATGACATGTCACGAACGATGCCCCTTTGGAGACAGTAGAGTCTGGCTGCAGCCCTTTGGCTTTTACAACAATGGGAAATAATATCCAACATTTACCCATAATTACGTGTGCATTGTTTGAAATGATGACCCCTGTACTTTACTTCCCAGAATGCATCTCGCGCATTAGCCGATGTACAGAAAGATTAGCAATTAGATTAAATTCTCTCTCTCTCTCTCTCTCTCTCTCTCTCTATCTCTATATATATATATATATATATCTCTCTCTCTCTCTCTCTCTCTCTCTCTCTGTCTCTCTCTCTCTCTCTCTCTCTCTCTCTCTCTCTCTCTCTCTCTCTCTCTCTCTCTCTCTCTCTCTCTCTCTCTCTGTATATCGCCCGAGAAAGCTCTCAGGTGAAAATACATGTGCAAACGGTAATTCAATTGCGTCTATTGTCTTCAATGGCGATTGCCATTTACCGTTGACTCCACACGGGGCTATGTTCGCGTGCTGCCAATACTGACACAGGCCGAATGACATTTACAAAGAACTCCAAACGTGACAATAATCCAAACGAGCGCTATTGTGGTCAGAATGGAATATGTGAGAAAGGTTATGTGCGAAAAGTTAGACGCATACATTCTGGTTTCGTACCAAATCCTAGTATATCAATTAAAAAAAAAGAGGTTTCATCTCGACATTTTGCATGACCAAGTGCTGTCCATTCTGTGGTTCTCCATCGATCCTGAGCAGCGTTGTCTAACACGTGTCTGTCTTGATGTACACAGCATCAAACAATACTTTCGAAGGATTGCACATTTCCTTCACTGACAATGTATGTGTTTTGAGTCATGTGACGAACATGATAACATGGTCACCACAAGTGAAAATCGGAATCATATCGGACTTCGGTGGTTCTGAGTTGGGGGGGGGGCGGTGGCGAAGAGGTTAAAACATCGGACACTCAGTGGAGAGAACCAGGGTTCGTTTCTTCCTGCTGCCGTTTCAAAGCGTTGGCAACTTCGTTCACCCCACATTGCCTCAGTTCACTCAGCTGTATAAATGAGTGCCTGGCTACAGACAGCGGTGGATATGTGAATTGTTGTGGAAGTTATCTGCGTACATAACTCGGAAGGCCGTTATCATGACTCTTGTGAATTAACACATGCTACAACTATCTCCGATGCACGTCCATAACATCTTGTCGTATGTCAACAAGAGTGTTGATTTGTTTCATTCGCATTTTCACACCTGAGCCACATAGCTCTTCAAATGAAGTACTTTAATGAAATGGAAGAAAAAACGTAATTGAACAGGGACATTTAGCAGTACTGCGGATAACAGAATCAACTGCTTAGTAGAATCAAATATATCAGCTGGGTTGGAATCATTCCTTATCCCCGACATGTTATGATGTAGCGCTAGAGTGAATGCCGCTTAATAGAATGATATTGATCAGACCCGAAATGCATATATTACGCGGTTACCACTATATCGAAACAAATATCACGATCACGTCGCAATGCATGAATGTATCTTTGGTAGTGGTTTCGTTTCAACAAAGCAGTTTTCATAAACATTTATCAAGATTCAACAAGAGTTAACGAGATTGCCCTCCAGAGCGACAACCTCCAGGTGGCGGACAATGTGTTCTCTTTTTGAACACGTTCACATTTCTCAGTTGTCAAACTGGGAGCCGCTTCATACTCTTTCAAATATCCCACCTCTTTCCTGAATGCATTCACGGCCAATACAGTGACACATTGCATGGCATTGCCTTGGCTCGGCGCTGTCATGGAGATTTGTATTCGTTGTTACAAATTAACCTCGGAACAATAGTGTTATGCTGTATATTTATGAGAGAGGATATTAAATTTTTTTTTACAGTTACCTGCTGCTAAATTATCACAAGACATGCAATATCGTCGTTACTTTAAGAATTAATCCTTTGTGATGAAGTCGACTTCCGCATTCGCTTGTCTTTCTCTGAAGTCCAAGATATCCACATCCTGCTTCGGTAACAATACATTTCAAATGGGTTGACGCACATTGTAAACATCACAGCGAGAATCATCGTTGTAAATGTTCCCAAATATAAAATAGCGAAATTCACCAATGTCAATGTCCACAAAATAGTAAGACATTGATAGTTATCTACACACATAAGCAGGAAGCTTCCTGCCGTAGCCCTGTGGATGGGAAACAATAGTGCTGTGATGTTTATTTATGAGAGAAGACAATAAGCTTTTTTAAGCTACCTGCTTCTCAATTATAACAACACACGCACTATCGTCGTTATTTTGAGAATTAATCCTTTCTGATGAAGTCGACTTCCGCATTGCTAAAACGTTTTTGTTAGTTTCTGTTTTTAAAGACGTGTCAGTATAATCTATCAACGCATACATTGCGTGCTATGAGGGCTCTGACACTGACGGGATAATGACGGCAATGTTTCATGGGTTTAACCACTTCTGTCTTTCGTTGTGATAATGTGAATATGCTAATCGTATTTCTACGCGTAGTGCAGTCTTGACTTTGAAGTAAAAGGTACGTCTCTTTAATAACAGTTACATTGTTCTCTACGACACATCTAAGGTCGTGTTCACATCTAATTTTCAGCCGAATTACGACGCGGATCAACAAATTCGGCTCTGTTCACATACATCGAGATAAGCCGGATTAAACCGCCAACCGAATTAGTGAACCAGAGGGCGTGGTGTGCGAGTCATATGCACTCATACATCGCGAGACTACGGCCCTCTGTCATGCAGCAGCGCCGCCATCGTCGAATCAAGGCAAACGGAGCGTTCACATTGGTTAATCCGCATCCTAATTTACCTGTTTTCCCGCATTAGAATTCGGGTAGCTTAATGCGGATTAAGGGTGTTCACATGGCGCTACCGGAATTGGTACCCGCATCCTATTGCGGATTAACGTTGTATGTGGACACGGCCTAAGTTCTTTACACTCCAACTCTTGTCTTGTTCAATGAAACACCAACTTAAAATTTTCGTGAAATATTCAGCCACGCATTAAGTACTGAGCGAAAGCTATTCCTTCACACACTGCCATCGTTGCACATATATAGCAAGGTACGCGTTTATATAACCGAGTAAAATGTGTCAACGTAGAGTGAACGAAATTGGCCAAGCTTCGAAACAGCAGCAGTTGGAATCCGGCTACGGCTATTATCATCGATCAAGTTTCCGGTCGTCTATACTTTGCTGCGGTTTCCAAGAGACGATAGACTCGTGTAGTAGGATACGTCACTTATGAGGCTCGTCGTTTCAGGTTGCGGCTTTGCAAGATAATGGCGTATGCGTTTAAACCTGCTCTCACCTGCTCACCATACTCCAGGTAGGAAGTCAAGTGACAGTAGAACTCCTGTCAGCGTGGTAAGAAATCAAATCAAAATAACCCAACACATTGTAGCCAGTGTAAATATGAATACAATATAACATTACACGTCTTAACACCACAGCCATTAGAGAATACGCTGATAGAACAACGGTGCAATATTCAAGAGTGGCACAGATAAATGCTCTAAAGAGAATACGGTGATAGAATAACGGTGCAATATTCAAGGGTGGCACAGATAAATGCTCTAAAGAGAATACGGTGATAGAATAACGGTGCTATACTCAAGAGTGGCACAGATAAATGCTTTAAAAATTTACTTGTAATTGGTTTGACCAAAACATCTATAAACGTATCAATAACCTTTAAATTACAAAAAAAGCCGCTTCTCCAAATTTAGTAACACGTTAATTGTTATACGGTTGTAAAAATTTGTAAATAACTGTAGTATCCATGTATAATTTTAATTTAATTCACCGTGAGTATATATGTTTGGTTGCTATGCAACTGCTACACGCTTTGCATTTCGGACGCCGAAACTTTCGGTCGGGTCGTCTCAGTTTTGGTTTTTCGAAATTCACCCTGCTTTTCCCCTTTCTACGAAGAGTCGAATTACCCTTTGTAGTCGTTACGTACAACTGTACGCAACGCTACGCGGATAATTACGTGTGAGTTTCCGGTTGCATGGTTAACATGGAACATTACGCACATGGGTCTTTTCTACGATTGTTCATGTACTGGCGTCGTTAGATGTTGTAATAACTGTATTACGTCGCAATTTCGAGAGATATTGACTGACAGCACCAAGTTCTAAGGAGTGGATGTATATTTTTATGGCGATGTTGTGTATCTTGAAATTTCGTAAATCCATGACTTGTTGTCATAATGACTGATTTGGTGGAAATAAAATCATTACAATATCAAACTCTAAATACATAGCAAACATAAATTACATAAAAGCATAATTATCTAAAACAGCTATGTTAGCCATATTCATATAGATGCTTGAATGACGTGCTTTTTCCAGATTTTGTCTGGAGTATATTTATGCCTGTGTATCTGAACGAATGACGATGCGTAATAGTATATTTCGTGATAAGAGCAATGCGGCTGCCCCAACGTATAATCATCTTACATGTTTATATGCACCTTTTTTTACCTTAATACACTGATATACAATGCCGTGGATAAAGTTCCTGCATTCAGAGTGCAGTTATATTTTACTTGATCCGGGTTACTCTATATTACAGATCATTTTGCAGTAAATATCCTATTATTGAAGTTTTCATCAAAATAATATGAGAATGCCATGGAATAATTTTATGACGAACATTTGTAAGTAAATAACGTTCGTCCGCGAAGATACTGTTGTTAATAAAACCATATTTGTTTTTCAGGATAAACCCAAATCATATGCATAGCTTCAACATATTCAACGCAACATAAATTGAAATAAGGAATGAAAAAGAAATGCGAATGGGAATGGAAAAATTGGCCATCAATATTGCATTCTGAATACAACTACTCAGAAAGTACTCGATCAATCAAGCTGCCAAAACGTTCGGACAATCTAATGAAATTGCATTAGTGGAATGTCCAATATCGCGATAATTCGCAAATAATAAGCTGGTTATCGTACGATCTATCGATCAATCGAAGATATACTCTGACAAGTGCTAGATATATTTGAAATGGCATTTCTTACGGAAGCAAACCTTTTCAGTGGCTTTGCGTTAGTTCAGATTTCTTAGAATTTCGCAAATGTTGTCCAATGAAACTAGGCCAATCGGAATATCAAATGTTATCGTTAGTGTAATTTTAAAAGAGCTTTCATGTGCACAGAAAGTTATATCATGTTGTTTTCATAGTTCTACCTGATTGAAGAAACCCAAATATTTTGCTGTCAAACCGTGCATTGTTGGAGATGCCATATGCTTGCATGTTTGATGATACGCACAACCGTAACTGTTATAACTTATATAATTCAACCATCATTAATTACCCCGGGGAAACGTTAAGTCCATAAACTGAGTTACCTTTAAAAGAGATTAGTGAATGTCACCACGCAGATTGTAAACTTGCCACCACTGAGCGAACGAACGCTTTTAACAAATTATACACATTATCCAATATTTAGTGGCTAACACATTTATGTCATTGTCCAAAATGTAGAGCATTGTTGAGCCTTAAAAAGAAACTACTTTGTGCTGCGTCGAACGTTCTCGGAGACCATGTGTGCAATTGGGTTATGCGCATTAATCCCCACGCTTACATTTCCCAGAAATCATATATGTTATGAATATGTTAAGAAGAAAAAGGCCCGCCACCGAGTGAGAATCGTCTGACCGTCGCCGGTAAACATACCTGAAGTTTACACACTTTTCAATCTTAAGACTAGCATAGCCGTGACTGATTATGTAAAATATCAATTATATTAAGTGGGATTTAAATAAAACCACAATTCTTGCTCTATGATCTATATACAAATATGTTTATTTCAAACATTGCAAATAAGAATACGTGTGGCTTCTGCGAACAGTTTCGTTATTGTTACGAGTTTCCTGTGATCCATCTTTGTCTCCGACACTATTTTCCAATGGACGGTGTATAAGTGAAATTAATATTTTACGAAAACCTTCATTTTCACGCGTAGGTGCGGAGAGCCGTTCTGCAGACGTCACATAGGCATGTATCCCGGATTTTACGCGGGGGCCGGCCAATTCAGCCTGACGGCGCCAGTACCGCGCTACACTGGCACTATTTCTGCACACACCTGGGGTAGTCGTGTCAGACAAGAACGAACATACAATCCTGATCAGGGCCGCCTATGAAAGTCCACCCTCGTCACGCATTTAACACCTACAAGATTGCCCATCAGCTCGCCCACTAACGTTACGTCAGCGCACTGCTTTTATGGCTTTAATCAATATTGCCATGTTACACGAGATGGCGCACATCGTCAGACCACGGATGTTTTGCAATCAGAGTCCGTTTTCTAACACGTCGTGTCACGGATATCAGGTTTTTTGCAGAAGAAAGTTAATTATATTAAAAGTGTTGCATCGTGTGAAATTAATTGTTAGGTGCACTTATTTGGCTCCTGGCTGTTCAACGCGCCTGGAGACCGGATATGGCGTCGATCACATGCACACACACACACACACACACACACACACACACACACACACACACACACACACACACACACACACACACACACACACACACACACACACACACACACACACACACACGTACACACAAACACACACACACGCACACGCACACGCACACGCACACGCACACGCACACGCACACGCACACGCACACGCACACGCACACGCACACGCACACGCACACGCACACGCACACGCACACGCACACGCACACGCACACGCACACGCACACGCACACGCACACGCACACGCACACGCACACGCACACGCACACGCACACGCACACGCACACGCACACGCACACGCACACGCACACGCACACGCACACGCACACGCACACGCACACGCACACGCACACGCACACGCACACGCACACGCACACGCACACGTACACACGTTATATATATATATATATATATATATATATATATATATATATATATATATATATATATGCATGCATACCAACATATATGTTTTATATAGGGGTATATATGTATAATAGAAAAGAGACCGGAACATTATATTTGCATAGTTCGTTGCTAACATTGTTTATTTGTTGTTTTCATATTACCACCATAATGGAAAGTTCTCAGTAATGAGGCATGTGCGTGTTGATGTCTTGGTATACTTTTTGTCGAGAGCACGTTGTGATTTCCTGGGAGAGAATATCCTAGTCGTTATCACTTCAGTGAAAGATCAAGTGTTTGTGATTCATGGTGTGTCAGCTGATATTTGCGAAAAACGGACTCCCCTGATCGACGTCATTACTGGCCTAAATGTCAACGTAATTAGGACTTGCTTAACGCACGAATTAAGCGACCCGGCTAATGATTCCACAATCCCCACTGCCAAGACTAGCCGCTCGTCCAAAGTTCAACTCCACACACCAAACAACAATCGATGGGGCCGACGTGGCGCTGTTCTACAAGCGACGACTTTACCGCGGCCAAACTAATGGACATTCTGAAAGACGAGACTTTCGTCGCGAACTTCGCTGAACAAATCGCCGAAGTCGTTGCACACAAATTAAACGTGCTACTCGAAAACACGGAGAGAGTGACTGCTGCCCTGACCACACAAATACGTACACTGGAGGAGAAGGTAGAAACCTTAGAGGCGGAGACGGACAGACGCGAGCAGTACACGCGTCGTCCGAACCTCCGCATCTCCGGCATCCCAGAAACTACAAACGAGGTCACGAATTATGTAGTGATTTGACAACATAGGTGTCTCCGATCTGGAAAGAAGCCATCGTACTGACCAGAAGACTGACGATCGTGGTCGTCCCCGCAGACACACGTTCATAGGGCGTTTTCGCAGCGAGGCGGTAAGAGATGCTCATGAACCAAACTCAAGAACCACAATTAACACCACCGAGACGAACAAGTTTATATCAACGAAGATCTGACGTCGAAGAGGGCGTCACTAGCATATAAAGCTAGATCCCTTAAAAAGGAAAACAAAATCAATGATTGCTGGACATACAGAGGGAGAGTTCTCGTAAATACAAACGCCGGAATGATCAAAGAAATCCAATCTGCAAAAGACTTGGACATATATTAAATGGATCTGAACATTCCTTGTTCACTGCCCACTGATCATTCTTCGAGCATTCATTGAACAATCATGCAGGAGTGAAGACACAATGCAAACCTACACCCATCGCACAGACCTACACCCATCGCACAGACCTACACCCATCGCACAGACCTACACCCATCGCACATACCTACACCCATCGCATGGACAGAAGCCACAGGCAAAACTGAATCATTACAAGTGCCAACTGTCAACATTTTGTGTAGTGGCATTATGTATACCAATGACTTGGATATATATTAAACGGCTCCGAGAATTATTTTGAAACATTCTTTTAACATTCAATGTTGCTACTACTGTGCCTCTGAACATTCTAAGTGGCATATGATACAATGATTAACAGGCCAGAGATTGCAACATATTAGTTACAACATATTATGATACTAATGTATTATTGTATTATCCTATAATTACGAGTTTGTTTGTTTTTTGTTTGTATTTTTTTTTATTGCATTGAATGTCAAACTTCCTATACAAACGAGGCAGAGTTTAAACATTATTATAATATTATATCACAGCGTCCACATTATCGCCAAATAGCCAAAGAGCGAAGCTGGTATTGTTATTATTTTATTTTCTTGTGAGAGTTCTTATCGTATTTTGTAACGGCGATGATTATCCAGTCACTTGCAGTAAACTGAGTTTAGTATATTTTCTATGCCAACTGGCAGTCCAGCCAGAACAGGATTTCTCTTTTTTCTTTTTCTTTTAATTCTCCTTAAAAAGTTAATTATTGACTTTTCGATCGATGTCTATGATATTTCAAATTTTTTTATATTTTCTTATTTTTCTTTATTGAAAACAACTGTTACACAGACAACTTTTACCGTTATGTTTACCTCCGTATACGTCTCCATTGTTGCACTATACAATACATCAAATTCGAATAACTCCCACATGAGCATAACAGTACCACGTCACAGCACAAATCTACATAACAGTACCACGTCACAACACAAATCTACATAACAGTACCACGTCACAACACAAATCTACATAACAGTACCACGTCACAACACAAATCTACATAACAGTACCACGTCACAACACAAATCTACATAACAGTACCACGTCACAACACACATCTACATAACAGTACCACGTCACAACACAAATCTACATAACATTACCACGTCACAGCACAAATCTACATAACAGTACCACGTCACAGCACAAATCTACATAACAGTACCACGTCACAACACAAATCTACATAACAGTACCACGTCACAACACAAATCTACATAACAGTACCACGTCACAACACAAATCTACATAACAGTACCACGTCACAACACAAATCTACATAACAGTACCACGTCACAACACAAATCTACATAACAGTACCACGTCACAACACAAATCTACATAACAGTACCACGTCACAACACAAATCTACATAACATTACCACGTCACAGCACAAATCTACATAACAGTACCACGTCACAACACAAATCTACATAACAGTACCACGTCACAACACAAATCTACATAACAGTACCACGTCACAACACAAATCTACATAACAGTACCACGTCACAACACAAATCTACATAACAGTACCACGTCACAACACAAATCTACATAACAGTACCACGTCACAACACAAATCTACATAACAGTACCACGTCACAACACAAATCTACATAACATTACCACGTCACAGCACAAATCTACATAACAGTACCACGTCACAACACAAATCTACATAACAGTACCACGTCACAACACAAATCTATATAACAGTACCACGTCACAACACAAATCTACATAACAGTACCACGTCACAACACAAATCTACATAACAGTACCACGTCACAACACAAATCTACATATCATTACCACGTCACAACACAAATCTACATAACATTACCACGTCACAGCACAAATCTACATAACAGTACCACGTCACAACTCAAATCTACATAACAGTACCACGTCACAACACAAATCTACATAACAGTACCACGTCACAACACAAATCTACATAACAGTACCACGTCACAACACAAATCTACATAACAGTACCACGTCACAACACAAATCTACATAACAGTACCACGTCACAACACAAATCTACATAACAGTACCACGTCACAACACAAATCTACATATCATTACCACGTCACAACACAAATCTACATAACATTACCACGTCACAGCACAAATCTACATAACAGTACCACGTCACAACACAAATCTACATAACAGTACCACGTCACAACACAAATCTACATAACAGTACCACGTCACAACACAAATCTACATAACAGTACCACGTCACAACACAAATCTACATAACAGTACCACGTCACAACACAAATCTACATAACAGTACCACGTCACAGCACAAATCTACATAACAGTACCACGTCACAACACAAATCTACATAACAGTACCACGTCACAACACAAATCTACATAACAGTACCACGTCACAACACAAATCTACATAACAGTACCACGTCACAACACAAATATACATAACAGTACCACGTCACAACACAAATCTACATAACAGTACCACGTCACAGCACAAATCTACATAACAGTACCACGTCACAGCACAAATCTACATAACAGTACCACGTCACAGCACAAATCTACATAACAGTACCACGTCACAACACAAATCTACATAACAGTACCACGTCACAGCACAAATCTACATAACAGTACCACGTCACAGCACAAATCTACATACGTACAATCAACATGAAATATTTTGAAACGATGCATATGAGGTATACAGATATAATGTCTTGAGAAATCACCACACGCATATCATGCTGCACAGTTCACATACGCAAACAATGAACGCTAAATGACGAATTATTTCTACAGTATTTTGGCGGCTTACAGAACAACTATTAAATAATATCCTAGATGATAATGCAAATCAGATTAATGAATTAAATAAATTAAATCCTATTCGTATATCGTCATATTTCGACTCGGATGCATGTATTGCTTTATGTAGGAAGAACAAAATTGCTTCAGCACAATAAGCTCAAATATACAATCTACTAATGCCAAATTTAGCGAACAAGAGGCATTCGTCGAGGAATTAAAAACTGAAATTGTTCAATTTAGTGTTATATGCCTACACGATAGTTGTATATCTAAAATGACGATTTCTCGCACATTCAGCTGGACGGATACAATTGCATTACACAGGGAAAAACATCCTGTAAAAGGGAGGATTAATCATATAAGTAGGCACAAAATATACATACGAAGTGATTAAAAATCTAAACAATTATGAACTTTTATCAAAATAAGGCGGTGTGACCAAACCAGCAATAATAGGAAATATATATCGGCCTCCGAGGAATTTAAATGATAATCTGGAACAGTTTATAACATAATTTTCACCAATGCTATTATCTCTAGACCAAATACAATACAATGTAATATTTGCCGTTGATTATAACATAAACTTGCTGAAATTAAATGAAAATGAATTGAGCGCTGATTTCTTTGATCTTCTTACATCACGCAGTAAGTATCCCCAAATCACACTACCAACTAGATTTTTCAGAAAGACACGGTACATTAATATATAATCTTTTCTGTACATTAACAAAAACAATTCTAGAGAGCAGAGCAGTTATACTCATAAAGCAATTTTCAGATCACCAACCCTATTTTATCTTCATGATAAAATAGGGTTTTATCACACAACAAACAATCAAATCTTAAAACAACTAAGATACACATGGAAACTAATGAAGCCTTATTAAGAGTTGATGATATTCATACATCAGACATTTATAACAAAATGGGCAAGAGCCCTATGCTGATACAAATTTCAATTATAATCTTATACATCAAATAATAGAAACGACTAAAAATAAACACATGCCAACTAATGTTGTCACATTCCATAAATATAGACATAAAAATAAAGCTGGATGACGAAAGGTCTATTAAGCTCAATTAAATATAGAGATAAATTATATAAACAACTGCAGATGTTACATCCTGATTCTGCACAATATAACATGTGTTGCACTAATCTAAAACATACAACATAATACTTAGGAAGAACATTCGTGAAGCAAAGAGATTACACTATGAACAACTTTTCGACAAATATAAATTCAATGCAGCAAATACATGGAAAGCAATTAATGACATAGCTAATGAACTTAACCATATTGCCATGGAAACAGGCCCTAATTGCTGAAAGCATACCATGTATAAATGCAAATAATTTTATAATTTTTTTCAAAATCAAGAATAAAAATGGTTTCAGATTTACAGAAATACAAGAAGAGTCCGTATCACAAAAAAGACAATTTCCTGACAAGTAACAAAGGTTATTACTATATTTAAGAAACATTGTCCCACGGTATTCACAAATTATAGACCAGTATCCCTTTTGCCTGTTATTTCAAAAGTCTTGGAACGAATTATGAATAACCAATTACTCATGTATTTTACTAATAAAAAACTACTGTCTGATAATCAATACGGCTTTAGACCCCACCATTCAACTGAATATGCTGCTCTAGAAATAGTCGATAGGGTCACTATACAATTGGATAACAACCAGTTACCCATCAGTATATGTCTTTGCATTCGATACTCTTGACCACACAATCATCTTTAAAAAATTTAACATTATGGGTTGGAATCATCAGCATTACAATTAAGATTAAAGAGTTACTTAACAAACCGTCAGTAATTTGTAAAAACGTATGACATAAAATCAAATGTCTTACCTATAAATACGGTTGTCCCAAAAGGTTCAATACTATGTACTCTGTTGTCCATTATATATATATATATATATATATATATATATATATATATATATACATATATATATATATATATATATATATAAACGCTCAGGTCCTTTACAAATGGTACAAACAATCCAGATACTGGATATATAATTAATACAGAACTACACAACATAGCAGAATGGCTAATATTATATACATTATCATTAAATATCAACCACACTAAATATATGATTTTTCAAATGCCAAACAAAAAGGTAATAGTGCTTTCACTAACAACTGACGGTGTAAACATTGACAGAGTCCAACATTTCAACTTCTTATGTCTAATATTAGACACACATTTAAATTGGCATAAACATATTGAGAAAATAGCAAATAAGTGTTCTAGGACAATAGGAATTATAAACAAGTTGTAGCATGTCTTACTAAAAGTATCAGAATTGTGCAATATAATTCATTAATATTACCCCACGTAAATTACTGTCTAATGATCTGGGGCTAACAGTGTAACATGATAACAAAATTACAGAAGAAAGCAATTATAATACTATATGTAACCAAGTACAACTCACATAAGGAACCACTGTTTAAAAGCCTCTCTGTTCTAAAGGTTGAAGACTTACTTAAAATAGAGATACTACAATTATAAATTCACGCACAAACAATTATCAGCATACTTACACAACTGGTCGATAAACCAGAATACACACATACACAATCATCTCACGCGTAAACACAACAAATTACACACATTTGGAACACAACAGGAATTTTGTTTTCTGAAATATAATTTACCACATGTCATCAACAAAACTCTATACATCTTAAAAGATAAGTTGACCACACACAGCTTACAAGGATATATACATTATGCTAAAATTATATTATAAAAACCTATTTATGCGTATGCACTGATATTAACTGCTACACTTGCACGCATGGTCAATAATAAATAATTAATCCAGCAATACGCGTTAACAATAATTTACTCAAGCGGAAATATACAATATATTAATTGAAAACTTACCACTTTGGCAACTTTTTTAGTCCTAATAGGTGTCTCGGAAATCCAATATGTATGTGCTTACTTACCTAGTTTACACACAATACTTTTTTATTTAACAAGATTTAACAAGTCTGCCATCCCAAACAACAAGTTCCAGATGGCAAGTAGACAAGGAAGCCATTGGCTTATCGAGAGTCCAACAATTTTCTCATCTATGTGTAGCCCGCCCTTATCAAATATCTGTTAATTCTATTTTTTAACATATTGACACTACTAGCTACTACTACACAATCATTTGGCAGTTTGTTCCATTCATTTATCACCCTCTGTGAGAAAGAGTACTTTCTCATGTCCAACCTACACTGCTCCTTAACAAATGCTGCTTTGTGTCCTCTGGTTCTACTGCCTTCTTTAAGTTTGAAGAACATATTCCATTCCTATCAACATCCTCATAACCGTTCACTATTTTAAACACTTCTATTTGGTCTCCTCTTAGTCTCTTGGTCTCTAGTGTTGTTAAACCACATTGTAATAAGTGGCTTTCGTAACTAAGGTCTCTCAATTCTGGAATAATTTTAGTTGCTCTTCGTTTTATTCTTTCTACCTTGTCTATGTCCTTTTTTATGATACGGCCTGCATGCTTGAAAACAATATTCCAAATGTGGTCTAACTATTGCTTTGTACATGGGTACAATTAGCTGTTTCTCCTTATACATGATAGTTCTCCTAATTAGCCCTAGAAATTGATTTCTTTTTGGAGCAGCAATCCCACATTGCTCTGAAATTTTCATGTCAGCACTAAATGTTACACCTAAGTCTTTTTCTTGTGTGGTTCTACCTAGTACAGCATCCCCCATTTTATATTCTTCGTCCATGTTTCCATGTCCTATGTGTATACATTTACACTTCCCAAAATTTAATAACATTTGCCATTTTTCTGATCATTTAACTAATTTATCTAGATCATCCTGTAGACTTTGTTTATCTGTATCATTAGTAACCTTACTGAATACTTTTATGTCATCTGTAAATTTGAGTACTTTGCTAGATATGTCATCATCCAAATCATTTATATATATTAAAGCAGTATAGGGCCTAATACTGATCCCTGTGGTACCCCATTCAAAACCGATTTCCAGTTTGAAATCTCAACATCTACTATTACTCTCAGTATTCTTTGTGTAAGCCACTTTTCTATCCAGTTGATTACATTATTGCCTATACCATGGGCGTTTAGTTTAACCAACAATCTTTGATTTGGCACTTTATCGAAAGCTTTCTGAAAATCTAAGTAGACAACATCCATTGGTGACCCGTCATCTACCCACCCACATTTATTAATTTATGTTTCACAAGGAATTCCACCACGTGGTCTCTAATTAATGTTTCCAGTAATTTACGTACAACTGATGTTAAACTCACTGGTCTGTAATTCTCTAGCTTGTTCCTCGATCCCTTCTTAAATAGCGACGTAATATTTGCTTCTTTCCGTTCTGAAGGAACTATTCTTTCTTCTAGTGACAAGTTAAACTGATTTGTTCATTATTGTTACTGTACTATTATGTACAAATGGATCAATAAACAATTATGTCTCTTTGTTTCTCTGTCTATCTGTCTGATGCACTCAACGCGTTTTGGTTATTATATGCTTAGAATAAGACCTATGATTTCATATCAGGGCAACTTTGTATTACTTTAATTAACATTCATCTTTGAATAAAATATGTTAGTGAATTAATTGATATCATATATCACTGAACAATGCAAATGTTGTATGTTAGTTGGTATATATTTTATTTTACTCCAACTTGAAAATGGCATGATTTTGACAGATGTCGAAAACGTGTTTTAAGTTAGAAAAAATTATTATCAAGGATGGTATACTGATAACGTTTTGGGTGCCAACGGGCTTATGCGCCGTCATTATTTGTTATAGTCATGCTTAAATAGGAACAATTTAAACTGCTAAAATAACTCAGTCGTTTCAACCTAAGTTGGACACAATATGTCATATTTTAAGGATATGTTGTCAGTAACAATTATTGTCATCGCTATTGGTGCCCAGAGTGTTCCTATAACCGAGTTTCCCCTATGTTGAGACACAGTTGTTGTTTTGCATATTGTGGGCGTGCCGTTGTTTGGTTCGCCCACGTACAACATAACTTGTTAAGGCTCTGAGAAATCGTTAAATAGCGTACTAATATGCTTTACAACAACCCATTTAACAAGATTTAACAAGATTTGCCAAAACTCAGATGGCAAGTGGACAAGGAAGCCATTGGCTTATCGAGAGTCCAACAATGTTCATCTACTTATAACCCGCCCTCCTGAGATATGTGTCAACCTTGTTTTTAAACATATTCACGCAGCTAGCAGTTGCACAATCTGAAGACAATTTGTTCCATTCATTTATTGTCCTCTGTGAGAAAGAGTGCTTCCTCCTGGCCAATCTACATTGATCCTTTACTAATTTTACCTCATGCCCTCTAGTTCTGCTATCCTTCTTGAGTGAGAAAAACATATTTCTATCAATATTTTCATACCCATTTAATATCTTAAAAACTTAAATCTGATCTCCTCTTAACCTCCTTGTCTCTATAGTTGTTAAACCACGTTCTTTCAGGCGTTCTTCATAACTAAGGTCTCTCAGTTCTGGAATCATTTTAGTTGCTCTCCTTTGTTTGCGTTCAATCGTATCTATATCCTTCTTACGATATGGTCTCCATGCTTGTATACAGTATTCTAAATGAGGTCTAACTATTGCTTTATACAGAGGTATAATTAACTTTTTTCCCTTGTATGTTATGTTTCTTCTAATCAATCTAAGAATTTGATTACCCTTTGAAGCTGCAATACCACACTGCTCTGAAACTTTTATATCAGCGCTTATTGCAATTCCTAAGTCCTTTTCTTTTACAGTAGTACCCAGAACAGTATCTCCCATTTTATAGTTTACATCCAAGTTCCCATGTCCTGTATGTAGGCATTTACATTTCCCAAAATTGAACAACATCTGCCATTTCTCAGACCATTTCACTAATCTGTCTAGATCGTTTTGTAAATGTTGTTTATCACCATCAGTATTAAACTTTCTAAACAGTTGTGTGTCATCCGCAAACTTCAGTACATTACTTGTTATACTGTCGTCATTGATATATATTAAGAATAATATTGGTCCTAATACTGATCCTTGAGGTACCCCATTCAAAACCGATTTCCAATTTGAAACTTCTCCATCTACTATAACTCGTTGTCTTCTGTCAGTCAGCCATTGTTCTATCCAGTCAGTTATGCTATCCCCGATACCTTTTAATTTAAGTAGTAACCCAATTGCCTTATCCTGACGTAATCAGCATTAATCAACTGTTGCTGCTTTTCTAAGAGGCGATTTAATGACTTTCAAGAGGGTGGCCTACTCGTGGCAACGACCGGTATGAACTACCATTAGGTAATTCAGTAATTAATACACCATTCAGGTTTAATAGCCGTTCAGTAGACTCAACACCAGGCGTGATACCCAGCAGCATGTGTTGACGTTATGGCAACAGGCGGCAGGTTTTCTAAATGATGCTTTATGTGCGTGTGTTCCCCAGAGTCGTATCGCCACTTCCAGATATTGGCAATTCATCATTTCAGGTGGGATAATGAACTGGAAATGTGCGATGTTTTCCCTGCCCCCGCTAGTTTGCTAACAATGTTGGAATATGTAAATAGCCACGTAATCATACAGTACGCAACGACCCGTGTATAGTGCGACGTCTTTGCAGTTAGCGTGGGTTAGTACAGCTTTGCCTGTAAAGCAATATGAACAAAATGTCAACCTGGTTCTAGCAACAGACAACCGACTAATTTCTACATACGTCACGGTAAGGCAGGATCACTAGAGATATGTGCACTATGGTGGCTTCTGTGTCGGATACAGTCCCATTTAAAGTACATGTATTTAGTAACATGTCACGTGGTAATATGTCATGTGTTTCGGGGGCTTTGTTGAAATGGTGTATTCGGATGTTTGTGTGTGTGTGTGTGTGTGTGTGTGTGTGTGTGTGTGTGCGTGTGCGTGCGTGCGTGCGTACGTGTGTGTGTATGTATGTGTGTGCGTGCGTGCGTCCAAACGTGCATATCTGCGCGCGTTCGTACGTGCGCGTGTGTATATGGTTTTTGCGTATTATGCTGTTACTTTAGATATGCACAAAAGAACAATCTACAGACGAAGCCATGAAATGCTATACAAACATTGATTTACTGAAGAGAAGCTGAAAACTCGATAATCACACGAGAGAAAGGCGACGCGTACGTGTTCATTAATGAAAATGATTCGATGGTACACGAATACTGCGACGTGGAACTAGATGTGCACGAGTCATTCCTGTGAGCAGGATAGTCATGGCGAGACGGGTCATTAACAATAATGATCGTGCAGGGCAGAACATTAATATTATACAATCACTCTGTCATTTATTTCCAATGAACACATATACGCACACTCGCGCTATACACTGCACACACGCAGACGTAGCAACTGGCCAGTTATCGCAGCAGTAGTGTTTCGTAACGCTGAAGTGGTTTACAATCATTTAGAACCGGCGCTATTTCACGTAGCACAAAATTTATAAACCATGTGACATTTGTTCACCTGCTACATTTAACGCACCCTTTTTACATAACTCTTATGATGGACCATCTTTTGCAAGATGCTATTGCTTGTCTTTCCCCTCGAAGGAGGCCCACCTTCTACATTGGTAATCTTCTAATCTGCTCCATTCGTTGTATTCAGCAATCATCACATTTCAAGACATGTTCGGCATTTCGTCTTCTATTTCACTGCTTCTTAGGTTTTTTTATTAATCAGTTAACTCTTAGCAAATCCTTTACTCGATAGAACTAGTGTACCATCCATAATATTATGTACTGCCTTCTACGAACAGTCTCTAATCAATAATAAATGGAAACAGACCCATCGGCTCTGAAGATCATAACACCTCTGCCACTGTTTATACAAACACAATACAACTTCCTGACAGATCTATAAAGTTCTCGCATCCGACCCTGATGCATCCATCGCTCCACCTATCACATCTTCCGGATACGTCTCTGTAAGGGATGTTCTCAAAACATACACGGCACTACACCACTTTCATGAGGGACCAGTTGTTTCGCTTAGCGTCGGACATAGTTGTGTTTTTTAAACCATATATATATATATATATATATATTCTTTCAGATTACATTTCATATTATGATGAATGAACAATAAATAAACTTTCTGGTGCAGCCACGATAACATGTGTACACCTGCGTATTATGTGATAGTTGCAGCATGAAGAACGAAGGCAATTTTGATTTTATTCAATCTTATGAGTGTAAACAAAATAATGGATATACACTTGTCAGTGTCAATAATGTAGTTACATGTAGTATAGGGGGATGTCGGGTCTGAGGCTAGAGGTTCGTTTTAGGTTGTGTCTTAATCTAAGAGTTGAGACAGTCCCAACGCGCTCGTTTTCTAGCTCAATCCTTCGAATATCACAGACGTGGCAGAAGCGATTATGCGACGTAATTGCTGCTGGGGATATGAGCAAACCGGCGTAATACTCAATAATTAATCCACCATACTAAATACATTTTCGGACACCATCTATATGAACATAATTCTTTATTGAACTAGTTTATCCATTACTTGTAGTGGAGGCGTATTGGTGCAGGTCGCCACAAGAAGATGTTTAGAGTGCTTTTAATCTTCAAATCCGTATTAATTTGTGCGAGTCGATCAAGTCTGGGAATTGGTTAAAGTTTTACAATGCATCGCAAAGTCTACTGATTTATGTGATAACGTCTGCGGTAACGACCATTATCATTGTACCATTACCATTGTATCTGGATTTCCCCTGCTCCGGATGCTTGAGGGTAACTTAGTTCCGATTTATTACATAATGTTCTGAGCAACACAAAAAATAACCTATATAATATATACATGTGAAGAGTACAAGGAAATCATAGAAAGCGGTTAACGGTTCCTCCTAAATTCGTCTTTTCACTCATTTCAAATTCGTTTTGCGACCAATCAAACCTACCCACCCTCCATTGCAACATGCTAACTCGTTGTGCAACTTCTGTGTGTTTCTGTTGTGTGCGTGAAATCAGACAAACTATTAAATTATTTAATGTTTGGTCAAACACTAACTGAAGTGAAAATGGAAACACTAAAAACTCACGAATTTCATCCTTGGTGAAACTTTGTCACGCGATCGGCGAGAAGATGGAAGTCACGCCCATAATCGGCAATGACCCGCACAGAGTTAAGCATTTTGTAAATCCAGTATTTTGAACATTACAAGATCTAACGGCAATAGTAAATTTGTTCGATGATTTTAACGAAGATACACACGTTTTTATTAAATCGACTGTGGGTGTTACTTAAACTATTTTTACACTACATATTTGGACATCAACGAACCAAATCAGTTGAGGATGGAGTTTTAATGCAACTGACCTAGTGCTGGCCAGCACACGGATTGGCAAGACAAGTGCTGCGCGACACTTATTGATTACTTAAGAGTGCATGGATTACTTGAAGTCAGGTAATCAAAACTAAGAGGATGAACAAGGATCACTCCTCCGCTGCCACATCTGTTCTGACGACGTGTCAAGTGTAATCAAGTGTACACGATACAAGCAGGTCAACAACATATTCTTCTCTGAGTAGCCCACTGTGTAGCAGGTCAATGGTTTGGTCGTATCAACTAAGCATGAATTTCGCTTTTCTTCCATGCATTACTCCTTCCATTATCTGATCTACCAAATGCATTCCTTCCCTGGTTATATTCCATCTTTGCAATTATGATGTTTCGAAAATATGTGGGTTCCGCTCACGCTTACATTTCCCGCAGCCTTGCATGAATGTGTTGCATAACAGTTCGCGTAATTTAGCTGATTTCAAAGTTAATTTGCGACAATGAAAATTTGATATTTTGGTGAGAGGTTAGGCTTACAAATATTTTGAGAACAATCCAGTGTTGACTTTGTTCACGTTTACGACATGATTAAAGCTAACTATGGTCTGACTATGTTCTTTACAATAAAAACCTGTTCTTTATCTCTGTTTCCCGTACTTCTTTCTTCCCTCGATCTCAGTCAATCTTCCTTTCTCTCTGACTCACTCTTCCCCTATCTCTCCATCTATGTCTGTCTGGCTGTCTGTCTGGCTGTCTGTCTGTCTGTCTGTCTCTCTCTCACTCTCTCTCTCTCTCTCTCTCTCTTTCGCTCTCTCCCTCTATCTCTCGCTTTCTTTCTCTCTCTCGCTCTCGCTCTCTCTCTCTCTCTCTCTCCCTCCCTGTCTCTCTCTCTCTCTCTCTCTCTCTCTCTCTCTATCTCTCTCTCTCTTTCTCTCTCTCTATGTTTTCCCTTTTCTCTCTGTCCCTGTCTCTCTGGCTCCCTTTCTCACCCCTTTCTCTCTCTCTCTCTCTCTCTCTCTCCCTCCCTCTCTCTCTCTCTCTCTCTCTCTCCCTCTCTCCCTCTCTCCCTCGCTCTCTCTCTCTCTCTCTCTCTCACTCTCTCTCTTTCTCTCTCTCTCTCTCTCTCTTTCTCTCTCTCTCTCCCTCTCTCTCTCTCTCTCTCTCTCTCTCTCTCTCTCCCCCCTCTCTCTCTCTCTCTCCCTCGCTGTCTCTCTCTCTCTCTCTCTCTCTCTCTCTCTCTCTCTCTCTCTCTTTCTATGTTTTCCCTTTTCTCTCTCTCCCTGTCTCTCTGGCTCCCTTTCTCACCCCTTTCTCTCTCTCGCTCGCTCTCTCTCTCCCTCTCTCTCTCTCTCTCTCTCTCTCTCTCTCTCTTTCTCTCTCTTTCTCTCCCTCTCTACTCTCAAACACACTCGTTCTTTCTTTGCTTCATTTGTTGTTTTTCCTCGCATTAACACATTCTATGCCATTCACTTTGATATTGAAAACCAAATAAATTAGACTGATATGTGTATCAGGATGCTTACATTAATTTTAGTCATCTCAGTTTAACCTTCGCTGTTGATCTATCGACGCCGGATATCTCAACTGCCGATGGTCAAAATGACTGGGCGGGTGACGAACGGAGACGCATTTAATGACTAGTTGGTGTCGACGCGATTAATGGGAGTTTGCAGAGACAGCAGCTTATGATGGATGCACGTTATCGACTCCCGCCAACAATGTTCGTAGAGAACATAGCCAAGATATCGGCCTCGGTGTCACTGTTATGGTAATGAATAAATGGCTGGTCTTAAGGTGAAGTTTCCTGTTTGTCGTCGTCGTTATGGTCACCTCTATCGACGTCACCATGGTCAATTTGTTGTGCGGCTCCAGTGAACATGAAACATTGTACGATATACCGGTCAACCTGACTGGTTAGGAAACAATTGTGCTTAATATAACAGCAGTAGTAGGAACCACAGCAGCAACGATAGTACGCTGGCTCAATGGTTCAGGAATTGTGACTAGGAGGTAATGGGCATAATTTATCGACTCGCCTAGTAGTGGGTGTATATAACAGGTGCGACATTAAATGCTTCCTACAGTAAGATTACACTAATGGTTTTTAATTGGCCAGTAAGGCAGCTTATAGTAAAAAAATAATCTAATCAAACATTAGCAGCATCCTTTAAGTTAATTAGTTACCAAGCCAGACTAATTATAGCCACCTGGCATCACTCCAGTGCAGTCCGAAATCTAGGTCAGGCACCCCGTGACGTCAGGAAAGGCGGGGCCCAGCTGGGTCTGCTGCGCGTGCAGCCGTATTGCGCGCCAATGTTTACATTCTTTTCATCGATTAATTGATAACACAGCATCATATTTCTCATTACAAATTCGGATAGTTTGTATGTCTTACATGTATTCAGCAAGTGCAGACATTGTGAGTCGTGGTGTCGTGTATGGGTACAGCAATACGCCAAGTGAAACGGTAAGCCTACATAAGATTCCAAGTGACAAACTTCGTCGACAGATATGGGCCAGATTCGTCTGCAGAACCCGTGCACGTTTGAAGTTAGAAGAATCTGCTTTCATATGCAGCAAGCATTTTTGTGATGACGAATTTGCAAACAAGTTGAAGTTCGACACGGGCTACGCCCAGAGCCTAGTGTTGAAGGAAACTGCAATTCCAACCATCTACCCCACTGTTTCGACGGACGCTAGTAGTGGAAAGCAGACAGTCACAAAAGCGATGTCGCAGCTACCAGTTCAACGGGCCAGCGGCCCGCAATGGGAAAAATTGTCCGGCGGGTCTTATCTTCCTCGTAAATCACTTGTCACCACATTCAAACAGCTTATTTTTACGATAAATGGTTTATAGCATCCTTATAAAATGTTGGCACTAAAGATAATTTAGAGATTATTTAAATAAACAAATTATCACTGCGATGCGCGTGGGACGGCTTCTGCACCGTCGTCGTCGGATTCAACCTCGACACGCACAGACACAGCCTCTGGCTCATGCATATAGGGTTGTGGATCTGTCGCGGGCTCAGGGTCTGTATGATGAAACTCCCCAATTTCACTATCAACATCTTCTAAAGAGGAAATAGCCCCATCACTTCAAGAAGCAGCGGATTCCTACTTTGCGATGCGAGATTGGCCGTCCTTTCGTGACGTCACGGACACCGTCCGCAGTCGCTAGAAATCGCTACAAACTGGTACATTTTGTGTGCACAAAACATGACTAAATAAGCCCTTTTACGGGGTGATAGAGAGGATATTAATATTATTTGAATAGCAGTAAATTATTTTTAGAGTATAGCCAATGCAATTTGGGAGGAAAATTAGTCATTTTGCGTTGTCTATTCTACTTGGTTATTATGCCATGGGAAGTAAACCATCCCAAGCGTTGGAAAATACGTTTCCGGTCCTGGGCATGCATGCTTACATGTGCGATCATGTTTAGTTGTGAACTATGCATATAGACACTCATACAATAGCAGGAACGGAACCAAACACAATATAGCAGGAACATCTTACAACCACATAAAAGCGTCAAATGCCGCGGCTCTCAAGGGTGTTTAAGACCACTGGTTTCATACAGCCAAGAAAACTGCGATTACGTGGAATGTAAATTTTGTTTCAGGATTCGAGAGGCAGAAAGATGGTGGTTTTCTTCATTGAGAATCCGACACTCTGCCACGTCTCCTATTGGTCCTCACAGAAGCAATATCGGCAATAATAAAGGAACGAAAATAGAGCCACTTCCGAAGAAATGTAGGCAGAAATGCAAACCTTTGTCAGCAGTCGCGCAGTCACCAACAAAGGCGACACTAGGTCTACTCAGTTAAGCATCAAATGTACCAGTTATATTGCCAACGACAGAGGCCAGAACAAGATACGATCTGTAAAAACGACAGCAGCTGAAAATGTACTGTCGTCTGCCGATGAATTGTAGCTCTGTTGGTATAGAACACGTTGGTGTAGGCTCATCATCGATGCAGATGTAATCATGTCAGACAACTATTCGTGATCAAACTCAATTTTAACTCTACCAGGAGTGTTCAAAATATAATTTCACAATTGTTTCACGAGTATGAATCCACCAGGAATGATGATGATATAATTTCACAATCGGGTCACGAGAACGGCTCAACCAGCAGTGATAATAACATACCATTTGGTATTGAGAACGGTAAATGGCAACGTGCTATTTTCTGTTGACCTCCCACTTGATAGGCCCGGATGGCAAGCGGACAAGGAAGCCATTATCTTATCGAGAATCCAACATTTTTATATCTATGTGTAATTCGCCCTCCTGAGATATGTGTCAACTTTGTTTTTAAACATATTCACGCTGCTAGCAGTTACACAATCTGTAGATAATTCATTGACTGTCCTCTGCGAGAACGAGTACTTCCTGATATCCAATCCACACTGATCCTTTACTAAAGTTACCTCACATCCTCTAGTTCTATTATCTTTCTTGGGTGAAAAAAAAATAGAAGCAACATCGGACCAATATCGGGTCAACATCCGGGTGCGCTCCAACGCAATGGCCCTGCATTGCCGAAGTTGGATCTCAATGTTTTATCAATTTCACTCTGTAATTAGTAAAATATTGATGCTCTAATATATCCACGACGGTCGGGGGTCGTTCCAAACCCACCACTTCAGTCGATCTCCCGTTTTGCAATTTCTATACGCCTAAAATTTACCTTTGACATTTAATGATTGTTAAATAACTTGTTGTTGTCCTTCAATTCAAAATCTCCTCGGGCTAGAACCCGAATCCTCTCCAAATTCACTCGCCTTCGCTACTCACGGCCGCCAGTGTATGCAAAGCGGCCAACGTTGGGCAATTGTTCGGTACTTAATGTCTTGATCTAAACGAAAGTGATCACTGCCAAAGTGCATGATATCCTCAGTGGTGCTTTATGTCTCGAGCCAAAGTTACGCTGTCAAAGCCTATCAGACATGTCGGCTGTCTCACAGCAGGCTTGACACTCTCGGATGTTAGGGTCATCTCACGCCGTTGCGCCCTAATATACAAATGCGCTATATTATGTTTTATCAATAATTATACACGCACCATCATTTGGCTTCAATTCAGAACAATTCACGGGTTCAGCCTCCTGTTACGTTTCCCATTGGTGACCATGTTAACGTTTTGCACGATTATAAGAAAACGGGACCATCAAAAATTCCGAAACTTCTTTCCTGTCGTTGTCATCATCTCATTGACATGCTGATCGAGTTTCGTCAAAATCACGTATTTCTAACTTTTTTAAAACGGCTGAACGTGTCATACCCGTCAATATTTACCAATTTATGCATAAATTACTACGCACACGTGCCTTGTGGCGAAAACATTGCCAAACATTCTTCCGCCAATTTAAATCATCAAAAAATCCACGGTTACACTGCTAACATGTTCTACCAGCAAACTTGCCAATGTGTCTGCTCAAATGCAGTTATGTCAGATGATATGATTTTTTAAATTATACATATCTAAAATTACTGTACCCTACATTCGTATGTAACACACCAGAATGTCTAGGCATGAGATCACGCGACCATGCCATACGGCTCTCTTACCGGAACTTTGCCCCTTACCAGAACGTCGGCCTCCACGCAAATGTCTAACTCCTTGAAAATAACAAAATGCTGGTTTGCGTTTGCGAATGTGACCATACAGTCATAATGATATCAATGTCATACAACAATCAATCAGGCTTGCGATGTTTAATTATCAAATGTGTATGAATACTGGCAGTTTCGACGTCACCATAATTAATTTTGAGGACACCAAGCAACAACAGAATTCTTACGAAATCCTGTGTCGCTCCAAAATTCTCAGACGCGCGTCAAAACGAAAGGTTTTGTAACCTCAACAATCGGTATGCGTATAGAACAGTCTACAGTCTGTCAAATTGTTAAACCAAATTGCACCAATAACGTTTTTGGGCCTGTATGGTGATGATGACGACGATGACACGATACGGGTGGAGCACAGCGCAGGTGCACATGTGGATAGGTATAGGTCAAATTCGTGGAAACGTTGGCATGCCAGGCGACAGGGGGTGTATGTTGTAATACACCAGAATTAATATTTCTTAAATGTTGCACTAAACATTTATTTGGTCTGATGTTTTTTCGACAAAATCTGTTTTTGAGTTCTCTTCTTGCCTGTGTCTCCTTTAATGTTAAACACCTGGACTATTTTAAGCTGTTTAACGATCACATGTTGTCTTCGTAGCAGTCTCCCATTGAAATGACCAATTGAAATAAGTTTAACCGCAGTTCGCGACTGGTGAATGTGTATATGCTAGGAATTAAGTGTTTCACTTACAATATATTAATTAGTGTCGTGCTTATTCTACAAAAGATATATGCATTTATATTGAGTAATTTGTTTATGACAGATACTGTTTTGAAGGCTAACTGTTATGTTATGTTATGTTGTATCTTTTTGGGGGCAAATAAACACTTTCGATTCATGTTCCGAGAGAAGGTGATGATAACTATAAAGTCTCCACTCACATTTCGGTGATGTGCCTCGCACTTTCTTTGTTAGCGGGCTGCGGAACCGCCGTCAGCGAGTTCCTGCGGGAGCAATGGAGCATGCTGGTCCTGCACGTGCACTCGGTCGGACACCATGACGACGCACGCGCCACGAAGACGACGACCAGAACGAACGAAGCGGCGGCCGACGGCATCTGCGGCGGGTCTGAGACTCGGCGACCAAGTACGTCCCGACAACGGTCGTGATTCGCGCAGCGACGCAACTAGCAACTAATATGAGCAGACCAGTACCTTCAAGTTCGAGAACCTTCTACTTCAGATATACCGCAAGCCCATGCAGCAGCAAGACTTTTGTGTTGGTACCCACGTTCGTCGCGTTCTCTGGAGCGCCAACTTGCAGGTGCTGTGGTGGCCGCTGTAGCCGCAGTCAGTGACGCCGCGAGAGCCGCGCAAGAAACGACAGCGGTGATGGTATCGATCTGCTAACTGAGATGATGAGCTGGGCGCGGTGGACGAGTCAAGGTTTCTAAGACCCGTTAATTCTCGAGTGACGACCATATCTCGCAGCATATCATCGGCATGCATCTGTGACGCCGTCAACACGCTGGATGCGTAGACTGCTTTATAAACTGCTTATCCATAGGGCGTCTCTAATGTGTAGACTCGCTGTCTTTACGTTTTTGCTGCGTCCGTTAATGCGTACGTATTCAATTTGTAGTTCGAGTTCCCTTTGAAGTAGTGTTTATGTGAACTCGTTATCACGCGATTTTTATTATTTTGCAGTTCGAGTTCCCTTAGAAGTAGTGTTTATGTGAACTCGTTATCACACGATTGTTATTATTTTACCATTGTATATGTATTTGATTACTCATAGAAGATTGTTATTAAATCAGCTTAAAACTGATTTAGCCTATCGCAAATCCGGTTCGTTGATGTCCAAATAAATGATGAACAAAACTGCCAAATGATTGTGTTAATGCTAGTAGTGTGAATATGTTTAAAAGTAGAATTGACAGATATTTGATAAAGGCGGGCTACACATAGATGAGAAAATTGTTGGACTTTCGATAAGCCAATGGCTTCCTTGTCCACTTGCCATCTGGAACTTGTTGTTTAGGATGGCAATCTTGTTAAATCTTGTAAAATATGGTTAAATATGAAGTGTGTGAATACTTTATGCAATATCCTCAGTCGATTTAATAAAAATTGTTTTTTTTTTCAAATCATCGAAATGACTGACTCTAGTTGTTAGATCTGGTAAGGTTCAACACACTGGATATCCAAAATGGCAAACACTGTGAGAAACAATGCAGATCATGGGCGTGACTTCCATCCTCTCACCGATCACATGACGAAGTTATAAAATTTCACCAAGTGTTACATTCGTGGGTTTTCAACGTTTCCATTTACACTTTAATTAATGTTTTACCAAACAAGTAATTTGTCACACAAAAAACTCAATACAAAGGTTGCAACAAAGAGCTAGCATGTTGCAATAAATTTGATTTTTTGCAAACATTAATTAAAAATTAGACTAAAGAAACAGTCGAATTTAACAAGACTTAACCAGATTTAACAAGATTGCCATCCAAAATTACAAATTCCAGATGGCAAGTGGACAAGTAAGCCACTGGCTTATCGAAAAATTGTATCATCTATAGATAGCCCGCCCTTATCAGATATTTGTCAGTTCTATTTAACACAATTATTTGACAGTTTGTTTAATGATCACCTTCTGTGAGAATGAGTACTTTCTTAAGTCCAACCTACACTCTTCCTTAATCAATGCTGCTTTGTGTCCTCTGGTTCTACTGCCTTCTTTGAGTTTGAAAAACATATCATATCCTCATAACCGTTCACTATTTTAAACACTTCTATTTGGTCTCCTCTTAGTCTCATGGTCTCTAGTGTTGTCAAACCACATTCTAACAAGCGGCTTTCACAATTTAATTCTGGAATCATTTTAGTTGCTCTTCGTTGTATTCTTTCTAGATTGTCTGTGTCCTTCATGCTTCTATACAATATTCCAAATGCGGACTAACTATTGTGTTGTACATGGGTACAGTTAGCTGTTTCTCCTTGTACGGGGGCAGCCGTGGCCTAGTGGTTAAGGTGTTGGACTCTAAATTCGAGGGTTGTGAGTTCAAGGCACGGTTCGTTTTCGAAGCTTAGGCAATTTCGTTTACCCTACTTTGCCTCAGTCTACTCAGCTGCAAATGAGTACAAACACTGTTTGGAAGGTACCTGCGATGGACTAGTGTTCCGTCCAGGAGAGTCAGTATAACTGCACTCTAAGTTGCTTCGCACTACAGAAACCAGGTTTAAGCACTGGCCATATAAGCCTTCATGGCTTCCTAAGGCGTAATGCCTGGGGGATGACTTTACCTTTTTTTTTACCTTGTACGTGATAGTTCTCCTAAATAGCCCTAGAATTTGATTACATTTTGAAGCAGACATCCCACATTGTTCTGAAACTTTCAGCACTAAATGTTACTCCTAAGTCTTCTTGTGTGGTTCTACCTAGTGCAGCATCCCCCATTTTATATTCTTCGTTAATGTTTCCATGTCCTATTTACACTTCCCAAAATTTAATAGCATTTGCCATTTTTCTGACCATTTTAAACAATTTATCTATATTATCCTATAAACACTGTTTATCTGTATCATTCCTAAATAGTTTTATGTCACCTGCAAATGTCAGTACTTTGCTCGATATGTCATCTTTCAAATGATTTATATATATTAAAATTAGTATAGTTCCTAATATCGATGCTTGTGGTACTCCACTCAAAACAGATTTTCAGTTTGAAATCTCACCATCTATCATTATTCTGTGTCTGTGTGTAAGCCACTTTTCTATCCATTTGATAACATCATTACCTATACCATGGTCGTTTAGCCTAAGTAACAATCTTTGATGTGGCACTATGCTACAAGCTTTCTGAAAATCTAAGTAGACAACATCCACTGGTGACCCACCATATACAAACTTTGTAATTACATAACAAGATTCCAACGAGAGTCCAATTTTTTTATTTAGGTGTAATCTGCCCTCCTGAGATATGTGTCAACCTTGTTTTTAAACATATTCACGCTGCAGTTACACAATCTGTAGATAATGTGTTCCATTAATTGATTGTCCTCTGTGAGAACGAGTACTTCCTGATATCCAATATACACTGATCCTTTACTAATGTTACATCATGTCCTCTATTTCAATTATCTTTCTTGAGTGAAAATATTTCTATCAATATTTTCATATCCATTCAATATCTTAAAAACGCCAGTTATATCTCCTCTTAATAGTTTTGTCTGTGTGATTGTTAAACCACATTGTTTCAGTCGTTCTTCATAGTTAATGTCTACCAGTACTGGAATCATTTCAGTTGCTCTCCTCTGTATTCTTTCAAGCGTATCTATATCCGTTTTACGATATGGTCTCCAAGCTTGTATGCAGTATTCTAAATGAAGCCTAACTATTGATTTATACAGAGGTATAATTAGCTTTTCTTCCTTGTATGTTATATTTCTCCTAATCACCCCAATGATTTGATTACCCTTTGAAGCTGCAATACCACACTGCTCTGAAACTTTCATATCAGCACTTATTGTAACTTGTAATTGTAATATTATTTACATTTCCCAAAATTGAACAACATCTGCCATTTCTCAGACTTATGAAGTCTGACATTTAACTAATTAACTAATTTGTATAGAGAGATTGGTTAGATATGGCTTTGTTTTTAGGAACCCATGTTAAATGTATTTATTAATTTCTCTTTTACAAGGCATTCAAACATGTGGTCTCTAACCAATGTTTCTAGTAATTAGCATGCAACTGATGTTAAACTCACTGTTCTGTAATTTTCTGACATGTTCCTCGACCCCTTCTTAAATAGCGGCGTAATGTTTGATTGTTTCTATTCTGTAGGAACTATTCCATCTTCCCTCCTTCTCGTCATTGTTCGTTCCCACGTGCACAAGAACATCACCTCCCGTGCCACCACACATCACTTGTCCCTGGCAGGCATACCGTGATGTCCTCTCGTCTGCTTACCACTTTATCTACTTTTCTGATGACTGAATCTATGTTCCACCGTCTTCTCCTGTTCAATCATCTCGTTATCTTCGACCGTCTTACCACCTGACAGTCCCTCTCCACTCACCCGTTTCCCTTCGTTTTGTTGAACCCTCTTCCTTCTTCCATCTTTCTTCTTCTTACCAGCTGTGTCCCTCACTTTGCATCTGCTCTCCTCGTTCTCACCACATCTGATCTCTCTCTCTATGTTCTTTACAATAAAAACCTGTTCTTTATCTCTGTTCCCCGTACTTCTTTCTTCCCTCGATCTCAGTCAATCTTCCTTTCTCTCTGACTCACTCTTCCCCTATATCTCCATCTCTGTCTGTCTGTCTGTCTGTCTCTCTCTCTCTCTCTCTCTCCCTCTCTCTCTCTCTCTCTCTCTCTCTCTCTCTCTCTTTCTCTCTCTCTCTCTCTCTCTCTCTCTCTCTCTTACTCTCTCTCTCATCTTGCTCTGTCATTGTCAAAATCATATGTCTTAACTCATTTACCTGCTCCTGTAGACATTTGACTGATTAACACCCCCTACACTCGAAGTAAAAGTCATCTGCCTGAACCTCTGCCCACGAATTTATACACCCGGACTTTGAAAAGTCTATGCAGCTGTCGCAGCTAGTGCATGTAAAATTACGCTTCGTCTTTACTTGGCGTTTGCACGGCGCCATGTTAGAAATTCAATTTATATTTATTTATGATCAGCCATGTATAAAATTTATACTGGTAGTCTTCACACAAAAAACATCTGACGACAATAAACCGTAATATCGCTCGCGCTAACGAAATCTCTGACATTCTTTAAACTACACTGAATTACTACCTACGGCTAATTGTTAACAACATATGTTGCTAAAACAAGGTTTCCAGGTGCTCTATCTTTAACATGTATTAAAATATTTATAATAATATTATGTACCTACTCAGCTGGTCACAAGCCTTATTTATCGCTCGCCCTACCAAGTGTTCGGAGATCTACTACATTATAAACTACCCTAAATTACTGCAATTGGTTAAATTTTTACAGCATATATTGCCTAGACAAAGTCGCGTGCTAGTTTATGTTTCAAATACACGTAACAGCACTACTTATATCTGATCAGTATTCCACGCTTTAACCAGTAGCCAATTCATCAAATTCAATTCCGTGTTCTCCTCAAGGGTTTCCCGACAAGCTTTTTAAAAATTGAGGAGGGACAATCAGCAGATAATTAGTTAACATACATATTTGTCCGATGCCGTCATAGCTGTATGGATGATTTCACGCGTAGTAAATTTAAAATAAGGGTATTATATGAATGTTCAGTCTATTAATATGTGTTCTTACCGAAACTGTTTATCCATTGAGAATAGTGTCGATATATTGTCCATACCTTGGAAGAAACGGCATGATACTCGTTATCCTGGCAGGAGTCGAGTGGAAGGATACGAAACTGTTAGTCGCATTGACTGTTTGTCTATTTTAGAAGGCCAAAGCGCTGTTTATCGCAAAATCCATGACTCTGTTTGCCCCTTGAATTGAAGGCATTATTCATCCATTGAGTGAAAGGCCTTGACATTCTTCATCCCTTGAATGGAAGGCCGTGGCATTATTCATCCATTGAATGAAAGGCCATGACATTCTTCGTCCCTTGATTGGAAGGCCATGGCATTATTCATCCATTGAGTGAAAGGCCATGACATTCTTCGTCCCTTGAATTGAAGGCCGTGGCATTATTCACCCACTGAGTGAAAGGCCATGACATTCTTCGTCCCTTGATTGGAAGGCTTTAAAACTGTTCATTCCTTGAGTGTAATGCCATATCATTGTTCACCCCTTGGAAGGCCATCCATTGAGTAAGAAGGCCATGACAATATTAAATCCCTTGAGTGGTAGGCTTGGAAACTGTTCATCCCTTCAGTGGAAGGCCACAACAGAGCTCATCATTGAGTGGAAGGCCACGCCTCTCCCACGGCATAAGTGGTCGATTTGGAGACTCTTCATTCCTTCAGTGGAATGCAACTGTTCGTGTTTTGAGTGGAACGCATTGAAGCTGTTCATCCATTAAGAGGAAGTGGAAAGCCACGATAGTGTTCATCCCTTGAGCCATAACACTCGTTGTCCCTTGATTGGAAGGCCATGACACTGTTTGTCCCTTGAGTGGGTAGGTCATGTCACTCTTGTTCATCCCTAGTGTGGAATGTACAAGTGTGTAGAATGTACAGGTGTGTAGTATGTACACATTCATGACCATTTAAGGGTCATTGTCCATGTAGTTCTGCACGGGTGCTCCACATTTACGATCAAAAGTGGTAAGCTTTGAAATTGTTCATCAATTAAGTGGAAAGCCATGATACTGTTCATTCCTTGAATCGAAGGCCACGACACGATACTTTTCATCCAGAGTGTGGAAATTCGTGTCGCTCTGTGTCACTAGTGTAGCATTTTGTGTCACTGTTCATCACCACGCAATCGCAAGTTATCCTCTCCTCCAGTAGTGCGAAGAGCCCCCAGGGCATAAACATCTCACCACGCAGCTGCTATCACAATTCCATCGTCAAACACTGGAAGGAAATCGATGATTTTTTTAATCATGATGAGAGAACATACCAAGAAAGGAGTCAACGTCTTCGTTGTTGCCTCGTGTCGGCTCCCGCCCCCAGAATGGAAAGGGACGACTGCTAAGCCAAGGAAGAAGCCTACCTAGAAAAAAGGCCATGACACTCTGTGCCACTATTCATCCCGAGTATGGCAGCTCATGTCACTATTCCTCGCGACTGTGGAAGGCCATGTCACTATTCGTCAGGAGTGTGGAAAACCATTATTTATCAGGAGTGTGGAAGACCATTTTTCGTCACGAATGTGGAAGGCCGTGTCACTGTTCGTCACGAGTGTGGAAGACCGTGTCACTGTTCGTCACGAGTGTGGAAGGCCATGTCACTATTCATCACAAATGTGGAAGGCCATGTAAAAATTGATCACAAATGTGAAAGACCATGTCACTATTTATCACGAATGTCGAACGTCATGTCTTGCCATTGCTCATCACGGTTGAGCAAGGCCATGTCACTATTCATCACGAATGTCGAACGTCATGTCATGTCATTACTCATCACGGGTGAGCAAGGCCATGTCACTTCGATGCAACAAAATATGTATAAAATGTCGATCGCCGGACACAAATCCAAAGAAGAAAATGTCCCGTTGTAAACCAACATCTAAACTACCTACACTCATTAACATGTATTTCTGAAGAAAATGTCCCGTTGTAAACCAACATCTAAACTACCTACACTCATTAACATGTATTTCTGAAGAAAATGTCCCGTTGTAAACCAACATCTAAACTACCTACATTCATTAACATGTATTTCTGAAGAAAATGTCCCGTTGTAAACCAACATCTAAACTACCTACACTCATTAACATGTATTTCTGAAGAAAATGTCCCGTTGTAAACCAACATCTAAACTACCTACACTCATTAACATGTATTTCTGAAGAAAATGTCCCGTTGTAAACCAACATCTAAACTACCTACACTTATTAACATGTATTTCTGAAGAAAATGTCCCGTTGTAAACCAACATCTAAGCTACCTACACTCATTAACATGTATTTCTGAAGAAAATGTCCCGTTGTAAACCAACATCTAAACTACCTACACTCATTAACATGTATTTCTGAAGAAAATGTCCCATTGTAAACCAACACATAGCTTAATAACATAATAACAAACCTGTATGCCTGTACATGTGTTACGCTCCTTTAACCTGGTTTTTGATATTAATTAATTCGACATTCTTTATGTGGCGCCACTACCCCAAGAGTGACGACAACGCCACTAAAGCAAGAGTCTCTGTGTAACTAGCTCAGTCATGAAACCTCAAGTAATTTTTCCCTAAGCTATATTTCCGTGATAATCAAAAGTCCGCCTTTGTGGACACTCTCTGACGAACGCGTTATCTTTCGCTCGCCTTTGTACATAAACTTTTACGAGAAGCTAATTGAATGTCGAAAGTATAGCTTTCGTCGTGGTTCTCAAAGGGAAAGTACAACCATTTTCATTGGTTAACTGATACGCATCTAGTTGAGGGATTTCGTGGTGGTTCTTAGAAGGAAAGTGCAACCATTTTATTTGGTTAACTGATACGTATCTAGTTTGGGGCTTTCGTCGTGGTTCTTAAAGGGAAAGTACAACCAGTTTCATTGGTTAACTGATACGTATCTAGTTTGGGGCTTTCGTTGTGGTTCTCAAAGGGACAGTACAACCAGTTTCATTGGTTAACTGATACGTATCTAGTTTGGGGCTTTCGTTGTGGTTCTCAAAGGGACAGTACAACCAGTTTCATTGGTTAACTGATACGAATCTAATTGGGGGCTTTCGTTGTGGTTCTTAGAGGAAACGTACAACCAGTTTCATTGGTTAACTGTTACGAATTTAATTGGGGGCTTTCGTTGTGGTTCTCAAAGGGACAGTACAACCAGTTTCATTGGTTAACTGTTACGAATTTAATTGGGGGCTTTCGTCGTGGTTCTTAAAGGGACAGTACAACCAGTTTCATTGGTTAACTGATACGAATTTAATTGGGGGCTTTCGTCGTGGTTCTTAAAGGGACAGTACAACCAGTTTCATTGGTTAACTGATACGAATTTAATTGGGGGCTTTAGTTGTGGTTCTTAAAGGGACAGTACAACCAGTTTCATTGGTTAACTGATACGAATTTAATTGGGGGCTTTAGTTGTGGTTCTTAAAGGGACAGTACAACCAGTTTCATTGGTTAACTGATACGAATCTAATTGGGGGCTTTCGTTGTGGTTCTTAAAGGGACAGTACAACCAGTTTCATTGGTTAACTGTTACGAATTTAATTGGGGGATTTCGTCGTGGTTCTTAAAGGAAAAGTACAACCAGTTTCATTGGTTAACTGATACGAATTTAATTGGGGGCTTTCGTTGTGGTTCTTAAAGGGACAGTACAACCAGTTTCATTGGTTAACTGTTACGAATCTAATTGGGGGCTTCCGTTGTGGTTCTTAAAGGAAAAATACAACCAGCATTATTGGTTAACTGATACGAATTCAGTTTGGTGCTTTTGTATGATTACAATGCCATATTGTTTTCGATATCAAAGTACGTGTAGATTAAACAGTTTCTACTTCATGATTTAATGTACCTAGCCGCAGTAGATTTACCGTCACCAATTGTATAAAATAGGAATTTGACAGACCGATAAATCACCGGCCATTATTACTATTATATTTATGAGAATTTCTAAAGTTTCTTAACACAATTGCAAACGAAAGCCACAAACTTCAGAAGGCAGGTAGATAAGAAAGCCATTGTGTTGTCCAGTCTTATGAGTAAAAATAAAGTAAAATATAAGTAATGTGCCAATGAATACATTTGCATTTAAAATGTATGTATCCACTCCCATGTTCGCATACAAGCAAATGTATTCTTTGTTTGTAAGCTGTAGTGATTATGTTGTAAATGCATTATGATATTTATCATTGCTGCAAGGCCAATAGGTTTCTTTTATGCCCACAAGGGATAACATTCTCTCTAGTAAACACCAATATTTAAAATGAACTTAATTCCAAGTTCAATCCGTACAACACTGTACTTATTCTTTTGCCTTTCATTATGAACTCCGCAGTGGTCAACCGTAAGCATATTACTCAACCTTTACGACAGGCAATATGTATTTACCAACGTGACGATTTGCTTAGAAAATTGTCACACTTTCACCTTAAAGGCGTTCTTCTGACTGGTCGAAAACAGGCATGATTTATATACATTTGACGGCAGACTTATAACAGGTCCATCTTTTATTTCAAGTAGCATATTTTGCTCGTGCTGCGCTCGTTAATAATTGATTTCATCACATCTGCTGTGTTGTTTATGGCGGTGTCTGGGGCTGTTGGCGAATCGTGACATTACTCGGCCAAAGTAATGTCGCGGTAAACTCATTGCGACGCCGATGTTGTTATTCCACGTCGTGTTTCCAATCGATCCCATGCGCGGCTCATTCCCATAATGACCCATAACAACGATCACAACAAGAATATGTCTCCCGCCCAATATATAATTTCAGTTCAGAACCACATGTTGACATGTGTGTGTGTGTGTGTGTGTGTGTGTGTGTGTGTGTGTGTGTGTGTGCGTGTGCGTGTGCGTGTGCGTGTGCGTGTGCGTGTGCGTGTGCGTGTGCGTGTGCGTGTGCGTGCGCGTGCGCGTGCGCGTGCGCGTGCGCGTGCGCGTGCGCGTGCGCGTGCGCGTGCGTGCGTGCGTACGTTTTATTAGGTCACCCCCTACAGCAGATGTTTTACCTGCCATATATGTTGCCTATGTTCCAATGTTCCAATGTCCCCGGTCACGTGGATGACTTTTTTAGGATAAATAGTGGTCATTGGGAGAAATAAATCAAATCAAAGTCTTCCATGGTCGATGACATATGTGATGGATTCAGGGGTGAAGGTGTCCTCTCTGATCTTGGTATGTTGTAGCCTATCTACCTGGTAACACCTCTGACTGAATGCAGGCAACGCATCTCAAAAACCTCATTGTGTCTCCGGTGATCCTAGCGTTCAAGTCTCCGCTCCGCACCATAGATTGCTGTTGGTAGTATAAGGCCCCCGTATATTATTTGCTTGTCAATCTTTTCGAGATGCCTCTGTTAGACAATATGCCATTTTTAATTCTACGAAAGGCTGCCGATGCTAGTGTTATGCCACAACTCTTTCTTCATAGACGCCACCCAAGAAACAAAACATGAGCAGTGTTTGTCTCATTGGCTGATGCCCATTGGCAAATGACAAATGCAGACATTATTTACATACCAAATATTAGGATATATGTTTCTACTATAAATCACACTACACTTGACTACAATGGCTACGCCACAGGCAGAACTACAACTGCCTATGATACGGCATAACATCCAGTATGTTCATTTTATTAATCTAATTTCATTACTTCACTTATGTATTTTTGAATTTTTGCATCGTCAATCCATAATTGGTTGTTACTGATATTGGATAGCAAAAGTAACATAATTCGCATTTTATTTATGGTCGTGGGCGTATTTGATAAAACAGGTTTCAGTGTAAATTCAGTGCATTCTGTCCATCTCGTGTATGATATAGCATAGCCAGAATTAGACAACAATCCTTCTTTATTATAGGCTTGCATAAGTGTCTATACGTATACTTTATGTATTACAAAGCATGGATTTGCATATGTTCAATACGCATAAAACTTATCCTCTTCGTACGAATAAAAAACGTGAACCATACGTGTTAGTTACATCAGAAACTGATTAACGGTTTTTATTTTTCAATTATTTCAGAAAGTTTTTTTTTCTTTTGAAATACATCATCATAGAAATTAAGTGCAATACGATTCAAGCAATTGCTGAGTGTTGATGCTTGTTGAGCGGTGTAGTCAATTACTTCATTATTTCCGTCATTACAAGATTACGACCTGATCATAGGGGCATGTAGCATAATAACGACCACCTGCTATGGAAATGATTTGCCAGATTGGCATCCACCTTAAACATACTCCACTTATGTCCTATAAACATTTCAGCTTGGATGACCTTTGTGTAGGTGTGTCATACTATAGTTAACTTTTCTGGACTCGTCGTCCAGACTATTACGCACTATTGTGTGATGATATTCAGGTGTTCATTAGTACGCCCATACGTTAGTGCAGGTCGCCGTTGTCATTGATATTGCCACAATTTATATGACGGAAAACATCCCACATGCGTCCACCAGTTAGATTGCGTGACCCAGACGAAATGAGACAAAATAACGCCTGCAGTCAGAAGAAGATATGCTGGTGTTAGCTGTAAGTTTCACGGTATGGTCATTAGATGTCGGTCAGATATTCATACGTCGGTCGGGTTTGATTTGGTGGTCACGATCAAGGGCAGGTCCATGGTGTGGAATTGTCTTTGAAAGGTGCATCAATTACGGGTGGGGATTAGGAGACGTCATTGGTAGATTCGATTAATATTTATTTCAGAAAATGGCAGAGGAATGTCTGTTTTTGGCGTTTTCAGCAGCATCCTTGCCCCCGTCTCAGCTTCCGGATATGACTCTCGCGTAGCCTAGGGTAAGGGCGTGGACATGCCATCTCTGGTGGCATCATTGTCGGTAATTGCACGGTACAGTCATGTTCGGAATATATTGGGGATATCGCATCGGCTATCACATTCTTTGTAGGACAATCCTCTTGTCAAAACACATATTGCTGCGCAAAGCATCATCCAAATTAACTAATCGGACGCCACCGTAATATGTCTTATTTTATAAATGAGATGACGTAAATTTTAAATAATTTCGGGATGATTGAAACAAGACGACCCCTTCCGCCCGCACGTCTGTCTGACTCCTGTGTCAAGAGACACATACATTGATGTCTACAATAGCGACAGACCACCAAGGAGTTGGAGGCTTATAAGACTATTTTATGTGCAATGTTTCAGTCTCTTCCACGTAGAAACTATATTAATTATCGATTTGAAACAACGGTGTGGCATTATTAGATGTTAGCGAGCAATTTCTCAAACGTCAACGTTGTGAACAAAACACGAGGACCGTGCATGCACACATACACGCAAACACACACGCACGCACGCACGCACGCACCCACGAACACATATAAGGGAATTGCATTGTATCTTTTAATCAAACGAATGAAACATCCAACAATGTTAATCAATAAAATATCAACAAGCAAACTGAATTTGTTTAACATATTGCATGGAGAGGCGGCCCGGAAAAGGATTTGCTGGTCGGAAAACGGTAGGTGAAGAAAAGGTCGAGACCGAAAAGTGATATCGAAAATAACATCGAAATTGGGACTGACAGGAGTTGACGCTGCCTAACACCGAACACTCTGAGGTGGACACGAATGGCGCGATTGTCCACGACTGCTCGTCCACACAGAGCGATCCGTACAAGGAGGAAGACAAGGAGGAAGACAAGGAGGAGGACTTGGTAGAGGAAGAGGGTGAAGAAGAAAAGGTGGAGGAAGAGGAGGCGGAGTAGGAGGATGAGGAAGAGGAGGAGGAAGAGGAGGAACAGGAGGCGTAGTAAGCTGAGGAGGAAGAGGAATAGGAATAGGAGGAGAAGGAGGAGAAGGAGTAGGCGGAGGATGAGAACAAAGAGGAGGAGAAGGAAGAAGAGAAGAAGGAGGAGGAAGAGAAGGAGGAGGAGGAAGAGAAGGAGGAGTAGGAGGTGGAGTAACAGGAGAAGGGGAAGAGGATGAGAAGGAGCAGGAACAGGCGTAGTAGGCGGAGGAGGAGGAAGAGGAGGATGCGGCGTAGGCGGAGGAGGAGGAGAAAATGGGAGGAGGAGTAGGCGTAGGAGGAGGCGGAGTAGGCGGAGGAGTAGGAGGACTTAGAAACAAATTTAAATATGTGAAAACTTGTCTCAATCTTCAATCAAACGTTAACGTCAACCTCAACATTTTAAATGCTATATGACGTAGCATATCTAGGCAATTATTCTGATTAAATGTGGTGAATTTATCAACGTTAAAAATAGTTTGTGATTTTGTGTGTGCAATTTTCATATTTTGAATTGCCACAGTTCAACAATCTCAACGTTAACCTCAATATTGTTAATGTTGTATGACGTAGCATCTCCAGATAATTAATCTGATGAAATTCTTAAATCGTGACGTAAACCCTAATTGTTCTTTTTGAAATCGATTTATATGGACCGCGTATATACTGTGGTGAAGTTTCATCTCGATCTAATTTTGGAACTTTGTGGGTCGATTGTCTTTAAAATGCGCGATACAACCCCAAACATTATCGTTGTATTTTAATTATCGCCCGCTTTATTATGTGTCCAGTCGGACATACTTTGAGATTACCGTAGCCTGCCGCCATCTGGTATATGTGAGACAGAAGCCATTCGACGGGCACATCTGCCGATGCATTGTAGTAAGGTAAGGTAAAGTCATCCCCCAGGCATTACGCCTTAGGAAGCCATGAAGGCTTATATGGCCAGTGCTTAAACCTGGTTTCTGTAGTGCGAAGCAACTTAGAGTGCAGTTATACTGACTCTCCTGGACGGGACACTAGTCCATTGCAGGTACCTTCCAAACAGTGTTTGTACTCATTTGCAGCTGAGTAGACTGAGGCAAAGTAGGGTAAACGAAATTGCCTAAGCTTCGAAAACGAACCGAACCGTATTGAACTCACAACCCTCGAATTTAGAGTCCAACACCTTAACCACTAGGCCACGGCTGCCCCCATGCCGATGCATTGTATGTACGAATAAAGTGCGTGTGGTGTCGTGCGTAACTACGCGATACAACCCACATTGACACTAGGGGTTCCGACAGGCAATCTCCATACAGAAATGCACACACCAAGTCACAACATTACGATATACATAGGTTTAATAGGAAATGATAATCACAAATACAATACATTCATAATAGCGGTAAGGGAATGCTGGATAGTGTTTGTAACGCCGGAAGTCTCGATTCACAATAGGTGTAATGCGGGACGTAATATGCATAAAACCGGCATGGATGACCATTTATGTTAGGGGTGCCACAATATAGGTAACTTTTCTGAACTTATCGTCTAAACTATCACATGACTATTTGTGTGATGATATTATGAACATTTGCCCATACATGCTCACTTCCGGCCCGCAACGACACGCTGCATTTCACCCATTTGGAATTAAAACGGAGAGAACAGAAAATAACACATTTACTTCCATTTTTTATTAAAACGACTAAGATTAATTAATTTTATAATAACATAGGTACATTTAACGTGTTATGGCATGCACTACTACTGGGGCATCTCGTCAACTATCGCCTGGAAACGAAAATCACTGTCCCTGTTGTCTTAATGTGTCAAATTCACAAGTTAGTGGCGCACTCTAGCGGCGTAATTGTAACTACCCTTCCACAAAATTCTAGAGAAACAAATTTCCGGTAGGCGACAGCACTGCTAAACAACGATTTGATTAGAAATTGCATATACGGGAAATATTGCCAAAACTAGCAAATTCATCATACTTAGTGCAACGAACTTCGCTGGTTTCATAACAACTTTTATGCAGGCCCTATTACACCCACGTCATCCAAACGTGTGTAGATGTACCGTAAACCACACTACGGTGGCCCGGAGGCGCTACGCACGTTGTCCATTCATGACGTTTCCCCCTAAAGTGTCACAAGTCTATATATGACATCTTTCACTTAAATATCATAAGTCCAGTTTGTCTGGTTTTCTTACTACACGTCCAGACTTACTTCTGTTGATGTAGTTATCAGAACTTGAAGCATCGACAATTCCAGTACGACTTGATGTAGCCCTGTTTGCTGAATGCTCTTCGGGGATGGCTTGCGTGGCTTGGCCGTTGAACCCTGGATTCTGCTGGTTGTCGGTTGTAGGGATGCATGGCTGGCTCCATGTTTTCTGTCCTTCTACTTTCATGCGCACAGTATCGCCGGGTTGTTGGTGTTTTAAATATCTGACGCCTTGCCACTTGTAGAAGTATTCATACTTCTGCTTCGCTCGTTTGTCATTCCCTCGATCTCTTTGGGGACAGGCCATCTTGGGTTTAACTTTTCAAGGAACACTGGCAGAGTTGTTTGGATTTGCCTTCCGGTCATTAGTTCCGCAGAACTGCATCGATTGGTGTGTTTCGGTACGTCATCAAGCCCAAGAAAGGATCGTCTTGGCACAAGATTCGTTGCTCCGACTGTACGGCTCTCTCTACTTCTCCGTGGGATTAGGGAAAGTGCGGACTGCTTGTTCGGTGTTGGAACATGCACGTATTAGCTAAATTGTGGAACTCCTGCGAACTATATTGTGGCCCGTTGTCTGAATAGACGTCTTCTGGAATTCCCCATCTTGAGAACATGTTCTTTAGTCTCCTCCCTACTTCTGTCGTTCGCGTCTGAGTTAGATGTGCGATTTCAATGTATCGGCTATAATAGTTCACAACCACGAGATATGTTTTGCCTCTATGCTCGCAGAGATCACTCGCTATATTCTACCTTGGGCGTTGTGGCAGTGGTGTGCTCAGCAACAGTTCGCACCGCTGGCTTTGTCTATGCTCTTGGCAATGAGCACAGTTATTGACGATTGACTACCACACCCGTTTGATGTGCACGTTCGCGACACTTCACTAGTCTTTGGTGTCCGTGATGTATCTTTTGTAGGATGGATCTCCTTTCTCATGCCTGGAGGAATCACTACACGCGTTGCACGCACAAGGATTCAGTTTACGACACTCAACTCATTCCTCACATGGAACAAATATATCACTGTTTCATATGTGTTGGCCAACCTTCGAGCGTGTGCTTCACGGCTTGCTGCATTGATTCATCTTTGGCTGTTTCGTCTTGTATGCGTTTTAGCATGGGATCTGTGATGGGCAAGTCACCTATCACTTCTTCCACATGTTCATTTGTCAACGGATGACGAGACAATGTGTCTGTGATGATCTCTGAGTATTGTGAAGTTTTCTAAGCCAGTCAGGTACATCGAAAACTTCTCACATGCCCAAGTGCTTGCTAAGCATTCTTTCTCGATGGATGCATATCCCAGCTCCGTCTTCGATAGAGTGCGAGAAGCCTAATCTATGGGTTTCACCACGCCTTCTTGCTGCTGCCAAAATGCTGCACCAAGTCCATATCCACTTGCATCAGCACTGTTGGTTTCAACACATTATAGAATGCCAGAACAGGGGCTGAATATACAACCTCTTTCAGCTTCTTGAAGGCTTCTCTCTGACAAATTTTCCAGGTAATTTATCACCATCCCTAGGATGCGTCGTAGTCTTGGAATGTTGCGAGGTTCATCCATGTTACAGATTGCTTCCACTTTGTCAGGATGTACGCGCAGTCCGTCTATGCTGATATCGTGCCGCACGAATTCGAGCCGGCCCTTCCGGATTTTTCACTTCTCTCTGTTGAATTTGAGAACAGATTTCGAAATCGCCTCGAGAACACTGTTCAAACGAGCGTCATGCTCTTCAAAGCACGAACCATAGACTATGATGTCGTCCTGATACATTTCTACTGCAGGAACACGTTCCAACAAACTGGTCATCCTGCGTTGAAAGATTTCACTTGCGCTACATATACCAAGTGGTAAACGCCGAAAACGATATCGTCCATATGGCGTTATGAACTTGGTCAGCTTACTACTGTCCTCTTCAAGTACTAACTGCCAATATCCGCTGCTTGCGTCGAGTGTTGTGAACACTTTAGCACCTGAGAGCTTGTACATGATCTCTTCCATGGTCGGCAAAATGTATTTCTCACGTCGAATAGCAGTGTTGAGATGCTTCAGGTCAACACAGATGCGTGTCTTGTGGTTGGGCTTCGACAACCCTAGGGCTGCAAAAGTCAGTTGGTTCGGTGAGTTTTGTTATGACTTCGCGTCGCTCCATCCTGTCAAGTTCAGCTCTCAATTGAGGAGATGAGGAACTGGTACACGTCGTGCTGTACTAACGCAATATGGCTCTGCATCGCTTCTCAGTTCAATATTTACCTTCCTGTTCCTTAACTCTCCCAGCTCTTCGAACACATCTAGGTCAAACACATCTTTGGAGTTGTCATTGTTCATGTGAGAAATTAGAGTCTCAGTGCTGCCGCTCAGCCAAGTAGATTTTCAATGCTGTCTAGCACTACGTATATGCGGACGAACATTTTGCTGTGTTTTCTTTCTACTCTTGCAATTATCCTACACAATTCACTGGCCCACCAGGAGATTGACGTTTTATGTTAGCTGGCTTCAGTTTCGGCCTGTTTGTCAGCTTTCGGTATGCTCTGTCCGATATTATCGAGACGTCTGCTCCACAGTCAATTTTGAAATTGGAATTTTTCCAGTTTACTCCCAAATCAATTCTCCATGGTGGTTCACTTTTTTCTGCGGTTTCCAGCGACCCCAGGTAGAATTAGTTGTCATCCAAACATCCATTTTTTGCTTTCGTTATCTCATGTACTTCAATTGTCTTATTTCGGCACATTTTCGCCAAATGTCCCCTTTGGTTGCACATATGGCAAATTTCTTCATCTACTGGACATTTGCTCCTAGGATGATGTACATACCCGCATCGACCACATTTTTCCGTCCATGACTTCTTTCGTGTTTTCACGGGAAGTTTCTTTTCCTTGCGGTATTTCACGTGCTCGACTCGTGCTGCCGCTGATGCGGTTGTTGTTGCCTCACTCAGGGCTGGGTCCAATTACACAAAATTATATCAATTACAATTACAATTACATTAATTTTTTTATTTCAATTACAATTACAGTCATAATTTTCCAAATCAATTACAATTACAATTACACTATTTCAATTTCAATTACAATTATAATTACATTATGTGGAACCAAATATATTCAGCATTTGTTAATTATGTATTTTTGCGCGTTTTGCTGAATTTCAATATTTTGTACACAATTGATAAACAAATATAACGGTAATGTTTGTACATTTTGTTGAATTGTGACTTTGAATTATACTAAATAAAAAGATAGCCGTTTAAAACATATTTTTATTATATAAAAATACAATGCAATATCCAGACATAATCCTACAGGACATATTCCAATGCAGACATTTATCCGTGCGCATTTCTTAATTTTTTCTTTGGAAAATACTAATAATAGGGTTTGATGTGTTTACTTTGAGGTTGTAGCTCCTGCTCTAAGCTGACATTCTTAATTGGTCTGCCCTTTGCTTTGTGTGAGTTGGGAATGGGAAGAGAGGCAATATAAACGGTCCTTGCCACCTGACCTGTCTCCAACCCACCACAACACAAGGGGTTTAATTGGCTTGCTAACTCTGCAACGTTTCACTGAGCTGATATCAGGCTACAGGTCTTTCCATGTTGTTTGAATACCAGCTTAGCCTTTGTCTGACAATGTCTGTGCATTGTTTATTGCTTCCTGGCTGTTACCAACTTACTGAAAAGGCTAATTGCTAAGGCTACCCACCACTAGCACCACTGACCAGTACCCACCAGACAGTGAATACTGAGACTTAAATATAAATATATAAGCAGGTATTATTATTAGTCTTGATTTTCAACTCATGTGAGACTTAAATTATATTTTTATTGACAATTCGTTCAGGTAGTTTGTGATATGAAACGTACTGTAATTGATTGTAATTGAAATAAAATTTCAATTATACAAAATATAACAATTACAATTACAATTACAGCAACATTTTGAAACCATAATCAATTACAATTACAATTACACAATTTTGCTGTAATCAATTACAATTACAAGTACATAATTGGACCCAGCCCTGGGCCCTCACTCATTGATTTCAGCTGTTCTGCTGATATGTCACGTGTCCTGTAGAGCTGTATAGCATTGTCCATGGTCAGGTCCGCTTCACGTAACAGCCTGCCTCTCAAGTTGCTAATTTTGACACCCATTATGATTCTGTCTCTGATTAGGCCGTCCCCAAGTTCTCCATACTCACTGGTAGCTGCCAATGTTTTTAGTTCAGCAACGTATTGATCAGTGGTTTCGGCGTCATTCTACGATCGCGAATTGAATTTGTAACGTTCGAATGTGATGCTACTTCTCGGATTACAGAACGTTTCAAATTCTTGTATCGGTGGTGTTCCCTTGTCTTTGTCACTTTCCTGAATGGTGAACGTTTTGAAAACGTCAATGCCTTCTTCGCCTTGAGCAAAATGGCGCACTGCACGTCTTGTGTTTCTCGTTGGCGTCAGACGCCGCGACGTATGAATGCCAACGTTTATTCCACCGTTTCCAGGTCTCCGACAAACCTCCACCCGAAAAGTTCATCGGCCTCGGTGGTTTAATCGAGTCCATGCTGGTAGTGTTTCTACTAGTCTCAAACTGTCACTACGTAGCGAACTTCACTGGTTTCACGACAATTTTATTCAGGTCCCATTACAGCTACGTCATCAAGACGTGTGTTGACGTACCGTAAACTACACTACGGTGGCCCGTAGGCGCTATGCGCTTTGTCAAATCATGACACTTAGTTTTGTTATAGTTATCAAAATTGCGTTGCACTACAATAAACGGATGTTTTTTATTTCTACATTTCTTTTTGGGTTTTAATTGCTATGGGAAAATGTATGTGTCACCCCTGCTGCAAGTTGGTGTCATTCATTGAAAACACAATTTGACGTGTCCTATCATGATTGGCTTTAACGCTATAATGAATGCACGCCCCCACCATCTTAATTTAACCAGATTTAACAAGATTGCCATCCCAAACAACAAGTTCCAGATGGCAAGTGGACAAGGAAGCCATTGGCTTATCGAGAGTCCAACAATTTTCTCATCTATGTGTAGCCCGCCCTTATCAGATATCTGCCAATTCTAGTTTTAAACATATTCACATTACTAGCATTAACACAATCATTTGGCAGTTTGTTCCATTCATTTATCACCCTCTGTGAGAAAGAGTACTTTCTCGTGTCCAACCTACACTGCTCCTTAACTAATGCTGCTTTGTGTCCTCTGGTTCTACTGCCTTCTTTAAGTTTGAAGAACATATTCCTATCAACATCCTCATAACCGTTCACTATTTTAAACACTTCTATTTGGTCTCCTCTTAGTCTCCTGGTCTCTAGTGTTGTTAAACCACGTTGTAATAAGCGGCTTTCGTAACTAAGGTCTCTCAATTCTGGAATCATTATAGTTGCTCTTCGTTTTATTCTTTCTAGCTTGTCTGTGTCCTTTTTACGATACGGCCTCCTTGCTTGAATACAAAGTGTGGTCTAATTATTGCTTGCTTTGTACAGGGGTACAATTAGCTCTTTCTCCTTATACGTGATAGTCCTCCTAGTTGTTGTATTGTCAACCGGTTGTTTAAACATGACGTCACTGGACAACTGAAATGTTGTGATATAGACACGCGCCGCTTTTAGCGCAATAAACCACTCTTTCACTTGCAAATCAATCTTCTTTTCTCGAAAACGCTGGTGCTCGTGAAAGAATATATTATCTAACGTCATATTTTGTTGTGAATGGGTCTGTGATTAACGAGTGTAAAGTCTAAGAGCTGCGACATCTTTAGAAGCGAAGTAAGAAGACAGCTGTTGGGGGTCATCTCAGAACATCGATGGCGGATATTAGACGAAATTACTTTCGTTTGGGGAGGGGGGTCAGAGGCAGTTTCGTCTGTCGTCGGACAGCGATATTTTAAGTTTCGGACTTTCGCACCCCCTCACTTTGTTCGTGCACACGGAGAAAATGATTGCACCATTTCGTTCTTCGTTTTACGCCGTCACGTGATACGCTCACATAAAAATGGCGACACGTGCGCAATCTGGCGGCGAGGTCTCTTCGGCACCTACTGTCAGCTGAAGAACACACAGATGAATCTGGCCAAAAGATAATTGTGACGTTAATGTAAAAAAATTGTATATCTTGATTTCTATCTGATTCTTGTAGTCATGGCCATGGTATCATGGTTTTATTTGTTTTCAAGTTACCCACTGTGTAGCTGTTGTATAGTGTTTGAATTAGTTATTGAATAAGTAATTATAATTTGTAATATTATTGTTATTCAAAGTTAATGCATATAGGCAAATGATAGAGTGTGAATCGACGTAGATCGACCCATATTTTTAATATTGTGATATCATCATATCAATGTTAACAAACTTTCATCTTGGGGGTTGGGGGGGGGGGCTGAGGCCAGATGAAACTTATTTCATCTGTGGTAGGACCTGATGTTCTGATATGACCCCTTAGTCCGTAGTTATGCCCTCCTTATTGTGAGAGACTGACTTTGTTCAATGAATTAACGAACATATGGATAGATGAATAAACAGGTAAACTCTTTATTGACATATGAATATCAAGTACAAATATATTTCATATGAAACGTACATTGCAGCATAGCAGCACACACACGCACGCACGCACGCACGCACGCACGCACGCACGCACGCACGCACGCACGCACGCACGCACGCACTCTCTCCCCTCTCTCCCTCTACGCTCAGAAACAATACATCATGCCAGCAGGCGTACGACAAAATAATTGCAGTGAGAAAAGTACAGTTATGTCAAAATATTTATCGGTCCAGCAATAAGGAAAACATACTTTTGATCTTTATATTT
>OY759273.1:25920455-26092955 GCA_963662155.1 Lamellibrachia columna | reverse complement strand
CAACAATGTCAGAAAAAGTCCTATTGCGGCCTAAGCCGAACGTCATCAAAGCACAATATGTTAACACGGCTGACATACGTTTTGCAATAACGTGAAAGCGTACCGTCTTCAACCACAAGCAGACCTATTAAAGACGTTACCAAATACCTTTGGAAATGAATCGTACCAACAAGAAAGAACGCGAACCGATGCAGCGTCTAGACTGCGGTCGCATCTTCGCAGAACTCGACCGCGTGGCGTCAACACCAACCAGGTCCGGTACCACTTACCACAACGCGTTAAATGACAATAAGTTCATAACAATACTGCGCGAATCTTCCTCAAGCGTACGCAATGACACGTACGGCTGAACACAGGCGCATGCGCAAGACCAGGAAACCCAGCGTGAAGCGTGACGTGTTTTTATCGCCAATCCACCGGCTAGTTATGCCACGTAGATACACAGACAACGCCTGAAAAGTCCCGCTTCAGCGACGTTGTAAGACACCGCCCCTGACGCCCTTGCGCCGACGTCGCGAATAGAATAACGCGTCTCCGAAGGCTTTTAATGGTTATTGCATCAATTGTGTTTTAACAAATACGCCACGAGTGTACAGACACAATTCCGTTCTGTGCTCACTGGCATCGTATGTCCATACGTCTTTATGCGAGGGACCATCGTTCGTGACAACATCGGGGGTGAACTCAAACACGTAACCGGCACTTAGCTTCCAGCTGGATGTATAACGTCACATTGGGTATAAGAAGATTTGCGAGACAAAAAAAACAAAAAAAAAACCCGTCCATACAGAGTAACTTCATGCTATGTTTTTGATATCATGCTGCGTTGCAACGTGCAAGAAAGCTACGTTATATATTGTTATCAAGAAAGCTACGTTATATACTGTTATCAAGAAAGCTACGTTATATACTGTTATCAAGAAAGCTACGTTATATAATGTTATCAAGCCAACCGCGTTATGAACATGACAGGTAATAACACAGTTGGGAATTTGTAGTTTAAATGAAAAAAATTCACACACGACATATTCCCCCATCTCTACAGAAAACTGTACTCAAGACTCAGCTAGTGTTGGTAGTTTTGTCATATAAAAGAGCATGTATCCAATCCAAGTCCAAAAATAAATACAGAAGGTATGGGTTAGACCAATTATATTGAACATTTTAGTAAATTAACGATTATCGAGTCTTGACATTGCGCTCGTTTTCGAGTGTCGTGTCTGTTTGAAAAACATTGAAACCACGTTTAACCACATATTGAGTGCTTGGGCCCAACGATGCCACTACAGTGGAAGTAGTCCTGTCTTCGTTTGGACACTGCAACATGACATTTTCCAATTTGACTGCGTTGGCAAATTTCACAATGACTGACTTTTCGACAAGCATTATAACGTGTTAACAATCGTTGCCTAGCAAACATTGCACCTGTTTCCTGATCGCAACAAGATAGAGGTGATTATGTATATTACAGCCGGTCAGTTCCGTCAATCCATAACAAGAAGTTAAGAAATATTATTTGAGTGATCTTCACAAGCGATTTGCGGAACTATTTGTGCAACTTCCTCGACAAAACAGGAGACGGGTTTGAACAAATTGGCACACTTGCGATATATTCTTCAAGCAGTGAAAATACTAGGACTTGCAACTAATGTTGACTTGTCACGATTAAATATGTCCGTATGGTTTACTGGCTACATTACTCACAATGACAAGAAATGCCCGAACGTATCATTGCGCGTCCGCGCTTACAGAATTCCAACTTTTTGATTGGCTGTGGCGATGACGCATAGGCAACATCCTGAAATGCTTGTTGTCGGTTAATGATGGAAAGTGACACGTTTAGAATTATAAGGGAAAAGAGATTTAATTTGCTTCATATGCGGTAGGAGACACTCACTCCCTGGACGAGAGTTATGCTAAACATATACCGTTCTTTTTATCAAAGAATTCAATCAGATAAGAGTTCGGATATCTATGATGAAAACTTTGTTTTTAATTAATAGCCATAACAAAAAGTTGTGAGTCTATATAGACCGTTTACTCATATGTTGTCTAAAACATCGTTTTAATTAACTGCAAATACTTAAAACAAATCTTCTAAATAAATAATATTATGCAAAAAAAATTCGGAAACTTGTCATAGAATAACGAAAATTTACAAAATCAGTTTGCCTATGATAACGTGATGAGTTCGTTAATCAATAAAGACGAACCGTCGCCCATCGGGTCATGCAGTAAGTGCGTAGTGCAGTTTGGGTTGAGTCAGTACGTATGTAACCGTTTTATTGGCCTAATTTGTCGCAATAAATCGTGGCTCAAGTCAGGATATCGTGCAGACTGAACATCGAGCGGAAATCTGTATAATTATCGCAAATCCCTTTCGTCGACGAAATAATATTATTTAAGACATTGTTCATAAATTGGTTACCTAAAAGTCGGACAACTTACTGGTTCATGCAACTACGACGAAACTTAGCCAAACTCGTCATTTTGATAATAATGGAACATGACTGTCACCCGGTGTATTGTTAAGTGTCAACATACTAAAGTGTGTCTAAATTGGTTTCTTCCGACATTGTAGCGTTGAATGCCTCCTACGCCGCCCGTGTTTTATTCGGCGGCGAGTCGACCTTAGAAGACCATTCTCTAAGCAACGCAGGAATGCGGTTTGTTAAATTTACTATTGCGACACCGGTGTTCAAAGATCCATTAACGCTAGGGGACTCCATTCAGCTGTAGGTGCAATGACAGCTACCATTCTGAAGCCGTAACTGTACACCATAAAACACCATAGGTGCTGGCACCTCGGACGTCAGCGGTAACCTCTTTCGCTGACAACTTGTATTCGAGCCTAACGACGGCCAGACAGGGAGGCGCCGATTACCTCACCCGCGAGCAAGTGGCTAAAGACTCATGCTAAACATTTTTTTAATGTAAGGGTGGAGATGACCGACTAGTCAATTCACTGTAAACAGAAACGTTCACTGTTCAGACCAATTATACCTTAATTAAGTTTTATAACAAAAAGGTAACATCAAAGTTCGTATGCAGATGTCGAACAGCGAACATGTTTACATCGGACCCATAGCACACCTACTTCTAATCCAGACCATGTTTAAGTCCAAACCAGAACATACCTACTTCGAACCCAGAACATGCTTAAGTTCAAACCAGAAAATACCTACTTCAAATCCAGAACATGCTTAAGTTCAAACCAGAACACACCTACTTCGAACCCAGAACATGCTTAAGTTCAAACCAGAACACACCTACTTCGAACCCAGAACATGCTTAAGTTCAAACCAGAACACACCTACTTCGAACCCAGAACATGCTTAAGTTCAAACCAGAACACACCTACTTCGAACTCAGAACATGCTTAAGTTCAAACCAGAACACACCTACTTCGAACCCAGAACATGCTTAAGTTCAAACCAGAACACACCTACTTCGAACCCAGAACATGCTTAAGTTCAAACCAGAACACACCTACTTCGATCACGTAACACACTTATTTCAAACCCAGATCATGGCTAGGTCCAACCTAAAACCACATATGTCGAGCCCAGATCATGCCTAGGTCCAACCTAAACCCACATTCGTCGAGCCCAGAACATGCCTAGGTCCAACCTAAAACCACACACGTCGAGCCCAGATCATGCCTAGGTCCAAACTAAAATCACATACGTCGAGCCCAGAACATGCCTAGGTTCAACCTAAAACCACATACGTCGAGCCCAGAACATGCCTAGGTCCAACCTAAAACCACATACGTCGAGCCCAGATCATGCCTAGGTCCAAACTAAAATCACATACGTTGAGCCCAGAACATGCCTAGGTTCAACCTAAAACCACATACGTCGAGCCCAGAACATGCCTAGGTCCAACCTAAAACCACATACGTCGAGCCCAGAACATATACAGGTCCAACCCATATATACCCGTTGTTAACCCAGAAAACACCCACGTCCACAATCTCAAGCACGTTGAACCATGAAAACACGGTTTATTGACACCCATAACACATCTGCGTCAGACTCATAACACGTCTTATTCGAACTCATAACATACATACTTCTAACAAAGAACACACATATTGAACTCATTACATACGTACTTTTAAACCTGAGTACACATATATTAAACTACTAACACGCGTAATTCAAATTCAGAACATATCTACGTCCAATCTAGAACTCATCAACGTCAACAGACATAACACGTATTTCTTCAAACGGAAATGGTATTGTTGTTGATGTTGTACGCATACGCTTGAAAAAGAGTAAATCTCCACGCCATTTTATCCATTCAGACTCCGCATTATTTCCTGATCGTACTGATACGCGGGCGCTCATAAGTAGTAGTTCCTCTCATGTGCTCCCAAAACCCAAAAGAATGCGATGTTGTTCGACCGCGCGATATGGTTTGTTGTAAGTCCCTATGGCCGAATTCGACAAATGTGGCTCCACGAATGTGTATTCACGATGGAAACAATGCACTTCCTGTTACACGTTTCTAACCATTTAGGAATAACATAACTTCCTGGTTGGTGCTGCTTTAAGTATTCAAAACTGACATTCGTTTTTCGGTCGAGAACTGTTAAGTACAGCGTCTAGATAGTTTAAACGTTTCCATTAACTAAACCTTACACCTGCAAAAGCGTCGACGATAAGCTAGGCTTGTCGTTATGATAAATTGCTTTACATTTTATTTTGCTGATATTGTGTATGTCGTCTATTATAGCTTGGGATATCTTAGTTCGTGCCAATAACAGGTTCGGTGAGGTTTTTAATACATGGGCTTCGGAAAAAAAATATTGTGAAACGGGATGTGTAATTCAAACACAAACGTTTGTCTGGATTCGTGACAGTGGTGGTCGCCCCGAAAAAGTCCAGTCTCAAGGGAGTAACACATGCAGCAAGTACATTTCCGTTATTATACGGACATAAAACAGGGTTGAAAGATTTGTCCACCGAATTAGTGATAGGCTACACAATGAGCTACTTCAAGATGGCAGCCCACGTCCGTTATACAAAACGCTCAAATAGCAATGATGCGTCTTGTGTCTACTACGTGGTGCGAATAACCGTCGCTGACAGCCGAATGAGTCACTGGAGTCACAGTTGGTATATTTAAATAAATTACCCAAATCCGATTCATTTTGCCACCTGTCTACATGCATGTGAACAGTCATGCGGTTTCTTGGTAGTCTCTCTGCACTGTTCTTCAAGTTATCCAATCTGCCCCTATTCTGTGTTAGCACTAATATTTTGGCCAAATGTTAAGATATGGTAAGTGCTAATTCTATGTTATCTGCATAGCTAAAATTGATTTATGTAGGATACATTAATTAACACTTGCAATCGTGTGTACGGTGATTAGAGGAAACAAATAATAAACCAGACATTTTATGTAACGTAACATAAAATCGAAATCGTAAAATCCATTAGTATGTGAAATGTCTACGATGGAAGAACAGGCGAAGGCGTCTTTCTCTCGTAGCTTATACTTGAAACATTCCTCACCAAGGTGAATACAACAGAGTTCAAGAAATACACACGAAACAACTTCGATATAAGTGTTTTAGTATTAGCAGCCAGAGTTAATATGCTCCCTAACATCGTGTTTGGTTGCAAATGTAATTGAGTAAATACATGAAGTAGCCGTTATTACTGTTACCAAATATTTAACGAAGTGTCATCGTAGCATGGTGATGATTTGAAAACTAAACTAAACTTCGATAGTTGAAAGTCATTTTTTGCAAACATGTTTTTTTCGTGACCAACGATCTGTGATTAATATATTGTTTCAACAATTGAAACAGTTTCACGTTTTATGACAAACAAGTATTGCATTCACTGATTTGTCTAAGAAATTCGTTTTTAATCACCACAATTAATCATCAAACACCCATTAGTCAGAGCAGAAAAACAGCCAGCGTTGACACATGTTTCTGCGGCTAGCTGCAGCGCTCTGTGCAACGACTTGTTACCCGTGAAGAGAATGAAAGGGCTTTTAAAGATTCTATCAGTGAATGCGTGCAACGGAACGCATGCCATAACGAATTGGCTGCAGTGACGCAAGCTGACTGCAGGATACCAGCGGACGATAAAATAAGCCGTGAATAATTTGTTGACGACGTCGTAAAACCGACGTGTCACCGAAGCAGTCAGTTAAACAGCAAACCACTGTGAAGATTGATGAGAAACAGGGAGAAGAAACCGAAAAGAAACGAAGAAGCAACAGGAAAAATCTCTTAAAACATGTCTATATTTCTGATGTGTCTCTTCTCGTCTCTGCCTTCCGGGTGACGTTCACATTCCCTCACAGTTATCTTCCTCATTCATTTTATCGCACTCTCCCCATCATATCCTACTTTCAGGTCTTGTCGGCTATTTTATATCCGCTGTGTTGTGCCATGTACGCATTCATTGTCAAGTCTGTTCACATTTTAATATCTACTTAAGCTACACTCTTGTTTTATCTTAGTGAACATCATGCCGATTTCTTCCTCGAGACTATTCACGTTTGTTAGGTGGTCCGTCCGCTCATTCTAAGTATAACTTATTCGCAGTCTAATATTCAGTGTAAAGTGTGTACTTTTTCGTCAACTATTTGAATTGCGATTTAATACTAACGACATTATGTTGACAAATATATCATAGTACATCAAAACTAACGATGTGTTTGGTCTTAGGTTGAACAACAAACATCACGGTATAGCAGAAAGTTAAGGAGTGTTGTCAGTCATATAATGCAGGCAAACCCGCTGGCAATAAGCCACGCACTACTATTGTATGTACACAGATACATATCTAGGAGCATACACCATGGACCATATTGTCATTGGCATATTGTCATAATGACTTGTTTGCGAACAGACGACATGTTAGCTGGAACTTCATTATCTGTCTGGAATTTTCGGAATACTAATAATAAACTCTGGAATTTCCATTGGGCAGGTACATTATGCATCAGTAAAGAACCGATGCCTACACCACATTTCGAGCGTGGACTACGTGGAAATTGCCTGTGGACTTTTCCATGCTCGTGCAAAACGTGTGTACATTTCGCAAACTGTGTCGTTGTGTGGCTTCCATGAAGCTCCGTGTGGTGTGATTTGCTGTCTTAACCATGACACATCTCATCTGTTGTCTCTGAAGAGCATCCTTTGAGACACTATTTCGTTGTTTTCCAATGTCAATCAATCTAGCGTCGTCCGCCTTCATGTCATCTTGCAATTTATCAAGGAATAACATTGTAAACTGATACAGCGTACTATCTGGGACCACGACAGCATTCGTCTACAGCGAAAAACGTGTTCGCAGACCCGAAACCACAAAGATCGCAACAGAACATTGTGCAAAAAACGTCTGTAAGTTGTTGCTCAATGTGAGTGAGTCGACCACACGTACTTACCGAAACACCCAGAATCATTGAAACAGAACGCATGGTTCCACTTAGGGAGTGAACCGTCGTGCGAGTCGCGCAAGACAGAAGCGGTGGTCCCATTTCCACGCCGCTAAGCACGGCAGATGGCGGCGTCAAAGCAGCACGGAACATCGCGAGTAACGTGCGCCGTTCAACTGAACCGTGGACGGCAGCTACGGGCGCTCGCGTCCTCCACACTTGAATGTGGTCCGACTCGCGTGACCCCGCCCAGTCCACGGACGCTCAATCAACATCATCCCTGACATGTTCTTTGAGACAGCTGTCTTGGGTGTCGGTAACTCTCGTTTCCCACACGACACCTGAGCTGTCGGCCTGACAGGCAGTGCCGTCAAGCGTGCCACGTTTATGGTCGTCGCTTTCTTCGCGTTCACGTCGTCAACAATGCCCGCGACCCGCTGCGGTCGCCGTTGAGAGCCCGGGCATGAATAAGTCGTAGCCAGACCGACGTCCACGTGGTCCTAGAGCGAGATGAGGTGCTGGCAGGCGAGTATGCAGACGGTTCTCATCAGGCATTGCTCGCCGTGTATCGTACAATGCTAGACGAGTAGCACATGCGTAAAAGGATGTTCTACATGGTGTTTCGTTTTGTCTCGTTATATAGTTGTCGAACTCGTGACTGTTTTAGGCGCGATCAAAGCGGCTGCAGGGAACACGAGATGTCACCTTACAGAACATCGTCAAACGCCCTACTAGCAAACTACACAAAGTGTCAAACTACACACAGTGTCGTAATGTCAAACTGTACATATTGTCACAAAGTCAAACTAAACATATTGTCACAATGTCAAATAACGCACAATGTCAAAATGTCAAACTACACAGAGTATCACAATGTCAAACTACATACATAGTCACAATGTCACACTACACATATCGTCACAATGTCAAACTGCCAAACAACACCAAATGACATATTACCAAGCAGCACCCAGTGGCACATTACCAAACAACGCCTAGTGACACATTACAAAACAACACCCATTGACTCTAACAAAGCAACACTAGGTGACACATTACAAAACAACACCCAGTGACTCTAACAAAGCAACACCAGGTGACACATTACAAAACAACACCCAGTGACTCTAACAAAGCAACACCAGGTGACACATTACAAAACAACACCCAGTGACTCTAACAAAGCAACACCAGGTGACACATTACAAAACAACACCCAGTGACTCTAACAAAGCAACACCAGGTGACACATTACAAAACAACATCCGGTGACTCTAACAAAGCAACACCAGGTGACACATTACAAAACAACACCCAGTGACTCTAACAAAGCAACACCAGATGACACATTACAAAACAACACCCAGTGACTCTAACAAAGCAACACCAGGTGACACATTACAAAACAACATCCGGTGACTCTAACAAAGCAACACCCAGTGACTCTAACAAAGCAACACTAGGTGACACATTACAAAACAACACCCAGTGACTTTAACAAAGCAACACTAGGTGACACATTACAAAACAACATCCAGTGACTCTAACAAAGCAACACCAGGTGACACATTAAAAAAACACCCATTGACTCTAACAAAGCAACACCAGGTGACACATAAAAAAAAACACCCATTGACTCTAACAAAGCAACACCAGGTGACACATTACAAAACAACATCCAGTGACTCTAACAAAGCAACACTAGGTGACACATTACAAAACAACACCCAGTGACTCTAACAAAGCAACACTAGGTGACACATTACAAAACAACACCCAGTGACTCACTACAGTGACACTGACACATTACAAAACAACATACAATGACTCACTACAAAACAACGCCCAGTGAATCATTACAAAACAACATCCAGTGATACTTTACCAAACAACATCAAGTGAATCATTACAAAACAACACCAAGTGATACTTTACCAAACAACGCCCAGTGATACTTTACCAAACAACATCAAGTGATACTTTACCAAACAACATCAAGTGATGCATTACAAAACAACATCAAGTTATACTTTACCAAACAGCATCAAGTGATACATTACAAAACAACACCCAGTGACACATTACAAAACAACACCCAGTGGCACATTACAAAACAACACCCAGTGACACATTACAAAACAACACCTAGTACACATTATCAAACAACACCCAATGACACATTACCAAACAATACCCAAGCGACTCGTCACCAATCAAAGCAAAACTAATAACAGCAACGTATGTCTTTCAGCTACAAGATAAACGTTCCTCGAATGCAGCCGACATGCAAACATTGGTAGCCATTCAAAATGTAATGTCGCTCCAATACATAGCATTCAAATACATTATATTGTGCTCGCAGTAGGCTGCGAAGCTCCATTTTAAAACGATACATTTGTCGGGCTTGAATACTGCGGTGAACAAATCGGTTCATATCAGCGACTCGCATTGCTTCACTACACATATGTGAATTGAAACTTCTGATGATTTTGTTTATAAGAGCGGTCACAGCAACGACTTCTACGTTACCTTTCTCTACAATTTATTGACGCTACACTGCTAGTTGATGCATAAATTAATCTGTTGCAGTAAACCCATGCATCTATTATACAATAATCGTGAAAATACAATTAAACTATAATACAAAAACATTACAATTCTGTACCACAAAACAAATTGTCAAACACTCGTCGTCTGACGAAGTCGCAATGGATCATTCTTTCTATTTCATTTATCCGATTCTAAACCTGACGCAGATTAAAGGGTGCAACACATCTCCTTTTACACCTCGCTGCAGATAAGACACGCAATAAAGAATTGAAATGCAAAGACAGCAATCAGTAGAATCAATAATAATATTGTTCCTAGTAACTGCTTACTTCCACTGACTTATCTTAAAAGCAGATTGCCATCAATGGAATTCACCTGGTCTCAATGAGCGATAGCTTCCTCAAATCATATGACTATTACATAAGCCAACCCCAGTAACTTCGCCAAACTTCGTTACCAAATTATAGATGTCGTGCCAGATTCCGTTTGACTGGCAGATTTTAATAATGTCAAAACCAAGCTGTTTTCATATTATGGTTTTCTTAATTAATTAATTACTTCTCATCCGCTTAACGTGGTGACATGCCGAGTTCCTTCCAGTGGTCACGATTTATCATGTCGCTTATCGTATTTGCCCTGTGTGTGCTGCTCAATGACTTCTCTGAGAGTTGTTTTTGGCGACCTCTTCTTCGAAGGCCCTAAGGCTTCGAGTAAAACTTCGTTTGTTACTTCGTCATGGCGCGTCACATGACCTACAGACGAAGACGTCGTCTCACGATGATGGATGTCAGAGGGAGGGGGCCGTACAATGCCTGGTGGGCGATGTGATCGCGCTACGACACATCTTGTTGTAGTAATTTATTTGTGGATTTTTTATAGTTAATAACATATTATTTGTAACGCAGCATTGTGTCATATTAAGCACCCAACACTGTACTTAGGACTACGCACATGTTAGGGTTGAATAATTTTATTTCATATATGTTGCCAATTTATGTGTTGGCAGCGGTAGAATTATCTTTACATATTGACATATTCCAAAAACGTTTAACTTAATGATGTTATCTTTGAGTCGTATATTGATGTGAACATACCGAATCAAGTGACTGATCCATACATTTTATAATGTTATCTTTGAGTCGTATACTGATATAAACATACAGAATCAAGTGACTGATCCACACATTTTATAATGTTATCTTTGAGTCGTATACTGATGTAAACATACTGAATCAAGTGACTGATCCACACACTTTATAATGCGCTGTAGTTCATGTTTTCATTTCCTCTTGAACTTGCTCGCGAAATTAATGCAACTGAATGCCGACGTAACGTTTCGGTACGCGTGATGTATTTGTGTTCAATTATGCATTGCTTATACCAGGATCGACGTGTCATATATTTGTGACCAGCGGGAGACGACGTCGCCAACATAAAGACGTGGCCACTAAATCCATTGTCTGGCTGACTACCCTCAGTCGCGACCAGACAAGAGCGAATGACAATGCGTCAGAGTGCGCCCGAAAAAGCAGCAACTAATTTATTTTGGGCCCACATTCAACACCACACGAAAGTGCCGATTTAGTGCACTGGGTATAGAATTGAGTAGCGGCGTTACTTTCGTGGTGTTTGTGTCGGTGAGACAGCCAGTCAAAGGAGGCAATATATCATCGATGAATCGACGGGAGTACAATGCGTGACATTGCTCTCTGAACACAACATTATTCGTAGTGCAGATCTAGGTAACAGGACAGGACACGACCCGGTCACCTGCTAAGTATTGACTGGACAATAACCCACAAAATACATCAATATGTGGTCAAGTAGTGTCACTGTCAACCCTCTATTATAGTCCGTCAGTGCAGACGACCATTTCTGGCCGATTAATAGTAACCCTGGCGAGACTGTTCACGTAGGTGCCTTGTCTGACCTGTACTTGTCTGAGCCTCCCGACCAGCCTTGACCGCCTGTCTAGGGACATTGACGTCTTTCTGTGTAAACGGTTGACGTATTGTATACATATGACATACAGAGGTGTCAGTCGTATAACACTGATATACAACATTTAACATCATGGATCTTATATACCGACAGAAACATAGAATAAGAGCACACTGGTTAACTTCACAAAGCCCACAACGATATATTTTATGTACGAATGACACTGCTCTACTTATGCAATAATGATAACTAAATAAAAGTCCAATAATCGATATTAAAACATTATTTAGGATACAACTGCAGCTTTCTTCCCAATAAAATGTCAAAGGAAATAAAGGAAACTAACTACCTTTATACGATGAACAGTTTATCGCAACAACAGTTCCTGTTCAGTACCACCTAAAACATATCGCCTGTTGAATGTTGAATCCTAGGCAAGAGCTAAATGGTCGATCGTGTGGAAGCCACGGATAAGATCAGGTCGGTGATGCGCATAGCTAAGACGAGAACGCCAATTTTACCATCATTTAGTTTCATGTGACTTTTCATATGAATAGTTTCAATCTGCCTACCAATCAACAGTAGTTTTATTCCCGAAACAACAAATTCAATGCACATTTAATGGATGAAAGACACAAACTTCCTACTTCCTTCCAGTATCCCCGGTGCTAGGCGAGTCGACCAGCTGTACCCACGTTTTGACGAAACGGCCGGATGGGCTGCCAGCCTGGATTTAAAACTTCCTGTACAAACCCTTGGACCACAACATTCACATTGCTCCACACATCTCCTTCAGCCACCATACCAAGCAGACTATCTCAGACAATGACTATACTCATGACATAAGTCCGTCCTCGTGGTTTTGGAAAGGGGGTTTGAGCGTACACGGTCAGCCGGGGATTTCTGGTATGATTTCTGGAAAATGTTACAGTTAAATTAAATTCTCTCAAAAAAGGCTGTTCGTTCGAAACCCCGAACCCTCTGAGGTATGAAAGCCCAGTCTTAACCGTACTCCTTCGTCTAGCGGCAGGCTACCCGCTTCAGACAACGATGTTGGAACTGGAGAGTTAGTAACAACCCATGCTCAGACTGTTGCTATCCAACACGTTTACGCAGTACTAGATAAGAGGGGTTTATTTGTCTCCACCAATAGTTCTCGTAAGATAGCTTTCATATTCAGAAAAGTAACACGTTATTTACTACGGCGACTAAACATGTCAATAATATGGCTATTATTGAAACCAGGCGCGTATTTAGTGGGGGTGGGGATGGGGGTGGCACTGGGCCATGCCCATTTGGCTTAACTGTTTTATTTTTTTGCGTATCTCATATGCTGCGATAAACCAATGGGTGACTAAGCTTGGCTCCCTTTGGCCTCCCCCTTGGCTTCCCCTTGGCTTCCCCTTGGCTTCCCATCTGTGAGCTCCTAGACATGTCACTGCTTGAAACCGCTGTTAGAACGAATCGACAAAAATGCTGTATTGCGTATATGACCGGCAACATCTTATATTATATGTCATAGCATAACAGGGGACACCACACAAACATTAGACACAAATATGTGCCGATGTTTTCAAAACATTCAAGGTAATATCTACTGTACAAACATTGCATGAGTTCCTCAAGTAAAAATGTTAACTGCATACACAACATCCGGGCCTCTTTGTGATTGCAATGACATGTCAGTGAAACCACCACCCGGTATATCATCAAAACACTCAAGAGGCCCTAAGAGTACCCCAGTACTTTTAGGAATATAATCTTACCAGCACTGAATGGTCTTCGCATAGCTATCAATAACCATAAACCATAAACAAATGAAAAATGTTGAATTGGGGTTTGTTTGCAGCAAATATGGGTACGTAGCAGTAGTGACTCAGTCAGTGCTTCGAAATGTTCCCATGTAATGCTGCTAAACATATGTTGGTGCACGCAGCATTTGAATGTGACGTGACTGAAGCTCATACGAATGAACAAAACATGCATAATATAACACATTAATAGGACTAGACTGCTTTGGTTCAAACGTTGAACTATAAAGGAGTAAGGATGTCGTTTTTACGATTGCATTTACTATATTTTAGGCATCGAAAAGTTCGCACCACCGAAATTGGAGCCAACGAGAAAATAACGTAATCGTTTTTAATATTGGACTATATTTATTATATATCTTCGACTTTCATACTCAATCACCGGGTTCTCCGACACTAGTTATCGTATGTTGACTCGGCTGATTGTGATCAACAGTGTTCTAGTCAGGCTTTATAAGATCACGTCATAATTATTTACCATCGCCCTCGGAACTTCTTGCGGCGCGCAACATTAAGTGATGCGACACTTCGTCGCAGTAAACGACGTGACGGAACAGCCCAATCGCATGGGAATGTTGAGCCACCGACACCGACATTAAACGCTATTTAAGGAAGTCACTTTAGAACTATCTCCGTAGTTTTGACAGAGCCGCAACAGCTGTTACATGAATGCACTTGAGAACGTCGCATGATATTGATAATACATATGCCTGCATTGCCGACATAAATAAACTGAAGGTATGACTTCAGAACGCACTTCCTAAACTAAGTTATGTGGTATCCTCTTCGGACCACCATTCCCATTACTACTTAGCACTGATTCATTTAGGCAACACCAAGCGAACCGGATGACGTAATCTAATCTTTCGTCTAAACTCGACCACAAACACAATGTTGCAATATCGGGGATCCGTGTATTCGCCGCAGCCTTTGAGCTCATCTGGACGTTAGTGTAAATGACATCATGATACGGCAACAAGTAAAATCGACATATGTTCAGTTGTGCAAGACCGTAACCTGTGGCTACTTCAGAACGCTGCATATAACATCAATTCGTAATTGATTCTCTCACCGTGTTCAGATAAGTGCGGTCACAAGGTGATTCAATTTAGGGGATGGTCCAACGTACGACGATTCAGGTGGCTCCATGTGCGAGCCTCGTAGTCCCGGGTGTATGTTCGAGCCGGTATCTCCGCCGTAGAGCGACGTGTCGGTCGGCGTAGCGGCGTCGTCCCGCATGGGGACATGGTCATTAATCTTCCCCGGCTGCCTGGTCTTACACGTGGCACTAGTCGATTGGCGCCGCTGTAGACTACGGAATCACACTGAACAACTGGCTGCATGTTCAGTGTACGACCAACATTGGACATATGTCCCCGGAAAAAAAACACATGTGTCCTCCTCTGTCCTACCTCATATTCGGCCACCAATGCCACCATGTATATCAAAGGAATCCGATTTAGGAATGGTAGAAATAACAGACGTTTCCGGCGGAATCCCGCAAAGCTTACACATATAAATTGCGTTGTTTTCCCACATACTCTGAAGAAATCAAAATCAAATTGACGCCACAGTTGATGGAAACAGACTCCAGGAGCAAACGAAGTGTGAATTTACCAATACTAACTACTACTCTCTATCTGTAAACGTCTTCTCTAGTTCTGATCGGTCTTCCTTGCGTCCTCGCGTCCCAACCTCTCCTTAATGTGTTGGAGCAATCACTACTCACTCTAACCGCCATCTCGATGGTTACCGTAAGCCCGTTAATCCCGCTAAAGTGTTAAATGAAATATGTTAACAACCACAATCGCAACGAATGCGCGTAAATGTTACTAACGAATAAACTAAAATAGCATAATTACACCACACCAGTCATTACATATATTCCAACCTACCGAGTCTGTTGAAGCAGACGGCGTCGCCAACGAGTCTCGTTGTGAACTAATCAGTATAGGAACCTCTCACAGCTTGTTGGGGATTTCGCGCGTTACCACGCAAAGCTGCACCGATGCGATGCGTTGGCGTTCCGTCCGGAGAAATAACGACCCTTTCGCTAGTGTTCGTCCACGTGGACCTACCTCATTACGAATGCGAGCAGCTCTCGCTTCTAAAGAACTAGGTGCGACAAAAGACTGCTCGCTGCCAATAACGCGGTGATCCCTCGCCGGCACTGCCACTGCCTGCGACGCCGGCAGGTATAAAACATCGACCTGTGGGCGGCCTAGCAGCGCGCCATTCGTCACGCAGACAACTACGTGTGTTGGCTGCAAATCTCGCCGAGCTGTGTACGCCTTTTGTTGTACGCCGCATTCCCGCATTCAGCTGTTCAGCGAAGCAGAAGCGCAGACGACATTCGACACACGGGCGAAACGCGCCGTCGAATGTAGTAAGCCGGCCTACGCGTTATTCCGAAGACACCACCTTCGTGATCCAAAGGATTTGTTCAGGATCGCAGTGCTTTCTGCTGCAATTGACAACACCCCACAAACGTATATAAACACGTACACTGATCTTCATGGAAAGTAGCAGTGGTTGACGTTTCAGTTTTATTCTCTCACATAAAGTATTTTTCTTTGCATGCAGGATCACAAATGAGAAATCGAACAAGGATACATGATCATGGAAATGGAATTAATTTATATGTTTTACATATAGAGAAAATATAGCGCCGAAATCAATGCTTACGTTCAGATAAAAATATCATAGTCTACTTTTGAAGAATTGGAAAAATATTTCTCAATTATTATGAAACCCACAATTGTGGTGATTTGGGGTATCTACCATATAGTGAGGCGAATGAAAACATGGAACTATTAGAAGTGAATGAAACATGGAATAATATGTTACACGGTGGTTTTGTAGCATTTCTAATCTCATCATTGTCCGGTGTGGCGTATTTATGTTGTGGCGTATTTATGCTATGACGTATTTATGCATTGGGCCATGCCCCAACCTTGGCTTAATTTGTTTTATTTCTTCTGTATTTTTCAGTTCAACTAATGGTTGACTAAGCTTGCCCCATGCCTACCTTAGCGAGATCCTGGGCGCCACCAGAGTCTTGCGTTGATATTGGTCTTAGTTGAGATTGAAATATTGGAAGCAATTTGTTTTACGATAGCAGACGTCGGTTCCTACCAACCCACGTGATGTCCTTTCGGACGTGACGTATCACTACGATGTCTACTGTCTACGATGTCGTTCTGAGCCACGCTTCGACCTTGGCATGCCAAATCTGGCGACAGCGATAAAAGTTAACGAGGAGTGCGTGCACACTGCGACATTCTCAACTGGAACTACACAGTAATCAGACAGTACGACGGTATCATTGTCTTGGGCGCTCTACGTAGTGGCGCGAAAATATCAAACTGAAGCATGCCTGTACGGATACGTTGCTGTTTTCAGATCGACAGAGACGGGTGAACGGGTGGTTGGGTAAGTTCACACAGATGCAGTTACACTTCAACAGTATATATTAACGCGGTTGATCTGTGTTTTTACGCAGTCGTGTCCGAGATGACATCACGCCATGCGACAACGTCACGTGAGACGATTTGCATCCTACTGTCTAGACCATGTTCATGGAAAAGAACATAATTTGATTATATCTTTTCGGTCGACTCGGTGTAAGAAAAGTGCGTGCTTAAAATTGACATACACGTCACTGGTTGATTACGGCTTCGTTGAATGTTCTGATTTGTGGTAGATATTTGGTGTTATTTAAACGAACCCTGTGAATGTATTGTCCATGTCCTCCCTATTGCAATGTGTTATTTCCGTGACTTCGGTAGATACACTTCAGTAAAATAAAATAAAAACATTTGCAAATCGCAAATAGAGACTCGGTCGTCCTGAAACCACAGCGTAGTGAGTAAACAAGGCTGTTTATCAATACAACGAATGTCGTCGTGGATGGTTTTGTATTTGTCCTTTTCGCCCACATCCTCTCTCTCCACAACTTTCTTTATTTTGTCTCTTTCTGGTTGTCGTTTTCCTTGTCGCTACCTCCCTTCTGTCCACCTTCCTTCAATTCCCTCCTTACTTTATCTCGCTCTCTCTCCCCTCCACTACTCTCTCCCTCCTTCCCATTCCCCTCTAGACCTATATTCCTCTCTCCCTCTCCCAACCTCTTCCTCTCTCATCCTCTCTCATCCTCTCTATCTGTCTCTCTCTCCTCTCTTCTTCTCATCCTCTCTTCATTTCTTCCTTTCTTCCTCTTATCTTCTCTTCCCTACTCTCTCTCTTCCTCTTTTCTCTCTCCTTCCCTCCCCTGTCCCTCCCTCAATCCCTACCTACTCTCTTTCTCTCCCTCTCTCCCTCTCTCTTCCTCTCTACTCCCCCTCTCTCCCGCTCTCTCTCCCTCTCCTCTCTCCCCTCCGCCCCTCTCTCCCTCTATCTCCCGCCCCATTCTCTCTCTGGTTGTCTTGGTGTTCAAACCGCCTGGGCTAGTGACGTCAGTGCTACGTCACCACTGTGACGTTGCGCGGTTATGATCGCGTGAAACGCCGGCATCGCGTCAACAGAGCTAATGATGTATGTACTGAACACATGTTCATTTCCGCTTGCCGTGCGAGCAATTGTCCATGGTCGTAGATAACAGTAGCCGGAAGCCATTTCTTCTTTGACCTTTCGTTGATACGTGAGGTGCTCATTTTCATCTTACACGGCCTGGTTCTTTGAAACATCACCTAAAAACCAGTAAAAGGGTATATGTTTATGTTATGTCCGTTTAATGCATGGGTCTTGGAATGGGATATTCGTTAAAGGTATATTGATGTTAGCACCATTTAAGCGGGCAACTACCCTACAATAATGATTGAAGTCATTATGTTTACCACCCACTGCTGGAGATCTCGATGGTTCAAACAAATACAATTATGTCAACCTTAAATATTATATTACGTCACTACATAGAACAACGTACCGTTTAAATCGACTGATGTTGATTGATAACCGGACCGAGAGAGAGAGAGAGAAAGAGAGAGAGAGAGAGAGAGAGAGAGAGAGAGAGAGAGAGAGAGAGAGAGATAGAGAGAGAGAGAGAGAGAGAGAGAGAGAAAGAGAGAGAGAGAGAGAGAGAGAGAGAGAGAGAGAGAGAGAGAGAGAGAGAGAGAGAGAGAGAGAGAGAGAGAGAGAGAGAGAGAGAGAGAGAGAGAGAGAGAGAGAGAGAGAGAGCGATATATATATATATATATATATATATATATATATATATATATATATATATATATATATATATATATATATATATATATATATATTGATAACCGGACCGAGAGAGAGAGAGAGAAGAGAGATAGAGATAGAGAGAGAGAGAGAGAGAGAGAGAGAGAGAGAGAGAAGAGAGAGAGAGAGAGAGAGAGAGAGAGAGAGAGAAAGAGAGAGAGAGAGAGAGAGAGAGAGAGAGAGAGAGAGAGAGAGCGATATATATATATATATATATATATATATATATATATATATATATATATATATATATATATATATATATATATATATATATATATATAGAGAGAGAGAGAGAGAGAGATAGAGATAGAGATAGAGATAGATAGAGAGAGAGATATAGAGATAGAGATAGAGAGAGAGAGAGAGAAAGCGAGATATATATATATATATCTCTCACAGAGGGTGATAAATGAATGGAACAAACTGCCAAATGATTGTGTTAATGCTAGTAGTGTGAATATGTTTAAAAATAGAGAGAGAGAATATTGAATATATACAGAATGTTGACAGACATAGAATAAATTATGATAATATTCGTAAGTCATAATTTCACAAATTGAAATGCGCAGCCCTGTATCAAGAAAATACGACACGCATCACAACGAATTCGACGCTGCACGGGATAGATATCCCGTCGACAAAAACTCATCGTTGCCCAACGGGGCGCATTCCGAGCAGCCATTTCGGAAATGAACGGTTTTGCTCGCGCACAATGCTGCCAATATCCCGACGCGAGATCCTAATTGTCTCCTTTCTTGTCGGACGTGAGAGCTTCACCTCCGCCGGTGCGTAATTGAAACATATCGCAGTAGGCCGTTACGGGGACTGGTAGCAGCCTTTGTCGGCCGAGAATGTAAGCCCCTCCTCTTGCCCCGGGCGCTCGTTATTGGTGACGGAGGGGTTGGATTACCGCAGGTGCAAGTTGCCGAAGAATTGCGTGTTTTAACAGCGGCGCCTGTGACAAGATGCTGGCATAGCAAGTTTCTTTGAATGGAAGATCTGTTTCTACGCGGGGGCAGTTTTCGCAGTAAATGAAAAACTTACGGGTCAGGGGATGTATGCCAACGTGTGTATGTCTTGTGTAGTTTATATTTCCGCACATAAGGTCACACTAAGTTTTGTCTGTAAGGGATGTATTTGATTAAATAGTCCAAATGATGCCAGTTCAGGTGATCTAAATAATGTTGGACGTTATTTAGAACATGTTGGGGGCTTTGTCAACTTGTTCCAAATATCTAATGTTCCTTGCTTCCACGAATACGAGGGATGTTGACCAACGCTACAGGACAGAACGGCGGTTTCAAGGTTGGTCATTTTAAGATGTTGGACATCATGGGTCTATATAGCGAAATACCACTATATACATTTGTTTATATATGTCACTATATTTATAATTGTCAAGATGAATAAGATTTATTTAAGTTCTGCTTTTCAGTTAAAAAAACACAAATCGCGTGGCTGAGTCCCGGTATCGTCTGTTACTGTTTATTACTAAGACTAGCGAAATACCTATGACACGAAAGGGATAAATTGGTTCGTAAGTGACTGTCATGATAACGATATTTGCCTAATTTCAGGATATGCAAAATTTTTACATAAATATTCACCTATGCCTTGGTACTTGGTATAGGTCAGTCAATATCTTGATGGCTTTTTTAAATCCAACTCAAAAAATTGCGACGTAATACCTGCATATATAATAGCGTCTAGCGATGGTTTACGTACTTTGGAACAATCCTAGAAAAGAAACACGACGTTACGAACATTTGAACGTAATTTTTCGAAATGCTTTGCGAACAACCACAATGGATAAAAATCAGTTAAGTTGAGAAAAATCAACACAGATGGAATTTTTGTACCTCAGCTGAAATTCGGCCAACTCATTATTCCATTATCATTGTGTCGCTGAGTAGCACCCCACACGTTGTGCTATAGTGTCCCGGCTTGTTGTCGAGAAGGGCACAATCTACCGGGAGCTGCTGTAGTATCCCGGCTTGTTGTCGAGAAGGGCACAATCTACCGGAAGCTGCTATAGTGTCCCGGCTTGTTGTCGAGAAGGGCACAATCTACCGGAAGCTGTTGTAGTGTCCCGGCTTGTTGTCGAGAAGGGCACAATCTACCGGAAGTTGCTGTAGTGTCCCGGCTTGTTGTCGAGAAGGGCACAATCTACCGGAAGCTGCTATAGTGTCCCGGCTTGTTGTCGAGAAGGGCACAATCTACCGGAAGCTGCTGTAGTGTCCCGGCTTGTTGTCGAGAAGGGCACAATCTACCGGAAGCTGCTATAGTGTCCCGGCTTGTTGTCGAGAAGGGCACAATCTACCGGAAGCTGCTGTAGTGTCCCGGCTTGTTGTCGAGAAGGGCACAATCTACCGGAAGCTGCTATAGTGTCCCGGCTTGTTGTCGAGAAGGGCACAATCTACCGGAAGCTGCTGTAGTGTCCCGGCTTGTTGTCGAGAAGGGCACAATCTACCGGAAGCTGCTATAGTGTCCCGGCTTGTTGTCGAGAAGGGCACAATCTACCGGAAGCTGCTATAGTGTCCCGGCTTGTTGTCGAGAAGGGCACAATCTACCGGAAGCTGCTATAGTGTCCCGGCTTGTTGTCGAGAAGGGCACAATCTACCGGAAGCTGCTGTAGTGTCCCGGCTTGTTGTCGAGAAGGGCACAATCTACCGGAAGCTGCTGTAGTGTCCCGGCTTGTTGTCGAGAAGGGCACAATCTACCGGAAGCTGCTGTAGTGTCCCGGCTTGTTGTCGAGAAGGGTACAATCTACCGGAAGCTGCTGTAGTGTCCCGGCTTGTTGTCGAGAAGGGCACAATCTACCGGAAGCTGCTGTAGTGTCCCGGCTTGTTGTCGAGAAGGGCACAATCTACCGGAAGCTGCTGTAATGTCCCGGCTTGTTGTCGAGAAGGGCACAATCTACCGAAAGCTGCTGTAGTGTCCCGACTTGTTGTCGAGAAGGGCACAATCTACCGAAAGCTGCTGTAGTGTCCCGGCTTGTTGTCGAGAAGGACACAATCTACCGGAAGCTGCTGTAGTGTCCCGGCTTGTTGTCGAGAAGGGCATAATCTACCGGAAGCTGCTATAGTGTCCCGGCTTGTTGTCGAGAAGGGCACACTCTACCGGAAGCTGCTATAGTGTCCCAGCTTGTTGTCGAGAAGGGCACAATCTACCGGTAGCTGCTATAGTGACCCGGCTTGTTGTCGAGAAGGGCACAATCTACCGGAAGCTGCTATAGTGTCCCGGCTTGTTGTCGAGAAGGGCACAATCTACCGGAAACTGTTGTAGTGTCCCGGCTTGTTGTCGAGAATCTACCGGAAGTTGCGTCAAACCCATCCTCAACTGATTTCGCCTATCTCAAATCCGGTTCGTTGATTTCCAACTATGTATATGTATATAGTATATGTCTGTGTGAATAGTTTATGTAACATCCGCAGTCGATTTATTAAAAAAATACTATTTTTGTTCACATCATCGAAAGAATGGAATTTAGTCGTTAGATCTGGTAAGGCTCAAAATAGTGGATATCCAATATGGTAAGCACTGTGCGGGTCAGTGCCGATCGTTGATGTGACTTCCAATCTCTCGCTGATCCAGAAAAATTATATATGTTTGACCAACTGATTTAGTTTAATTTTTATTTTGCAAGTTGGCTCCTCGATAGCGACCATCAAAGTCTTAGAGGAGTCTCCTGACCCTATTTGTTTGTTTACCTTAATATATACCATGTTTACTTAAAACCATGTACACCTGTATTATTTAAAATTATAATTTAATATGGACATATATGTATTATGTGAAATGTATGATGGTTCAAATAAAAACATTTCTTCTTATTATTATTCTTTTGATCACATGACACAGTTACGAAATTTCACCTATGGTGAAATGCGTGAGCGCTTCCCTTTTCACTTCAATTAATGTTTGACCAAACATTAAGTAATTTAATAGTTTGTCTGATGATTTCACCCAAAAACAACACACACAAGTTGCACAAACGCTCTAGCATGTTGCAGTGGATACTAGGTAGGACTGATTTTTCGCAAAATTAATTTGAAGTAAGAATTTGAAGTAAAACAATCGCAATTGTTCGCGAACATCGGCAACAGTCTACGTTGCCGGATGACACAAGTGATCGACCAGTTTGTTCTCGGACAACACGAATTCATGTATCGGTGATTGGTCAATATTTCTAAATAGTTAAATGCAACTGGGAGGTGTCAAACCGTTCTAACATGTTTGACGACGGGCGAAAACATGCCGTCCTATTAGAGGGTGACGTTACATAAGTGCAGCCAAGTGTGACCGGTCAGGAAAGCTACATATCAGACATCTATCTACGCTGGCGGGCGATGGAAAATAATAACATCGTAAGCGCACCGCCGTTATTAACTAGAAATGCGATATTAAAATTACACGGCCCGCGCACCAGCGAACTACATTGGAATAAAACCGTTGCGAAACGGCAACGAAGGGTCCACATAAGACAGGTCAGGGTCGTGTCAAAACACAACAGGGCAGGTGTGCGTGACAATACCTCGACCGGGTACGATCGTTCCGGATCACGATTGGGTTACGGACAAGAATGAGATCAGACCGGCGGAAGGGAATGCGCAGTGAATGGCGGAAATGGGAATCCCGGGTAATATTACGTAAAGTGAGATATGAGTATGCATGCCCCGAAGCGAAGTTTACGCACTATCAGCGTTTGACCCTCGAGGGTGTCATAAGTGTCCCACAGCTCGAAATAAGACAGAATCAATGACGTGGGCGGAGAATAATGCCAAATAGTGTACAAAGTAAGCCGTTTGGCAATGTATGAAGTCGTCGCATGTGACCAGATTGCAGCGTGATCGTCCAATGTAATCTGTACGTCGCCTCGAAGCATCGCGGCGACGTCGCATGAAATAGAACCGATCTTGTTTTTATGCGACGTCACAGACGATATACAATATCCATGTCATTTTCTAATGACGTAGCAATTGCCTCGTCTTGGCGACGACGTCGCCTCCTGTAGACAAGGCGTAAGGTCCGTCCACTTTGAAAAAGTTTGTTCTGCTTTGGCATACAGGCTGTGATGGGCGATCGCTATTGTGTGCCTACGTTTGGCAAAGCGTTGTTCTATCGCAACACACCATCGTTCCATCGCATCGCGCCATCGCTGCACTGCATCGCGCCATCGTTCCATCGCATCGCGCCATCGTTCCATCGCATCGAACCATCGTCCCTTCGCATCGAACCATCGTCCCTTCGCATCGCACCATCGCTCCATCACTCCATCGCATCGCACCATCTTCCCATCGCATCGCACCATCGCATTGCATCATCGTTCCATCGCATCGCGCCATCGTTCCATCGAATCGTACCATCTTTCCATCGCATCGCACCATCGTCCCATCGCATCGCACCATTGTTCCATCGCATCGCGCCATTTCTCCATCGCATCGCACGACCGCGTCATCGCCCCACCGAGTTGCCACAAAGATAGACGATGGCGCCACCTCACGGAGTCTATGTAATGTACACTTTCTCCGGTCGCTTTCACACCGAACTACCAAACTAGTCATTACGAATAGCGTTGAATAACAAGTTGAGTGCGTTTAATTCATAAATAAAGATATTTGCCGTTTTGGTGATGTGGTAATGATTTATTCAGAAATGTATGTGGTATAAGAAAATTCCATTATCATTTAAAAAAAATATTATTAAAAGACAAGTGTACAGTCTGTGACTATAATATTTCAACAATTGGAGAAAACGGCTTAAAATGCATTCCGTGTCTCACGACTTGAACACAGTGCTAGAGTAGCATGGGGCATAACGCAAGTTTTGGGGCATAAAGCCCACCCTCTAACTTCACTTTTCACAGGGCGAAATTAAGATTTTCGAGATCGCCAAATGAAGCCACATAAAGTTCTTCACATTTGGTTAGAATACGGTGGCAGAAAACGAAATTCACGCGATATTTATTTTTATGTCAAACGTTTGATTCTATAAATGATAAAAATGGTGACCCTAAAAGTCGTTTTGTGGGCAGTAACCATAAGAAACTGAGACAACGCGTTGAGTGTCTGCAGTAGACAAATATGTAATCATTAATGTTGTGAATGTTGTGGATGCGAGTGATAAAAGCCAGTAATATACAAATGGTTAAATTTTAACATCGAACGTATGGGGCAAAAAGGCCAACATTAGTGGGGGCAAAACGCACAGGGTGGAACGTACTATATATGTCATATATGTGAGTCTGAAAGTGGGTAGGCCCTAGACGAGTTGTTAAGTTCTGTATGTGCATGATAAACATACAATGCACTTGTTGAATTTCAGATCAAAGGAGCTAATTAATTAATAATTTCAGTCACGGTTCTTACTAAAATTATAATAACAAATATTACTATGATGTGCAGCAATGTTTCGCTATACTGAAGTGTACCAATAATACCATCACTTTGGTAATGTACCAATAATACCATCACTTTGGTAATGTACCAATAATACCATCACTTTGGTAATGTACCAATAATACCATCACTTTGGTAATGTACTAATAATAACATCACTTTGGTAATGTACCAATAATACCATCACTTTGGTAATGTAACAATAATACCATCACTTTGGTAATGTACCAATAATACCATCACTTTGATAATGTAACAATAATACCATCACTTTGGTAATGTAACAATAATACCATCACTTTGGTAATGTACCAATAATGCCATCACTTTGGTAATGTACCAATAATGCCATCACTTTGGTAATGCGAAATAAGTAAACTAATAACTTAAATGAGGCTGATTAATACATAACGCCCAGGGACGGGCGTTTTGGCCCACCCTGGGGCAAAACGGCCATTTTCAGGACCTCTGCTAAAATGGCTATAACTTTTTTCTGTGACATTGAACATCGAAAATGTCAACACAAGATATTCAGTTAAGATAATAAACTAGGTGATACATCCAATATATAAAAAATATACCTAAAAGGTTTTTTCATGAGTTGATTTCCCCAAAAAAGTAGGCGTACTGCCCCATCCTACTCTATATGGATGCGTGTAAACATTTCCTATGTGTCACTGACTTTTCCATCTTTACGATCATGTGTAACACTTCATATTCTCTGAACATTTCTATTTGTCTTGAATTTATAGACATTGAAAATTATTGGAAAATGAGCTCTAAACAATTGGGAGAAGTCTTTTATATAGGAATAGATACTGACAATGCAAATGTAAAGTAAAATGAGCTCTAAACAATTGGGAGAAGTCTTTTATATAGGAATAGATATTGACAATGCAAATATAAAGTAAAATGAGCTCTAAACAATTGGGAGAAGTCTTTTATATAGGAATAGATATTGACAATGCAAACGTAAAGTAAAATGAGCTCTAAATAATTGGGAGAAGTCTTTTATATAGGAATATATATTGACAATGCAAATGTCAAATGGAAAACCGTGCTTTTGGTATTTTAATTAGTGTCAGCGTCACAATAAATATTATTGAAGACTTCTCCCAATTGTTTAGAGCTCATTTTACTTTATATTTGCATTGTCAATATCTATTCCTATATAAAAGACTTCTCCCAATTGTTTAGAGCTCATTTTACTTTATATTTGCATTGTCAATATCTATTCCTATATAAAAGACTTCTCCCAATTGTTTAGAGCTCATTTTACTTTACATTTGCATTGTCAGTATCTATTCCTATATAAAAGACTTCTCCCAATTGTTTAGAGCTCATTTTACTTTACGTTTGCATTGTCAATATCTATTCCTATATAAAAGACTTCTCCCGATTGTTTAGAGCTCATTTTACTTTACATTTGCATTGTCAATATATATTCCTATATAAAAGACTTCTCCCAATTATTTAGAGCTCATTTTACTTTACGTTTGCATTGTCAATATCTATTCCTATATAAAAGACTTCTCCCAATTGTTTAGAGCTCATTTTACTTTACATTTGCATTGTCAATATCTATTCCTATATAAAAGACTTCTCCCAATTGTTTAGAGCTCATTTTACTTTACATTTGCATTGTCAGTATCTATTCCTATATAAAAGACTTCTCCCAATTGTTTAGAGCTCATTTTACTTTACGTTTGCATTGTCAATATCTATTCCTATATAAAAGACTTCTCCCGATTGTTTAGAGCTCATTTTACTTTACATTTGCATTGTCAATATCTATTCCTATATAAAAGACTTCTCCCAATTGTTTAGAGCTCATTTTACTTTATATTTGCATTGTCAGTATATATTCCTATATAAAAGACTTCTCCCAATTGTTTAGAGCTCATTTTACTTTATATTTGCATTGTCAATATATATTCCTATATAAAAGACTTCTCCCAATTATTTAGAGCTCATTTTACTTTATATTTGCATTGTCAATATCTATTCCTATATAAAAGCCGAAAATAATTTTTCAGATTTTTTTATTTTTTCGGTGGTATACCACACACAATATATGAAAAAGCATGGTCTACCACAGTTTACCATGTATTGTCATGGTATGCCATGGTTTACCATGTAATACCATGTAATATAATTATATACCATGGTATATCATGGCATACCCTGTAATTCTATGGTATATTTTCATAAAGGCTAGGCCTAGTTGAGGCGCGAGCTTGCACGAGACTATTGATATAAAACATTTTTACGTAATCGTTTGCTAAAACAACGTTTGCATTTAACCGGCAAATTACACAAATGTAACTATAATATTAGTAAAACATTGTGCAGTTTTTGGCTATGTTTTTTTTTTTGATGTTCAAACAAGCCTTTTTTGATAAACCCTTCGCTGTGACGTCGTCAACAATCGACGTAATAGTTACGTCACTAACATAACAACCAAAGGAACGGAACGGCGAAGACGTGTGTTGCAATCTCCGATCATTTACCATCAAAGATCGTTGAGTTTTGAATTTGAAAGATCTTCTGTGAATTAACACGAACTAATAGTAGACATGGTTATTCCTGTAACAAAGAAGCTGCGCAAATTCGCCAGAACATCGATCGTCGGAAAACCGGTGGACAGTGTTGCTGGGATAAACGGCGTCCTAGCCAAGAGGTTGCGTCGCAAGGGCTACCGAAACGCGACCGACTTGAAAACGAAAGCCGGCTCCGTCAAGAGAGGGACCTTTATTGCATGGATGGAGGCCCACGTCAACGCTAACCAACTGCAGGCGGGCTGGGCTTACAAGTGCCTATCCGCCCACCGCAGGAACCACTCGCGTAGGTGATGCTTCAGTCAGACGCGAGTCGTTCAAAATTCGTCAGCCGCGTAACCGTCCCGTCAGCGCGCGCATGGTAACACCGTCACTGCAGCGTGGCTTCAACCGTCTTCGTCTGGGCATTCGCAACGGCGTGATCAACGATCGAGTCGACAATAACTTAACACAAAGTTCTTTTTTCGGCTCCTTCGTCGACCAACTATGCACGACCATAACGCCGACGTCGCCTCGCAGAACCATTCCGTTCCACCAGAGCCGCAGTGAATACGACCTGACCGCTGCGGCTATTCAATCGTTGATCGCTCCATCAACAGAAAGAACTCCGACGATTGTTCAATAAGAAACGTTTTCGAATTGAAAAATGTGCAAACTTGCGAAAGGATACTAGAAGTTATAAACTCGACATGGTCATAGACATGACACTGAGAACGTTTATGAACTCGGGTGTTGTGAAATGTGCAATGTCTTCGCGATCCGACCGTCACATTTACAATGTAATTGTAAAATAAATATCGGACGCATTTGTGATTTGCTGTAATAATGCCATAATAGCCGTCGAGCAGAATCATTTGCTGGGTAGGCACTTTGAATCACAAGCCACTGCGCCTTGGACCTTTGAGCGAATAGCTGTTTGTGCATTTTGCGAATGTCACAGAGTGATGATGCACTTGTGATTGTGGGGTCCAGTTAATATAATTATATGCATACTTTCCCTGTCTTCTGATTTTGTTCATGGTAGACGAATTTATTTTCCCCTTAACTATTGCGTGTCCTTGTGGTATTTCGCAGCAGATTACTTCATGGCAAAGCGCAACACGCCGTTAATAGGTCAATGACGACGACACGTGCCGGTGATTTCAAAGTCTACATATAAATACTTGATTGAGTCTGTAGGTGAATGGATGAGATCAACAATCATCTCCAACATCCAGTACGTTGGTGACAGTTACGAGAAGACTACATCATTTTAGTCGGTGTGATGAAGGAATCAGCCAGCCAGATTATTGCAAAACTCACCTTAGCAGCACTACAGGAATATGGCCTGGACATGCAGTTATGTCGCAATCACGTAATTCGGGCAACAATAATTTGATTCTAGTAAGCCTCTGATTCACTTAAAGGGGAACTGAAGCAATTTTGTGTTATGCCGTATATTTAAATATATGTGTGGTGCTCTGGGAAAACCAGTCACATGGCCAAAAAATTACAGTGTTGTTTTATTGTTGAAACAGAAAACAGCACCATTTCTCAATCCAAAACAGTTTACATTATCCAAATATTCCAAGTAGAACTGAAGTTACAACATTTTAAACAGGGTACCCGTCAAAAACTAGTTAAGGAGAAAAATCACTTTTAAAGTTGGCAATCTTTTTCCAGACGAAGAGTATGATCAGTAACAATTCTATACACTGCACCGATGTTTTACCAATAGTTTTGGGAAGCAACACCACTTCTCAATCCACATCAGTTTAAATTATTCAAATATTCCAAGTGGAATTGAAATTATAAAACTTTTAATAGGGTACCTGTCAAAATAATTGTTGCCAAAAAAATTTTTTTTTTCAAGTTTACACCACAACAGTTTTTAACCATAATTTTTTTTTTAAGACAGAAGAGGAAAATTATGGGACATGATAAGCATTTTACTGGTGAGAAATTGTAGTCAGTGTGAAAGGATTACTTTATAATTGAGAAGAAAGATTGCAGGAAATTACTGATTTGCACTGCCTGTATGAAACAAACACCACAATGATAGCAAACTCTTCCACAAATATGTGGTTAGCTCTGAAAAGAGCTGTTTGTGTCTGTTTGGCTCTGAAAAGAGCCGTTATTGTTTTGTTCATTGCACGGTTGTGCCACGACGTCCACGTGCTGATCTTCGGAGTGGTGGTGGTGGAACATCATCGCTGTCACTGTCAGATGACGCAGCTTCGACCTGCCTCTTCTTTGTCTTAGCAACTGACGGAAGAGGTGTAGTGATGTCCTGACAGCGTTCGGCAGTGAAGGGGCGGATCTGATCGTACAGATACCACTGTCGTTTCGCGTCAAGACCCTTCGGCCTGATGACTTGTGGCATTGTTCGCTTGTGTGGCAGTCTCTGTCGCAGGAGAGACTGCTCGACGAATGCGCTGTCTGCGAATTCCTGCACTCGCACTGTGGTGGATTCCTCCACAAAGTGGAAGTGATGGAACCGCTTGATGTTTACCACTTTACGGAAGTAGGTTGTCAGAAACGACGTCCAATCAAACGTTGGCACAATCACTTCCCCGTTTTCCGTGCCGCACAGCTGGGCCATGTTCACATCAGATGACTGATCGACCACAGCCACAATGTCGTCCAGGCAGTCAACCTTGGTCTTCCTGTATAGACGTTTCACTAGACCAAAACACCAGTCGCAGCTGAACTTGGTGTGGCCAGTCAGCAGGAACGACAGTGTGATGTTCTTGTGGCGCCCAGTCAGAACTCGCCACATCAAGTATTGCATCATGCACGAATTCTTGTTCTGGCCGCTACAGTTGTCAGCGTGTAGATGGACATCACACTCGCCCACACCGTACTTCTCAAAGAAGTAGTGCAGCATTGACACTACACAGTTGGCACCCTTCCCAGTGTTGATGCTCTCATCGAGCATGAAGTTGACCTGTCTGGGGAATGCCTCACAGGCAACACCGAAGAGGCCACACTTGCGAGGACACTTAAAATAGATGGGTCCAGGCTGTAGCGGATCTGATGGAAAGTGTACTTGCTGGGCGAAATCAAAGCTGTAGTGGCTTTTCCCAGCGTAGCTACATGAAGCATGTGGACCCAGGGTCAAATTGGGTGGCATATTCTCTTTCACCGATCTGCACACATCTGTGTAGTGGGTGCGCTCTGATGTAGCCCTGCGTAAATGTTCTTCATAGTCACGAACTGCGGCAGTCTTCTCTGCATCAGGCAAGTTGGCCGACCGCGCTAGCTTCGTGACTCCCTTCTGACAATACCAGCAGAGGTCTGTAGCTGGTCGCATAGTGACGACGAATGGCAGAATATATTATATTATCTAACTATGCATTAATGGTGACAGATACCTGCTAATTTATGAGATAAACTGAAAAACTGATTTTGTTCGAGACAAAAATCGACAAAATACATCACTGCGTATCGCCATTTTGTTGTCGAAACGAGTGGTTTGAGTCGCGTATATCTAATCAATGTAAATTTTCGATTTTTTTCGTAAATAGGCATTCTGGAGCGAAAAAAAAGATATGGGTCTCTGTTATATATACAAGTGTTTACACACGTCAACAAAATAGCGTTTTTGTTCGTTCCAAATAAAAAAAGTTAAAGAAATTACAACAAAACACGCACAAAATCGTGGAAAACGCCGCACTTCTCGAACACACGAGATGCTAACCTACGAGAATATGCGATAACGGAATACCGGAACTATTTTTTACTTGTTGACAAGATGGATGCATCGCTTGGGACAGTTTTACCAGATCTGCTACTAGCGATTAGTGGTTTACTGAACTTCCGTAATAGTTGTCTATCTTTGGAGAAATGGAAACCACAGACGAAGAGTCTAGTTCGACAGGCCACACGGAAACAACCGTTGACAGTCGTAAAATGTCACCGAGTGTGCGAGTCACGCTCCAGACTCCAGTCCAGGTCGGCTTCGCCTTTGGCTTTGTTGACGTTGGATTCAGGAAAAATTACAATAGCGCTTTGACTGTCAACGATTCCTGACTAGGTAATGTGATGTGGTGAACCTGTGGAAATTGCGTCCCGATGTCTGCGCACGTTTACGTTGAGTCATCATGCTGCGCCGAGGAAGCTACCATGCCTAGGGCTAGGCTATGGCTATGCAGCACCGTGTGCCCGACCGCGTTGGTGCTTGCATCACCGTACGAAGGCGAAGACGATGATTTTGTAGTGATATGCACAAACAAAGCGGTGCTAGATGTTTGTCTGCTGTCATTGCATGATTTGCGTGCCGACTCATCGATTCGCCCTATAGCTAGCAGGTCAGTAATTCAATTGTTATCGAATCATTGCCATTTTAATAATCATATTTTTTCTGCATATTTCTTTTACCTAGCCCGAGGGCGAGGTCCGAACTACAATGGCAATGCAAGCAGGCTTTTCTCTTTATTTTGTATCTAATCTAATGAAGTGTACCGTGACTGTATTTTAATATTGGGTTTGATTTGTTGTTGAATAACATTGATGACAATAATAAAATGAGGGTTTATTTAATTCATTATGTGAATATATATATATTCTTAAATGTTACCGTAATCGTGATTGTAATAATGATTGTAATCATGACTACATTAGTAATTGTGATTGCAGTAATTACTGTAATCATGATTACGTTAATATTCGTACTTGTAATCACCCCTCTCTGTAGCACATCACACCTTGTTGTTTGGTGCAATGTAATCATTTAAATAACAATAATTAACTACTGACAGTATGTAATGTTCACAGTTTTGCAACTATTATGGTAATTATGGAATTAGTGCTATCAACTAACCATGACAAATTATATTTCAGGCTCAGGAAAGGCAAGACAAGTAATCCCATCCTGCGATGTGGGAAGGATCTGTGATGTCTATTCTGAACCAAATTGAATTGATGGAAAGTTTAGCTATGGAGATTGACTTGACACAGGTGAGTGTACTGATAATCTGATATAGACAAATTGTGAGGCACCCACAGTATGCAGCAGGTCGAAAAACAACCTGGAAAACTACAAAAATTCCCACTAAAATATTAATAACTGAATGATGTGAATGCCTTCTTATCCATATCCCATTTCTGTCAACAAAAATGTTACCTGCAACATCTTGCATGTCACTACACACAATTTCATTTATATTGAGACCAACATAAAATATATCAACAGTTTATTCACATAAAAAAACAATTACCAAAGAAATAAGGCTTGACTAAAAACAGTGACTTCTTACCACCGGGAAATACAACCTGGAACATGGATATCACAGTTACACACATCATTATTATGCCACAACATTATCAAATATACTGGTAGTTTAGCTTAGGAAATAATTAATCTTTATAAAGCCTAGGCATTTTAACTGTTTCACCATCATCATCTGTACCAATGGCAATAGACTACTTGTTTTGATTGGACAGTAAATGTACACCAATCATGTGTAACAATATTACTTGTTCTGACTGACAGTAAACGTACACCAATCATGCATACCAATACACTACTTGTTCCTACCAACAGTAAATGTACACCAATGTCTCATTCTGGAATCTGCACCATTTCACTACTTCTTCTGACAGGAAATGTACACCAATCATGTGTATCCAATATACTACTTGTTCTGACTGAATCTACTACTTGTTCCTACCGACAGCAAATGTAAACCAAGCGTCTCATTCTCTACCAAATACACTACTTGTACTGACAGTAAATGTACACCAATCATATGTATCAATACACTACTTGTTCTGACTGATAGTACTTGCACACCAACCATCTGTTCCAATACACTACTGGCACTAAATATACACCAATACACTACTTATTCTGACTGATAGTACATGTACACCTAACATATTCAATTCACCTTTCACTCATCCAGGGGTAGAAATCAGCACACTTTCCTGACAGGCACCCCAGTATCCGAAAGACCTTGGCTGATAGATCAGACATGAGTACAACCTGTGTCACAGTTTATGGCTGTTTGGTGTGTGGCAGGTGCAGAAAAGTGACATAAGTTTTTCTCACGAATGACAAACTTCTTCTCTTTCTCATAGGTGTCGGAGCTGCTTGAGTCACCCTCGGTTATGTCGCTGTTATCACATAGTGTGCATCATCTGCACCAATGTCTTTATTCTCACTGAATCTGATGGAAGCTTCACATAGGAGTAGTCATGATCAACGTTCATTGGTGCAATAATGTCATCCGTGACTACAGCAGCATTCGCGAAGTGTCGCACTTGAAATATCGTTACCGGATCGATTTGCGTTTCAGCATCAGTTGTATGTTGTGCCACAGCAGTAGTAGCAGTGATGGCACTAAAGGTGACATCCGTAATGTAAAGATTGACGGCATCTGGATGCGCTGGATGCTTCAAAACTAGTACCTGTACTTGTATGAACCAATGGTGAATCCTTCATCTGAAAAGATTACACATACAGTGACTTGAACATTTTACAAAATTCATCTTTTGCATAATAAAAATGAATCACAATGTGAGAAACTTTCTCTTGTATATATTATTTTTAGAATATAAGAGTGCCAGTGTCATATAGAATGTATAAAGTAATCAACCACAGGGAAAAGCATTTTCCCTATGGAGCCATGTTAATTCAACCAATGGGTCTTTCACTGATCTCTTAATGTTTTTAATGAATCTGTTTGGTCAGTTTGACGAATGCCACTGGTAACATAACCAAACGCATGTAACCAAAATTGTAGCATCCTAGCTCCAAAGTGCATTATATTATCTAATCAACATTGCACTGTTTTCAATGGGCCAGGGAGGTCAAAATTCTATAAGGGGTCCAAATTCCATAACAAAATATGGACCCATAGGTACACTTTCTATGGGGTTCCTTATTTTATATCTGACACTCGATTTAGATAACATAATGCATGAATATTGTTATTGGACCAAATGCAGATCTATGCTTGTGACATCTTTACCTTATAAATGCTGCATGCACACACATACGTATATATATATATATATATATATATATATATATATATATATATATATATATATATATATATATATATATATATATATATATATATATATATATGTAAATATATATATAATTATTAGGTATTATACTGAAAGCATCTGCTAGATAGTATGGTGCATGGACAAAAGCCCCTCCCGACAAAAGCCCCACAGACATAAGCTTGTTTCAATTCAATTATACTGTTCATGACTGTTGCTGTAGTACACAGAGACAAGATATTGTCATGATTATACTTCAGGCATGTGGTCAATTCCATTCCGGAATTGGAACTGACCCTCAATTCCAGTTCCGGAATTGGAATTGACTACAAATTTTTTTTTTTTATTGAATTTGTTTTTCCAAAATTGATTTTTTGGGAATTGGAATTGATTTTGTTGGAATTATTGACTTGATACTGTTAATATTTACCCTGATATTTACTTATATTACTTTTAAAATCATATTTGTCTTCTATTAGCATGTCACCCTGAATCTGGTAACAGCCAGGAAGTTGTCAACATTACAGCATAGACACTGTCTACTCTGGTATTGAAACATTGTGACCAAGAACAATATAATCAAGCATTTGCATCAAAAAGAAATATTAAGTTACTGTAACAGACAGTAAAACCAAAATCAGACCATTCAGGCCTCATTTTCTTTCTCATTGTAGAAGGTTTATTTACAGAGATTGCCAATTAAGGGCACCTGCCTGCTCATTCCCTTTGTGTGAGAGAGGAAGCCTGCCCCACTTGAATGCAGCCCCTTGTTTATCCAAGCCTAATGTTCAGCCCACAAGTTTCCCATACTAAACATGTCACTGGTCACCTGTACAATGCTGTTACATGTGGCTGTAGGGTTTGCCCTTTGTAGTAATTAAAAATGTCCCCATGGAGAATACATGTTGGAGATTAGGATGTTGAAGACTCAAACTTTCCAGTAAATCCGCCTCCTAGTATATTTGCTCCCCCCCCCCGGACATCTGCCCCTTTTTTCTATGATAGTTGACAAGTGAAAATCAGTTTGCAGTTTTATCATTATTACTACAATAACATAACATTCAATGACAAGTCAAAGTCACTTTAGCCTAATGCAATGGCCTATCCCCTGGAGTGTGTATGAGATGATCTTGTCACCAGTTGTTTTACAGGTATCATTGATAGTCAGATCAGTGGTGGAAGATGGGTTCTTGGGGTGATGCTTCCACAAACAGTGGTGGACAGTAACGAGTCAGAGATCAGCTGGTTTGGAGTGCCCCTGGTATTAGCTGCCTTAGTTTTCAGGTCCTCACGGACCTTGGCAGCTTCTATCTGTGCCGTGTCACCATCATGGTTGCAGGCAGTCTTGTTGATCACATTCTGGATCTGGAGATCAGATCAGTGACCACAGCACCCTTGCATGATCAGGATCGATGCTGGCTTCACTCCCAATGAAGAGTAATCTTGTTGGTCCCCCTTCTTGGTGTAGGAATGACACTCAAAACATGACCTCCTCAAATGCTAGTAGTAATTTCCATGGTGAAGTTATAAGTGATTTCTGACAACTCTGGCTTGTGCATCCAGTTTTATAGGAAAATGGATTCACTCCAACTCTCCATGGTAAATGCAATTCAAAAGAAACCTTGTTGAGATGGCTTCTTTCAAATATCCTCAATTGTCCTAACATGTCCAGGTCCTAATGTCACTGGCTTCTTCCACAATTGCAATAAAGATAATCCTTTGATTACAGGATCATCTCCAACTACATAAAGTAATTTACTTGGCTGATCTTGCACAAAGAACATTAATTGCAATTAGGGTAATATATATATATTGAATTCATGTTCAGAAATAAAAAAAATAAGTTAAAAAAACATTTCTTAAAAAAACTTACAAATAATCCAGAAGCTATAGACAGGGGGCAAATGTCCAGATGTTGAATAAGGCAAGGGGCTAATGTCTGGGGGGCAAGTGACAAAGGGGCAAATGTCCGGAAGGGGGGCAAATGACCTGGACCCGATATAAGCAGGGGAAACTGTTCAAAACTCAGATTAATGACCCAACTGTCCAGGGCTGTCCAAAATGTCTGGTTTTGTTAGCAAAAATCCAGGAGAGGTGTCGCAGCAGAATGTACATATGAAATGGCTGGATGCCATTTTAAAGTTTTTTATATGGCAAACCTGATATATATATATATATATATATATATATATATATATATATATATATATATATATATATATATATATGTGTGTGTGCATTTAACAAACAATAATTTTTTAATCATATCTAATTAAATATGTTTGTGCACACGTGACAAATAAAACTGTGTTAAAACGAATTGGATTTGAATTTTTCTTTAGCCTAGGATTTTAACGTTTTGGAATTGATTTTTTGCAAGGCGGAATTAGAACTGATTTTTTTGGAATGGACAAAACATAATTGACCCCATGCCTGAAATACTTCCTTCATATGTATAGCTTGTACTAATACTATTGTGGGTTGCCGACAGTTGCCCCCTCCACCCACGGTATTCATTACAGTGTTATCAGTCGACTTAGAATAAAATGTAATTAATACATCTCTATGAACTTCCGGTTATTACATGTGGGGTTTAATCTGATCAATAAAGAAAATTAATTTTATATAATTTTGCCTTATTGTCAAGTCACAAGAATTCAGACAGAAATTGTAAAGTGTCATTATAGAAAGCAAACATGTAATCTGACAGTGTTCAACTGGGTAGATGACGATGCCTTAGTAAGTTTCCTTTCCAGCTAGCTAGACATTGCATGGGTGAAATGCATTTTACTTAAATATTTAAATACTTTTAAACAGTTTTTGTAACTGCATTTGCACTTAATCACAATGAAAGTATTTGTATATTTTTAATATTTCCATAAAGAATTTGAAATGTAAACAGCAACAGTAGGCTTCTGTTGCACTATAGTCTATACTGTCTTTTGGTCGTGTTTCTCCCATGCATCCAACCCTCCCCCCCCCCACAGGCTTAGCCTTACGCTTGCTGCTTGCTCTCTAGGCATTTAGAACACATGAGTATGAGACTTATTATGACTGTCAATAAATAATATCAAATTATTTTCTTGAATAATTTTGCCTAGTACATACGCCATGGCCCATGTTATAAGGTTGCAGTATATCCTGTAGCACTTACTGAGTTATTGTTATTGTTCTGAGTACGGCCACGTATTGACGGTACGTATCAGTCGTATGATCACGTCGAATATAAATCGGCGGATTGGAAAACACTCGTAATTATATCAAACTATTAACACTTACTCGCACTTTATTGTATTCATACATTTCGATTTACTGTGGGTCATATATATGCTGACGTTGAAGCACAGCTGTGCTTATTGGGGTGGAACTATATTGTAATCGTAGTGATAAGTCACAATGGTAACGGTAATCCAATTTACTAACCTGGTTTCGGCTCGTCGCTTCCTACGCATCGCTCTGCCCTCTGATATCTGACGTTTCCTTGTCGCAGAATAGTCTGTAGATGCATGGTCATATGCGGAAAAAAAGATCTAAGATGGAACGGTATCTTTGACTAAGAATGACATCTTGATGCTCACCGTCTGTCCATGCTCATCACATAGTCTTTTGTCTTGTTATCTGCATCGGACAAGTGCTCACTCGCAGAGCCTGCGGCTGGCGGACACGGCAATTTCCGCATTTGCAACCACATTTTCCGCTGCAAATTCTTCCTGGGAAGTCGATCAAAAGTTTTTTCCTTGCATTTGTAGTACTAGTTGATATATCCAGGAGCCATCCAGTGCACACCAGTTTTCTTTTTATTCGATTTTCCATGCGTTTCGGCCGTTTTTCCGAGTTTTTTACTGTGTGAACGCGGTGCCAGGAGCTCGTACTCAAACCACTCTGCCGCTGAGCCCCCCGCAGAGCAATATGGCGCCGCCCAGCGAAGATAATGGCAAAGTTAAAAAGGATATTACAAGATTACCGTGGCGTTGCACCCATCATATAAGGGTGATATATACTGTAAATGGTATGTTATTATGTTTGGGCTATGGTTGTTCAAGTGCTTCACCCCCCCTTTAAGCGGCGAGTGTTAAATACAGCACACGTAGCAGGGCATCACACTCGAAGGCAATACTAATCACTAGATGGCGACACCGTCTCAATTAGCTAAGCTCCGCAATGTGGCGCTACCACTTGTTGCTCTCACGAGAGCCTAGTCTCGCTTATCCGACTCTAGTCTCGCTTATCTGACTCTCGCTCGGCTTCGTGAATTTACCGAGAAGAGAGTTTGGATGCAGAGGCGAGGTCTCGTTGTTACCCTCAGTCACCACTCCATTTTGTGTAGGCGTTCCCGTGAAACGCCAGCAGCCAATCGGCGTCAGTATCGAGATGTTACACTAAATTTTTTTTGGACCGATTTAACCACGGACCAGCGGGGTGAGTTGCGCGATCGCTCCCTGGTCGTGATACACTTTTTGTTGACGCTGTCGCTCGAACAGGCGTTCGGATATCGCGCCCTTCTCCGGGTGGGCGTTCAGGATTTTCACCGGCAGGTTGGCCCTCATCTTTCGCGCGTTCAGCATCTCGGCTGGTGAAGGGAGATGGTGATCGATCGGTGTCGACCGCAGAATCAGCATGGCCATGTCCGTGTCGACTCGGGCCGATGCTGCCTTCTTCAGTGTGCGCTTTATCGTCTGTATCTGCCGCTCCACGAATCCATTTGATCTCGGGTAGTGCGGGCTGGAGGTGACGTGTTCAAATCCCCAAGCCTTAGCGAAGAGTTTATACGCCTGACTGTCGAAGTGACCTCCGTTGTCGCTGACAACTCTGTCAGGGACACCTTGCTCGCTGAAGATACGCTTTGTCAACTTGACGATCATGTCACTCGTCGCTCGTCCCTCGATGAGTTCGACGAAAGGGAACTTTGAGTAATAATCACCGATGATGAGGTAATTATTTCGGCCAATCGAAAACAAGTCGGTGCCAACGACCTGCCACGGCCGTGATGGCACTTCGTGCTGCATCAGCGGCTCCGAAGGCTGTGCGCACAACTCGCGTTGGCAGATGTCGCATCGCTGGATCATATTCTCGATGTCACAGTTGATGTTTATCCAGTATACACATGACCTGGCACGCAGGCGAGTTTTCTCCACTCCCTGGTGCGCCAGGTGGAGTTTCGCGAGGATCTCTGATCGGGCTCTGAGTGGGATAACGATGCGGTCGCTCTTCATGATGATGCCATCGTCGACCGTCAGCTCATCGCGGAATGGCCAGTAGGGGCGGAGCTGAGTAGCGAGTTGTCGCCTTGTCTCTGGCCAGCCACTCATGATGATGGACTTCAGAGAGAGCATCTCGTCGTCATTGTCTGTCTCATCTCGCAGCTGCTGCAGCCGGTGTGGGGAGAACTGCACGTGGTTGATCTGCATGTCAAACTTGAGACTTTCCTTGTTGCTGCTCGGCTGTCGTGAGAGTAGGTCAGCGACCGCGACGTCTTTACCAGGTCGGTATTTGATGACGATGTCGTACGGTTGAATGCGTAGGAGCATCCGCTGTAGACGTTGGGGGGCGGCTGCCAGATTCTTCATGTGGATCATCTCCAGAGGCTTGTGATCGGACTCTACAGTAAATCGCTTGCCGTATACGAACGTGTGAAAGCGCTCACATCCAAAGACGACTGCGAGCATCTCGCGCTCGATGTTTACGTATCGTCGTTCACAGTCACTGAGTGACTTCGATGCGAAGGCGATAGGCTTGTTCTTCTGCAGTAGGACGGCGCCCAGACCGCGGCTCGACGCGTCGACTTACACGACCGTCTCGACTGCCGGGTCGAAGTAGCTCAACGTAGCTTCTCTGCATATTGCGTCTTTGGTTCGCTGGAATGCGCTCTCGTGCGCTGGTGTCCACACAAACTCACTGTCCTTCTTCAGCAGGTCTCTGAGTATGGCGGTGTGCTGTGAGAGATTTGGCGTGAAGGGAGACATGTAAGTTGCGATGCCCAGGAACTCCTTGAGTTGAGTGGCGTCTTGTGGCGCCTGTAGTTGCTTGATGGCCGTGATCTTCCCTGGGTCGGGGTGCACTCCATCAGTGTCGAAGATAAGCCCGAAGAACTGCATTCTTGGCTGCTTGATGTGGCATTTGTCGGCATTGAAGACTAGGCCATGCTGACGCGCTGTCTTCATTAAGTTGTGCAGGTTCGCATCGTGGTCGGCCTCGTTCTTGCCGAATACTGCGACGTCATCCGCTATCCCGATTGTGCCTCCACAGTTCTCCAGAATGTGGTCCATTCGCTCTTGGAACACGTCTTGGCTCAGGTTCAAGCCAAATGGTAGACGTTGGAACCTGTAGCGACCAAACGGACTGTTGAATGTCGTCAGGAAGCTGGATGGTTCGTCCAAGGACACACTCCAGTACCCGTGTCGCGCGTCGAGTTTGGAGAAGACGGTTGCTCCAGCGAGCTTGTGTGTCAGCTCGTCAAGTGTTGGAGTCTTATAATGCGGGCGCTTAATGGCAGTGTTCAAATCTTTTGGATCAAGACATATCCTCAGTTTGTTGTTGGATTTACGGCTGTAGACCAGGCTTGAAACCCAATCAGTCGGTTCGGTCACCTTGGAGATGACACCGAGCCGTTCCATGTTGTCGAGTTCGTCTTTGACCTCGTCCTTCAGATGGATTGAACAGCGTCGAGGGGCGTGAATGACTGGCGTCACCGAGTTGTCCACAGTGATGTGGAATTCGCCGCTGAAATTGCCGATTCCCTCGAATCGATCCGGGTAGGCGGCGACCAGATCACTTGTCGAGTCTACGCGTTTGTTCGGCACACTCTTGATCTCACAGTTCATCTCCATGAGGTGGAGACGTCGGCATGACGGCAGCCCCAGAATTGCCGGTCCCGCCGAGTCCGACACGTAGAACTCGGTGTCAATGCGCTCACTGTTGTAGCTGCATGGCACCGTCATCTTGCCATACTGCCGTATGCTCGTGCCGTTGTAGGCTGTCAGCTGGACTTCGCTGGGCAACAGACTACCCGGAATAGGGAACCCCTCCGAGTCCAGTTTCGCTGGGCACATACGGCGAAAGATGCGCAGCGGCAGAATATTCCCCTGTGCGCCGGTGTCGACCTTGACCTTCAATGTAGCAGGCACGTTAGGCTTGTCTGCCACTCAGGGAGGCGAACACTTCGTCTCTCGTGTCCGCAACATTCACGATATCGAAGGTGAGCGCATCAAATGACTCTGCGAGTGATGGCGACTGTTCAACCGCGTACACGCGAGTGTGCGAGCTGTCGCGTTGACGATATGTGGGTCGTCGCTCTGCAGTCGGTCCACGATGCCGTGACTGCGACCGTGGCCTCTGCTGTAGCGAGCGCGGTCTGCTGCTGCGGCGAAAGCGGGCAGGTTCCTGCTGACCTGTGGCTCTGCAGACCTTCTTCCAGTGGTTGGGCTTCCCACACGCGTCACACTGTGACCCATATGCGGGACAACGGTTCTTGGGCTTGGGTGGATGGCTCCCACCACAATAAGCGCACGGATGTGTCGACCGCCTGTCGTTGTTTTGGCGGGATACATAATCGACGGTCAGTTTGTCATTGTGCAACTGCTCGATGTCGGAGATCATCGCTTCGTGGGTCCTCGCTAGATCCATAGCTGCGTCCAGTGTGTAGGAATCAGGTTTGGCTAGCAGCTGTTCTTGCACTTTTTTGTGCCGGACTCCCACGATCAATTGTTCCAGCAGTCTTTCGCCGACTTCACGCGAGTCTCGGAATTTACATTTCTTGGCTTGGAGCCGGCACCTGATCATATAATCGTCTGCGGACTCGCTTGACGTTTGCCGGAACTTTTGTAAGTGGAACCGATTCAGCCTGAAGTTGCTTTTTGGCTCCACTTGCTTATCGAACCGGTCCCACAGTGGGGCGAGGAGCTTTCGTTCGGTTGTCGTCATTTCCCATGTGTTGTATATGCTTAGGCCGTCCTGCCCTATCCAGAGCAGGACGTATGTGACGTGCTCTTCCTCGGTTTTGGCACTTAGCGGCCCCTTGAATATCAGTTCGCAGTACTGTCTGAACGTACGGAACGTACTCGGCAGATCGGCCGATGACCAGTCCATTCTAGGCGGATCGATGCCTGACAGATCTGTCATTTTCAATGTCAATTCGTATGGGCGACAATACAGTACAGGTCGGCTGGCGTTGCCGTCAACTTACGATTTTCAACCTGTCTGTGACTCAACCTTGACGTGTGGCGTGTAGTTCGTACGCCGCTGCCACCATGTAATAGTACTTGTAGTATGTACTTATCATTAACATTACAACACGGTATTATTGGGATTGATATTCATGAGGTGTATTTCAATAACTCAAATACATGGTCTGCGTCTCCGTACCCCAGAGCCCGAGGTACTCCTATAGACTAGGGTAACCGACTAAGGTGTATCTGTAGTCGCCAGATGGCGTCACTATATGCAGCCGTGACAATACTAAGCATTTTTTGCCCGATTTAACTTTTCAGTCTAACAGTTGTGTCAATATAATAAACATTTAAATTTAATTCGAATTGCATCGTACAAACTAATAAAAGTTTACTCTTATTTTATGAATTAGCCAAATGCCCAGATGAAATCTTAATTAGCTACTTATGTAAGCGCCCAGAATCTGGGTGCACACATAATTTCTGTCACAATGAAAACCCGACCGAAGATGTGTGCGACAAACGGTGGCTCCACGGTGCGGAGTCTGGATAATCGAGGCTAATGAGAACCTGGAGTAACAACTTTTTATTGGTGCCGACACCCGGAATTTGGGTAATCAATCAAATTTACTCTCAAATTAACTGATTACGAGTAAAATTTTATCAGTGCATACATGCATTTTAAAAGCAATTTAAAATATAACAACACAATAACTTGTACAAACAAATCATATGTAACACTGTATTCATTTTGATTTCCTTATAACAACCAAAACAGTTTCTATATATTATATACAAACTTTAATCTTTTGATGGCAGGTTCAAATCTCATAACAGAAAAGCATTTTCTTACTTTAATGAACTTTTTATTTTGTGCTGTTGTATTTTTTTTTTTCAAAAACAAACACATGCACACCATTAATTATACATGTAAGTATAGCACCAAAATTAAATATTTTGCAACAGGGCATTTTGTTCACATACAAAGTGGCGGGCATTGTCCCCCCCAGCCGTTTCATTTACTCTCTCCGGTTCAGGCCAACTTGCCCCAAAATCCTGTCCCATCATTCCTTATCAGGCCATTAATTTTGATTGGAATTGGGCCGAGGTTCTGAAATGCCACTTTCAAAGTGCCCTTTTCAGACACTCCCCCTCCAGTGAAAATTTAAAAAAATGCCTTGATCTGAAGTGGTGCCATCTGACGGTAACCGTCAAACTATGCATTTGTGGCCAGATTATTCTCGCTGACTTCAAGAAAGCATACGAGAGTCAACTAAGTGAGACCAGTGTATGGCATGCTTCGCAGAACACTGTCGCATTTTATTTAATAAACATGAGTTAATAAAATATCTTTTTTGGTAGCTTCAACAATGCCTCCTTCAGATTTAAAAGATTTGTTACAGCATCTACTGACATTAATCAAGCCATTAAATAGCATGACCCTCTATCTTGTATTATTGACTTGCTAATAATACAATGGTCTAAAATAAAAAATTTCATAATAAATAATTTCACTAACAATATATTACGTACCAATGAATATTTATTGTATAACTGGACAATGTTATAGAATACATAACATTGTATTAAGAGTAAAACTGAAAAAAAAATAAGGGGGCATTTTCGTCAACAAGTACTGTTGCACTGACACGTGGCCAGGTTCGCCAACTTAATAAAGCGTTATCATTATATGAAGCATTACACATCATGTGGCTTAGTAATATGTTAATATACAGTTGCAGTTAACGTATATAACAGCCTGGTATTAGTGGAAACCTGCACTAACTATTATGACTTGCTTTGCTGGCTATTCTTATCATAACACCTGACTTTATGATGTCACTGTGTCCCTATTCTTCAACCATCTATTCCCACGGAGAGGGCAACTCCCTTATTCCTGTTCCAGCTCAACGAGAGTGCCGTTGCAGTCCTTCGGATGGAGGAAGATAACGGGTTTGCCATGGGCCCCAATCTTGGGTTCCGCTCCAAGAGTACGAATGTTGTTTGACCTCAAGTCTTTTATAGCAGCCAGGATGTCTGACACCTAAACACGAAGAAGAATCAAATGCACATGGATGAAAACATCACTAGAACTAGAGAACCTAAAAAGTTACGGATTTAAATCTTTCAAACTTTTTTATGGAAAATAAATAACGAAATAAATTTTGACTCACACAAACACACATATTTTGGAAAAAATGACACTGGAAAATTCTATTATGCAAGAGAACATTGAGTTGCCAAAGCCATCACAGAAAGGTCAAAGTCATACACAGTTATCGTGTAAGTAATTAGACTCTTGCAAGTAACGGCTGAGAAACGGTGAATTATGGGGGCCAGATTTATAATTATCAGAAAGCAGATACAGAAGATGGGCCACAGTAAAACATGATTTTCCAATAAATGTACAATTCATTCAATGGTGTTCTTAATTTGTGGAGCCATGTCATGCAAGCTTCTGCTTACACTGAAATACAGGTAAACTCTGGTGCCATTCCCAAGTATTTGCTTTGTATAAACAACTGCAATAAAACTCTGTGAGTCACACAATTTGTTTAATCAGCAGCAGTCATGATACAAGTTTAGTGTCATACATAAAATGCTACATTTGACAAAAACCTATCTGCTAGATTTGTATCAAAATGGCTTGGTTACACAGGCCAGTCCTCGGGGTTTTGAAAAGGGAGGTTGGAGACTTTGAGCATACATAACCAGTTGGGGTTTCTGGGATTTCTAAAAAAATTTACAGTTAAAAAAAATTCTCTCAAAAAGGAAAAGGGGGTTTCTTTTCCCCAAACCTTCCCCCGAGAACAGGCATGTACATGAGTCTATCTTTATCACTGCCAACATGCGCTGTAGAAAAAAACTAATGCATTCATTTCATATCCACTAGTTTACCAAACATGTAGCTCTTGGACTGGTTCAATATTAACACAAAGACACACACCTCGATGCAGATGTGGTGCATTCCTCCGTTCTTGTTCTTCTCCAGGAAAGCATCAATGGGACTTTTCTCTCCAAGCGGATGTAACAACTAAAGACACAAGAGTAGATAGAAAGTATCTGCAACAACACCAACACCACCACCACCACCACCACCAACAACAACAACACCACCACCACCACCAACAACATAACAAATATGTAATCAATTCTGATCATGCCTGTCGACTTAAAATCCAACAATGTAGACATTTTAAAAGAAATATAGTCAGAGTTATGGGATCACGCCAAACTATTTGTTAAGATGATGGCCTGGTTGCAGAAGTTCAATCAAATATAATAATTAGCATCAGAAACTTGACACATTACACGACACATTTTTTGTAATTCACACACAAACCCAATACATCATTGATATTTACAGCTTACTGTGTTACATTTATTACCATAATTAGATTTAACTTTGCCAAATTTAGACAACCACCTCTAAAAATATTATAATGACTATAAACAATATATAAGCATTTCATCAATTTTGCATTATAGAGGAAAGTGCAGTTAACTCAATCTGGAAAGCGCTGTTCCATAAAAAGGAATCCAACTATGTCATTGGGTATATTAAGACAACCATTAAATTAATGTATATATATATATATATATATATATATATATATATATATATATATATATATATATATATAGACATATTAATTTAATGGCCGACTGATATATAACCAACATATATACATAAGTGTAATTGCCTGCATGTCTCATTTACGCCAGATTGTCAACTCAGCTTCGTCATACTCCCTCAAAATCTACCTCAATCTTTGTCTCTCCCAGTTGAATGAAGGCTGTGTAGACGCCATGGTCTGGTTGAGGCTGACAACAAAACCATAGCACAGTCTCGGTCAAAATATCAAAAATTAACACAGAAATTATGACTTTTCAGTTTTCTATGACTGGTAAACTATATTACCAGTGCAAGCTTCATGTGAATGTTGTAAATATTAGACATACATACATACATCCTCGTCAGCTCTTTTAGGCTAATAGCCTTTTAGCTAGTCTTTACTGTAGTTTGTGCGTATGGGTGGGAAGTTGTCACTTTGCTCAAAAGTGTAAGTGCACCACAATTTGTCTAGTTTAGCTTTGAATGCATTTAGTGAGAGAGTGAGAGAGTTCCTTCTGTTCACTACTCTGTGTCTAAAGTAGCTCCTCCGTTGTCTACCTGTCACACGTTCCTTCTTGAGCTTCAGGCTGTGTCCCCCCATCACTGTGTTGTGGTCCATCTGAAGTAGCATTTTATCGACTTTGTAGATGCCATGCAGATATCTGTAGACTTCGATCATGTCTCCTCTTGCTTTTCTATAGTGCAGGCTTGGTAGCTTCAATGCCTTCAATCTATTGCAATACTCCTGGCACTTCAGTTCTGGAATTAGCTTTGTTGCTCTTCGTTGTACATTTTCAAGCATCCTTTGGTCTCTCTCGAGTATTCAGGCCCAGATAACATTTCCATATTCTAGTATAGGTCTGACCAGACTTAAGTATAGCTTCTTTATGGTTGGTCCATCCAAGAATGTAAATGACCTTCTAATAAGCCAGAGCATCCTATTAGCCTTATTTGCTATTAACTCCACACGTTGGTCAAACTTTAGTTCTGGGTTCACTTGCACCCCCAAGTCTCTCTCATTTGTTACGAAAAAATATCATTACGATAAACCAATTGTATTGTCTTCACATCAAGAAATATAGGACCATTCTCTAAAGCAAAACCTCCCTGTGATCAAAATATCCCTCCTTTCAACTGTGTCCCAAGCGACAGATGATTCTTTGAGCGTTTATTCATTAATGTGGTTACAAACTAGGTGAATGCTAAGACACCAATATAGAGGCAAGCCCGACGACACAACCAGGCAACTAGGCTCACAGTATACCTACATGGAACTTTTAATTACATTGGATTGCCGTGAAAATCTCCTCGTCCACAACGGTCACATTCAGCCCTTATGAATTGTGGTAAAAAATAAAAACAATACAAAAAAAAATACATTCATGGATATCAGTAAACAAAACAGGTGCTTAACTCTCTTCACACAATGATACCAATTTCACTTAGCATCAAACATTGAAGCTTTGGGATGGTCCCTAATTAAGATGGCCCCTAACACACACCTGTGGGTCGCTGACCGTCGCACCAAGCACATCGCGGAACAACTTGCTGGCCTTCTCCATGTCAGGTACAGCAATCGCGATATGATTCAACTTGCCCAGTCGCCACACCTTATTGGGCACATTACCCTGAAGCAGGACAACAAATGATTAGTCAATTGTTCATCTTATGCTAGGCGTACATAGCTAAACTTTTGTTTTTTTGTAAGTCACGAGTTTGTGCGGTTGGGTCCATGCACATTACACAACGTTTGTTGCTGCAATTCAATTTTCGAATCGGTCCAACATTGGTTGCACCGGCCAAATCAACACGCAAGTCGAGTTTTGTCGAGTTGCGGACCAGCGTACATGGCACGACTGGTCCAGTTTAAGTCAAATAAACACACGATGCGCAACAAAACTTCAGCAATGTATGCCTAGCATTAAACAACTTTCAACCTTCCACACAAAATGCCTCATTTCTTATGCGTGCGTTGACTTCTTTCTTGAAATGTTCTTTCTCCTTCAAAACATAATGCAAATATTCTGGCAACAAAAGATTTCTAACAAAACACTGCTGAACTAAACTGGCAAACTGCACAAATTAAGTTTGCTAAAACTGTCTTGAGATGGACTCATCATATTACAAAAGGTTTGCTAAATCATGCTGCATTACCATACGTTCAATAGTTTTAATGTGGTACCAGTAAATATGTGCTGTAAAACTACTTTCTCAAATTTAATTTGAAAGACTTGATTCTTCGTTGAAATTAATTTTGTATTGAAGTCTATATAACATACACAGTTGAAACCCTGCTGGTAGGCTTACCTGAGCATCGTGTAGCCTCGGTGTTGGAGCATGTAATAGTCGCTGGCTACACACAGGCATCACCTGTAAAAGGGACATTTTAGGGTTCAACTTCAACACCCATATTCAAATTGCTTGTAATCAATGCACAGCACTAAAACAAGATACCAGTAGAGATTGTGTCTTTCTCTATGGTGCAGCGTTGCTGAAGACGGAGCAGGGTTGCTGAAGACGGAGCAGCGTTGCTGAAGACGGAGCAGGGTTGCTACTCCCGTTGCCAGGATCAGGAGCCTACAACCACCTAATAATGATACTTTGGAAAATAGCTACCTATGAAATGCTGAATGTATCTCAACTGGACCATAAATGAAATTGGTATATGTAGGGGAAGGCAGTGTTAGTTAAGCCATTTTTAATTCATTTTGATATATCTAGGACACAATTCATATTCCTAAGTCAAAATTGTTTTAACTTGCATAAACTATGATTATTAGTGTATCATTTTGGACCATGTTAGTATATCTAGTATGCACAGGTAATTATATATAGCTGATTCAGGGTTGGTAAACTGGCTCAACTGTGGGCTAAGTTGTAGTGTAAGTTGAGTCACAATGGGTAAATGCTAAATATTTGTGTAATTTACACAGGCTTTCTACTAAAACTTCAAAACATCGCAGCCAACACATCTACACAGTGGGTACAACATGTCACTGACAAGTCAACATGCATTAATTAATAAGTCGACACATTTAATTAATATTGCCAGCCCATCGCAACCAGTATAATTAACTGCTAATGTGTTGCTTATTTTGGAATGACTACAGCTTGACACTGGCTAAAGATTCAGTATCTAAAGGCACGTTCTGAAAGCCTGGGTCAGACTTACTAAATATGCCATTTTTCAGATTCCTATCTATATTTGGTGACTAGATAGGCAGTTCCAAAAAAAGGCCAAAAAAATAAACAGGTGTGAAAAGCCCTATTTTCAATAAATCATATAATCATAAACTATCTGGGGTTGAGTCATGCATGACATTTTGCACAGCTTCATCCTACCACCAAAGGTACTTTTTTTTCCATGGAAATCTGAGAGGGTCAGCTATGAACCATAAGGTGAGTTGGCATGGAATGACCCTTAAGTGGGTCGCAAATGCAAAACTTAGACCTTCATTTTTACAACTATTTTGTGGGACAAAATTAGTTCTTGTTGCTAATAATTTTATCATAGTAATAAAAAATTATATAAAATAATACAAATCTGGAATTTAGTTTGAAAAAACTGTCCGAGGTCTTTAAAACAAGAATATAATTGATGGATATGAGATGCAACCGTAAAATCTTGTGCATCTCATGCATACATGGACCATGTCACCAACAGCAACCCACTTGTCTTCATCGGCCACAACGGATGATGTCAGCATTGAGGTAGTTCACAATATAGTCAGCCATAACTTTGGGTGACACAAAGATCTCCTGTCTGTAAGAAGACGCAAGCTGACATGGCATGACCATGTCACGAGGTCCACTGCCACTGGCCTAGTAAGTCAGCAGATGCAAGAGAAAGGGAGGCAGGAAAAGAATTGGACCGACAAGTCACAACATCAAAGAATAGACAGTTGAGGACTTGACTTCCACGAAGTCAAAGGTGGAGACAGATACCAGAGCTAGAGCAGAGGAGGTGGACCGGCCAGGCGTTAGGTGAAGGTGATGTGAATTGTCACAAGTTATTTTTTCAAGATGTGAGGTTTCGATGATATCATCTCCAAACTAAGTGTGGTACTAACAGGTGATTTTACAGTAGATTCCAGGTCCTCAACACTCTGAGTTTTGACTAGGTATCCTCTAGAATGGTTGAAGAAAATTAATAAGGCAATTATGAGCATGTCATTCTTTGACTTTGGCATTACAGGTCTGAATGAGGATTCTTGCAGCTCCCGTGAACAATCACATCCTTAGTAAACCAGGTGACAAAAGATACCATCATTTGATTAGGTATTGTCCTTGGTTTTAATGGCAATCCAGTCATCAAGGACCTGAACCTGCAAACCTGTCAATCATCTGACATCTCTCAGACTAAGTACCAACTGCTGGGTCCCGGATGGTTTGGCCCATGGTGGGTTCAGCCCACACCGACGGATGGTTCGGTGTAGTTGTTTTGGTCCAGACGAATGGTTTGGCCCACTTCACTGAAAACTTTCAGTGATGGTCGATTCAGATTCTAAGAATAGTTGTAATTCGATTAAAAAATGAAATTATGATTGCGCCAATGCACACGATAATATAATAGTAATATATATATAATTATTACAGAGCAATATCCATACGATAATGGATATGACAATAAATTTAAGGTTATTAACCGACCAGCTACTATCGCTACTATCTGACAATTCTACGACTATTGAATATTTATGTCAGTGATATTATATGTTACATATAATATGTTTTTTTACTGTATTTATTACAGATATTATCTATTAACATATTTTAGAGAATAATATTAGAGAATAATATTAACTGACTTTTAAATTCAAAGTTATCAACCAAACAGCTAATATCGTCACATTTAAACTTGTTTTTTGTACGTTTATACTTTTAAAATGCTTTTATTGATTACCAGTTTAATTTGATGATTATACCAACTGACTGCCTAATGTCAAGTTTTAAACTTGTTTTGCATCTCCATCTGTATATATGTTTATGCTTAATAAAAAACAATTTAATTGTTAACGCAAATGTACGTTTTTCATGATTCAAAAAAGCTAATAATTTAGCATATAACATTCCCCAGTTACAACACGCAAACTCGCAAATTCAAATCGAAAATAAAGAACGTCATAAGGTTCACGGAGCTCGCTGGCAACGGTTACATACACGGTTGATTCGGTCCATGCGAGCGAAAACACTTCACGGCTCACCGGTTGTGAAAACGGTTGGTTCGGCCCATGGGCCGAAACATCCGCAACCCCAAGCCAAGGGCATGGCAATGGGTGTTCCATTTCAAATCGCGTGGTTAAGAAACATTTATAAACGGTTGTCACCGGTGTACTATGGAGCCAACATAGAAATGTTTTGTATGCAAACTCGTGTGGCGTTTGACAATGCACATAAGTATATTAAATACCATTTTCTTGACGCATTCTGTTAGAAACTTTCCTCTCAAAGCCATGATTTGTTTAGGTGTCGCAGACCAGTTGTTCACCAATGTATTTATATTCGCAGTTTGCCTCAAATGTGTTCAAGCAGATATCATATTAATAACATGTGTTTTAATTGAAATTTTTGGAACCAACAATTACTTGGTAAGAGCTATGAAGGTTTTAATATGTTATAAACACGTTTACGATTTTATCAATTGAACTAGATTATGTTGGATATATTATTCGAGTCGTATATTATTTCAATTGACACGGAACTCCAAACGAAGCAGAAGACAATTTTTAAGCTGGAACATTTATCGTTTTTGGTATGTTCATAAATGTACCTGCATTGATTTGTCAGTATTCACGTGTCCATCGGTTTTCGGGTGCAATTTGTTGTCTGATTTCCTAATAATCCGCTCGGTTGTCTTTAAACCGGTAGGGTTGTAACTCTCCCATGTTACTTTCGTTAATTGTTGTCACTGTCACTGGTCTGAGACTAAGTATGACTGAGCTTGGGGTTAAAGGCTTAAACCTGAGGGCAGTGATGAGGGGAAGCTGTAGGAGTCGGACTAGAGTAAAGTAGACTCTAGCCCTAAGGCTAAGATTAAGAGCTTCTGAGTCCTGCCTCTGGCTCTAGCCTAGGCAGACTCGTCCGCCCCACGCTTGAGCTTTGGGGCGGACGTCCACTCCAGGATTTTTGTAAGCGCCTATTTGGCTTTCCGTAGACAAATGGCTACGGAACTAATAACTGAAGTTTTAAAACCGATACGCACTTACCGTTTCACATGTGTATTCTGTGACATACATTCAACACTTGGGCGTCAAGAAACTGAAGAAATGTGCTCCAAATAATTACTTATGTCATAAGTACTTTTATCAGTGACATAGAAAACATTCACAATTAGCCACCATACATACTGTGCACGTGATGTTGCCTTTGAGTCACATGGTCAAACGCGATTTCATGTAGAATGAGGCCAGAGTGGGCCAGCAGCACATACATAAATAAAACACCCGTTAGTAAGTTAGTAGTTTATAGGGGGATGATTAATGATGTAACTCTATGGCCAGCAGACGGCAATTCTTAGCGTGACCTTATATTGATCTACGCGAATACCGTTTGGTAATCTCGCTCACAACAACATCCAGTTATATAAAAAATTTGACAAGCACATGCGTTCTGACAAAAAGGTAATAATTTCACACTTTTACATGGTTATTGTCAGGTAACTTTAGTGATATACATATAAGAATGTATACAGACATTAAAGACGTGTTTATTGCTCTGTTTGTGGCGTTTTTATAAGGTTTCACGTTTCATGAAAATACTTACGTTTCTGCCGAACGAGATCTTCGCCTTACAACAGCAACAGCCAGATAGAAAAATTGTATGGCGAGTGAGTTTGCCTACTCTGGCTCTGCCTCTGGTGAGTGTGACACACTGTCAGTGTGCTTCACAGTCACACTCACCGTGAGTCGGAGACAGAGCTTGAATCCGCGACAGGTTTTTTCCATTTCCTTGTGTGGGATCTTATACTTCCCCTGGCAAAGACACCAGATAGAACGGACTTTTAGTGTTTCTTCCGAAAGACACAGGCTGTGGGTTGAACGAAATTGCTCAAGTTTTGAAATGACAGGAGGTGGGCACGAAACCCCTGTCCTCTCAATCGCCAGTCCAGTGCTCTAATAGGCATAGTTAAATGCTCCAGTAAGGACACAGTTCAGCTGGGCCAAAAACTAACTCGTCTGGGGTATTTTTAACATTAAAAGGCAATAAGCACATGCAATAAACACGTATTTCATGTATATAATAAATACTATATGTATAGCACTAAAATTACCATGCATAAATATAAAATTATGACATTTTGTGAAGAAAACCGTAACATCACGTGACGTGTGCACATTGATTTAGGAAAACTTCACCTACTAGTCACAATAAACTTACTCATAAGCAATTATTTAGAGCATATTTCTTCTGTTTTTGATGCCAATGTGCAGATGGTATGTCACAGAATACACATGAAATGATTAGTGCATGTCAGTTTTAAATCTTAAGTTACATAGATCTGATTCCAGATGGATTCATAAGTGCTGAAAACAATTGTTATTCGTATGTTTTCAAGCCGCTGGAACTCTTGTTGACTCTGCCTAGTGCACTAACTGCTAGACGTCTGCATCCCATCCTAGATCTAGTAGTAGGGCAGATAGAGCCTAGATCTAGCAGGAATTGTAAGTTGTATTTAGGTTATAATCTGAACAAAGATTGTAAAAACTGTATAATAAAATACACTGTCTCTGAAGAATTGATTTAAGTACTACTAAATATTAAACTGTGCATGCACTGCAGCAGATATAAATTAATGATAGGCACATTATGTTTTAGTTTGAAGAAAGGAAATGTCGATGATCAATCATGGCTGATCTTGAAACGGAGGTGTTTGGCGACTTGACATCACCGTCATCAAGGATAGCGTCATTGGAGGTGGAATTGCAGGAAACACAGCATCACCTTGATTGTGTTGTGGGGAAACTTACCGAGGCTGAGAGCAACTATGAGAGAGTACAGTGTGAGAATGCAATGCTACACAAACAGGTGGCACTCTTGAAGAAGGAGCTGGCCGCTTACATGGGTGGGGAGAACTTGCAGGCAGTAAGCAGCCCAGATGGTGATCATGGTCAACATTGCAACACGACCAGGAAGTGTGGTAAGAATCTACAGCTTCGTTCATACTAAAAGCCAATCTGTACATGTAATATTTATATCTCCTCTTCTGATTTGGCACTACATCCCTCGCCAGAAACGTTGCACCTCACTTCCATTACCTCTTATGCTACATACGGATCCGATGTACTCTGTATTTTGTAGGTTTAATTTACATAGATTTCATTGTCCTGTATCTCTTGCAGAACATGCGAATATGCCTAGTAATAACCGAGTTACTGACCAATGTCCTTGTGTTGTAGATGGAACAAATAACGTCAACACCACCGAAGGGCCTTGTCTGCCAGACTGGACCAGTGAGGCTCAGGTAGGTTTTGTGTTTGGAACACAGACGACAGAGTTTCTGAAAAATTTGAAAAAAGCTGGGAGACATACATGATATGCATGTCATAGGCAACATGTGTCAGGTCCATTCAGGAAAATTCCGGTTTGCTGATCACATATAAAGTTGACACTGTCAGATTTACACATCTCAATTAGAAGGCAAATAACTGGTATTCAGGGTTATATGTATGCAAGAGTAGTGTGTAAATAATCTTGGATTAACACAGAGTTTGATGATTCCATGGCATGTAGGATATCACTTGCCAGAGAAACACATCTTACTCTAAACCTATCTAAATCTCAAAGGTAGGGTACTCAGACTTCATTTGAAAAAAGACTGATTACATTGATAGAAGTCACCAGCCCCATTTTTTATTAAGCTATGATAGCAGTACAGCTATTAACACATGCACGCATGCACACACGCGCATGCACACGCGCACATGCACACACAAACACACATCTTTTGTTTTTAGGTAGTCGTGGTATCCATTACTGTAAATAGTAATACTGTCTTTAAAATATGCTTAAATTGCATAAAATAAATATGTATTGGCTGTAATGCTCCCATTATAACCTAATTGACTAGTTTGTTTGACCATTCACCATTTGGATGTAAAATATGTTGACCGCCATCAGCAAGAGTTTTATGCTGATACTTAGTATTCTGTCTATCACAGGATGTAGCATCAGTGAACATTGGGGAGAGTGTCAAAGCCGTGGCTGAAGCGGCTCTCGGACTGTCTGGTTTCGTGTATGATGAAGCAACAGGTCTTTACTACAACTACAGTTCTCAGTATTATTATGATCCAGTACGTATGCATTCATTTTGTTCTAAGGAAGGTGCTGCGTTAATTCACGTTAAATAATATATTTGTACATTGATAGCTGTTTAGTGTTTATTACTATGATGTGCATAGCACAAGCTTCATGTATCGTAAGTAGATAGAAATGATAATGGTATGATCCATGGTAGAAATGTTGTTTCCAAGGAAATAATGCCTGTCCAGTTTTGTCTATGACAAAGTAACAGGTCTTTGCTACAACTACAGTGGACATATTTACAGGTATAGACAGATCAATGTAATTAAAAATTTCATGTGGCGGAAGAAGGATGTTGAGGTTAAATGACATCGGTTTAATGATGGACCGTACCCGATGTTTATAGAGTAGTTAACCAACCATCGACACCGAAGAGGAAGATAACAACTAACATAGATAACATAGATAACTCACTGATGGGTGATGGACAATGTGTGGAATGATTGCAATGACTTGCTTTCATGAAACCGATATCATTGCCTAACTTTCATTTTGCAAAAGTCAACAACTGATTACTGTTACACTTAATATTGGACAAACTAATCAGTTAAATAAAATTCTGGGTGCCAGTTGACACAGACTTAATGATATGAAGTTATTTCTTTCAAACGGATGGGTGTATGTTTAATTACAAGAGGGAGCCACGTGCATCTATCTATGGCGAGCAATTTTACCAACTAGTTGGAGTGATAAATTGCTCCGTTGATGATTGATTGAAAAGAGTGTTAGAGAGCGAGAGCGATATAAATAAAATATGACGCATGACGATAAAATATGATGCACTGGTAGAATTATGATAATAATATTGAATGGTTATGAAGATATTCAAACTTAAAGAAGCCAGTAGAACCAGAGGGGACAGATCAGCATTTGTTAAGGAACAGTGTAGGTTGGACAAGAGGAAGTACTCATTCTCACAGAGGGTGATAAATGAATGAAACAAACTGTCAAATGATTATGTTGATGCTACTAGTTTGAATATGTTTAGCAATAAAATTGACAGATATCTGATAAGGGCAGGTTATACGAAGATGACAACATTTCAACTCTATAAGCCAATGGCTTCCTTGTCCACTTGCCACCTGGAACTTGTAGTTTTGGGTGGCAGTCTTGTTAAATTATAATAAGAAACAATTCCAGTAAGAGGAAGTGTCCTAACATAGATAACTCATTGATGAAGGATGAACAGTGTGTGGAAATACGACAGTGACTGTTTCAGGTGAACTGTCTGTACTATGAGCCCCACTCAGGAACGTACTATAGCTTCAATCAGGACACCCAGACGTACGAGTTCCACTCTCAAGTAGATGTGAAACAACCTACAGGGGATCACATGCATCATCACAGGGGAGGGAGGGGAGGCAGGAAGAAGAGGGATAGACACAGGGAGAAACATGGGACAGAGGAAGATTACAATAAGGTGGGTTGAAGGGAGGATGTGGAAACTCATTATTGTTTGGATTGAATTCGGATTAGTAAGGTTTGTATCGGGAGAGAAGGCAATTGTAGCACACGTTTGATGCAAATTGGGGGACACGGTTGTGATTATAAAGAGAACAAAAACAACGAGGAATGTAAGATAGGACTAAGATATATTTTAAGCTTTGAAATATGCAGGGTGAAAGAGGACTGCACCACAAATAGGTCACAAGATTTCCTTGAGATTTCAGGAAATATTGACCCTATGTGAGCAGTTTGAAACACAATTACATTGAGCCATGGCTTCAGAGGCATGCAGTTATACCAGTTTCTTGTTTCCTTAAATGTATTACCCTCTCAGTATTCCGTTACTATTTCCGTACCACAGTTGGTATGAGTACAGTGCATTTATCTTCCACCACCGTTGTAACTGTTGAGGACCAACAACAGGTAAGATACAGTTCAGTAACATACAGTCGTTTATAACATGTAAACTCAAAAGTTGAACCTCATCAATATTTACGATCAGTTGCCTACAGTTACATGAATTGTCAAATTGAACAATGTAACCCTGATATGAAGATAATTTGAGATAATCAATAAATTGAGATACCTGTATATCAATTGAAATGTACAGGAGAAATTAACAATCGATGTTATTGACTATAAATTACACTATTAATGTCATTGACTATAAATGAGACTATTACTGTCACTGAGTACAGTTGACACTATAAATGTCATCAGACTACAAATGACAATGTCTTGTCTTGTAGGACCAAGCACATTTATCAGAACTGACCAAAGCCTTGTCCACTCTTAGGCTAGGGGAACAGGCCAGAGGTAAATAGAATTCTTGTTTGTCTTTGTTTGTTTATTTGCTAAGGTTCTGACTGGGACTTTCAGGACCGGCGAAAACGGAAAAGAGAGAAAACATCAAAGCACCAAAAGAAACACAGGTCTCAGAGAGGTCGTGTCAAACCGTTTAAAGATGGTGGTGTCGACAAAGATAAAGAAGCGGTGACATTGAGTGTCATCGACACTGACAAGAATGAAGTCACGATGGCAGACATTTCCAAAGAAAGATCTGACAATGAGGAATGCAGATCCAAAACTATAGAGACAACATGTTATACAGATAGCACATTGGCAGTGGAGAAAAACTATAATAGCTGTGATATAGAAAAGGAAACTAAAGATACAAGCAGTGTTGAAATGTGCAAAATGGTGACTTCTTCATCTGCGGTGGATGAGATGAATTGTACTGAGGAAATGGAAGAGAGCGAACTTGAAGATGGAGAGATATCAGATTCATCATCATCGTCCAACAGTAGTAGTTATTTTGACAGTGCCTCCTCTCCTGATGAGTCTGCTGACTTGGCCTCCATGCCAGATGCCGTTGACGAGGGTACGACTCATCTGTTATTATTTCTGTCAATGGTGGTTGGGTTTGATGCATGAATGGATCATGTTGCATTGATGGGTTTAAAGTGTGGGTGGGTTTGATGCATGAATGGATCACGTTGCATTAATGGGTTTGAAGTGTGGTTGGGCTTCGTGCATGAATGGATCATGTTGCACTGATCGGTTTAAAGTTTGGGTGGGTTTGATGCATGAATGGATCACGTTGCGTTGATGGGCTTTCAAGTTTGGTTGGGTTTATTATGTAAAATTTACCATTTAGTGATTTAATATGTATATGGGTAAAATGCATAATATCTATAAGTTTACTAAAATAGTCCAGTTAAAATGTTCGTGATCTCGGACGTCACTAGTCAAAGATATTGTTCAGATAAAATATTTTAGAAGCATATATATATATATATATATATATATATATATATATATATATATATATATATATATATATATATATGGAGTTACAATTTTGTAGTGCTGAGCTGAGAGGGTTACACATCTTTGCGGTCAAGGAGCTCTTTTCTGTGACTGACATTCAACGAACATTATTTGCATGCATGCGTGCGTGCCAGAATTCAATATAAGAATATGTTCGCTGCAGTGACAATAATTATTTTCAAGCAATTGCTGTTTTCTGATACTAACACATATTGATTTGTTTAACCATAGCTATATTTATCTGTTAAGCCTGATACATTTCGAACTAATATGAGGTGGTTGATGTCTTATATCTGTGTGCACACATGTTTAGTTTAGCCTGTTTCTCTTGCCAGAAATCAGCAGTGGTTGGCCACCGTGTATTCGAGTCATGGTTAAAAATTCACCACATTTACAAGTAGGAAGTCTGTACATCATTACATGCAGTGGCGCCACAGTTGGACGAGAAAAGGAACTAGGACACACAATTCTGATACCAGACACACAAGTCAGCAAGGTAGATATCAAGGGCATGTGATGAGCCTTGGGTTATTTTAATGACAGTTTAGATTGTGTATTGTGGTCAGCCTGCTCTTTTCAAATTTGTGAGAGTCTTTAATCTTCTGTTTGTATTGTAGCCTACAGATTAGTTGTACATCAGTGGCAGTTTCTTTATATATGATTCTAAACCATCCAATTAATTATCGATTCTTATGACAGTTTGTAAGGTATGGTGCAGTTGTACTGAATTCATCAAACAGGTATTTTCAACAACAACATTTAAATGTATATTGCAGTAGATAAGCTTGTTTATACTACATGATGTGAATAATGACTTGAATTTAGTTTCATGAATGATGTATTTTAAAGCATAGCAATACAATTCAGGACTGCATTAGTTTAGTATTTTGATTTAATTGATTGTTGATATTCACTATCTTGCACAACAACCAATTAGATAATCAACCCATCACCAGGAAATATATTTGCAACATTAATGCGACTGTGGATCGTATTCTTATATAAAGGTGTAGCCTGAATTAGCCAACATGTTATCATTTTGGTCAAGAAGGGTAAGGCACCAAACCTCTGCCAGCACATTGCTAAGGCTTCCTGGGATTGTACCTCCAGATGCACTGTGACATTCAGTATGATGCTGAGCTACAGAAGTACGTTGTCCGGGACCACGCCAGCCAGAACGGCACGCTACTGAATGGACATAGAATCTCACAGGTCATTTCATGTCCTCCTTAATGTGCCCTTATTTTCTGGTAAAATAACAACTTTCAGTCTTTCAAGCTGCAGTCCATTTTTTGTAATTGCATAATACTTTCCTGCCTTTTATATATCGTTTTGTTAAAATAAAAATGTAACATACATAGATTTTACAGACAAGTGGTATAGTAAAATTTCTTTACACTTATAAATATAGTAAACTACGGGTGTAATCATTATCATTATTATGATTTTAAATGATTAACTATGACTTAATGAAAATGGTTCTACCATGCACAAATAAGTTTGATGTCATTTCAATGTTTTCTATTGCATACACATTATTAAATGAGCACTATGAAAACTAGTACTGCACACAAAATTACTTAACGCAACAAACTTTTGCATACATGCACACATGCATGCATGCACACATGTTCGCACACACGTGATTCTGTTTTCCACATGCCACAGCCGAAGAAGATGAGTGCTGCGCTGCCCCTGAGTCACTTAGACGTGTTACAAGTCGGCGACTCACAGTTGGAGCTTCACATCCACCCAGGCACAGAGACCTGTGATGGCTGTGAACCTGGCCAAGTGATGGCCCAGCAACAACAGCTGCAACAACAGCAGCAGGCCACTGGTATGTTAACTGTTGAAGCACTTCATAGTTATAATGTCAAGTCATGGCCCAGCAACAACAGCAGCAGGCCACTGGTAGGTGATCTGTTGAACCACTTCATAGTTATAAGGTCAAATCATGGCCCAGCAACAACAGCTGCAACAACAGCAGCAGGCCACTGGTAGGTGTGTTGTTGAACTACTTCGAAGCTATAAGGCCATGTAATGGCCCAGCAACAACAGAAGCAGGCCACTGGTAGGTGAACTGTTGAACCACTTCAAAGCTATAATAGTAATAAAACAATGTAAAATGTGTGATACATCCTGAATGGAATTATTGACTTGAAATGTATAGGTGGTTTTCAACCGATTTTCAACTTATACTGTAATATCTCGCAACCCACATCTTCACAGAGTCATTGCCAGTGCAGACAAAAGCCGACAAGGAACGTCTGCGGAGACAGCAACTAAAGATAATCAAGAAGAAGTTTGGACTCGCTGTACGTGACTTCTCTTCTTATCATACAACATGTCTTTGATGGAGCTGAACTTGCAATGCTGGCACTCTATGCCCGTAGAGCATATATCAATGCTGGCACTCTATGCCCGTAGAGCATATATGGTCTCCATCTTTGTTCTGTATGTGTATGCATATACGTGTGCACTCACATTAATTTAGCTGAAAAATTAAGCCTTCTTTGGGGTTTTTTACCTTATATTATGTATTATTTTTATTCCTTTAGAATAAAATTTTCCTTTCAGGAAATGTCCGACTCTACACACTATGTAACAAGGATATTCACTCTTTCACAAGTCATCCGATCTAACGATCAAAGTCAATTCTTTCGATTATTTTAACAAAAGTAGGCACGTTTTCATTATACCGACTACACATATTACTAAAATCTATTCACACTACAGATCTGACCACCCATGAACCTGATTCGCGATGGGCTACATGGAACGAAGAGGGAGGTTTCATATCCCAGATATTTGTAGATTACCCTAATCACTTAATTGGTAACCCCTGTTTCAGGTGTTACATAAATTCTAGGTAGACATCACAATCTATAAGTCGGTTTGTTTGCCAGGACTGTGCATACATGGACAACACAGCAGCCATCCAGAACGTCTCCTATGAGGACAAGGCATCCATGCGGCGTCAGACAGTCGGCAGTGATCATCCCTATCAGAAAGATGACTTGCCAGCATCTGTCACTAGGTCTGGGTGGCCTTTTGTGCAGGCAGTCACGTCACATAAGTTCTCAAAGTCCAGAAACCATACAGTGTTTAGTATTGGTTCAGACCACCCCCCACCCCCTCAGACCACCCCCACCCCCTTTATTTGTTTAATGTTAGCTACTGCAGCAGACATAAATAGTGTATCAATCATGCCTATTTAGAGTAATTTGGTTATTATTGTGTCCTATGGAACTTTGTACTTGATGCCCTCGCAGGGATGTTCACTCTCACACCAGTTCAACCTCTCTGGGAAGCATTCAGCCATCCTCTCATCAATTCATGGTAGTGTCCTCTCATATCATTCATTGCTGTTTATAGCCAGCTATCCATCAAGGTAGCACCACTATTGGAAGACAGAGTTAAAGCGTTATAACGTGGTAAAAAGAACTGGAATCTGTTTAAACATCATAGTCAGATTATTTCTGTAATCATTAGATTATATATATTTCTGCAACAAAAGCATTTACAAGTTTTGGATAGATTTATCTACTTTTGTCAGCATTACCATGAGCATACAAAGCTGTCTTTTTACAGCTGTTCTCTTCCAATAGGGTACAGCAAATTATCATTGTCTCATTTTAAAATAGTTTCCCCCAAAAATCTAACCTCCATCATGCTAGCTCGTTTGTGCAAATGTATTGTTTAGTTTTGGTAAAATCATCACACAAACTAGTAAATAATTTTTTGCTCTATCATGTTAAAATTCACTTTAAAAGGGGCAAAAGTTGTCTGGCTCTATACAGTATAATAAACTATTCATACTTTCACAAGTTATCCAATCTTCTGATGAAAATCAATTATTTTAAATTTGAACAAAAGTATACATTCTCAATTGCCTGTTCTCTGCCAATAGGGTACAACAAATTATTATTATACATGTAGGGAACAGCAACAGCAACAGCAACAGCATGACCACTATAAAATAATACTGTTGTTTAATCATGACACCAGGCAGTTAACTTCACTGTTGCATTTCAGGGCCATACCAACTGAGAACAAGGGCCACACTCTTCTCTCCAAGATGGGCTGGAAGGAGGGAGAAGGACTGGGAAAGACCAACGCAGGCATTCAACATCCAGTAAGTGAGCCAATCTTACAAGGGACATATCTGTACATGTCTACTCCCTCTAACAACTGACAGTAGGTGCATGCCATCACTTCATCACATCACAGTACATGGTCTACTCTCTCTGACAACTGTCATATGCTCCTGACAGTAGGTGCATGCCATCACTTCATCACAGTACATGGTCTACACCTTCTGACAACTGTCATATACTCCTGACAGTAGGTGCAAGCCGTCACTTCATCACATCGCAGTACATGATCTGCTCTCTCTGATAACTGTCATATGCTCCTGACAGTAGGTGCATGCCATCACTTCATCACATCACAGTACATGGTCTACTCTCTCTGACAACTGTCATATACTCCTGACAGTAGGCGCATGCCATCACTTCATCACATCACAGTACATGGTCTACTCTCTCTGACAACTGTCATATACTCCTGACAGTAGGCGCATGCCATCACTTCATCACATCGCAGTACATGGTCTACACCCTCTGACAACTGTCATATGCTCCTGACAGTAGCTGCATGCCATCACTTCATCACATCGCAGTCCATGGTCTACACCCTCTGACAACTGTCATATACTCCTGACAGTAGGTGCATGCCATCACTTCATCACATCACAGTACATGGTCTACTTTCTCTGACAACTGTCATATGCTCCTGACAGTAGCTGCATGCCATCACTTCATCACATCGCAGTACATGGTCTACACCCTCTGACAACTGTCATATACTCCTGACAGTAGGTGCATGCCATCACTTCATCACATCGCAGTACATGGTCTACACCCTCTGACAACTGTCATATACTCCTGACAGTAGGTGCATACCATCACTTCATCACATCGCAGTACATGGTCTACACCCTCTGACAACTGTCATATACTCATGACAGTAGGTGCATGCCATCACTTCATCACATCACAGTACATGGTCTACACCCTCTGACAACTGTCATATGCTCCTGACAGTAGGTGCATGCCATCACTTCATCACATCGCAGTACATGGTCTACACCCTCTGACAACTGTCATATACTCCTGACAGTAGGTGCATGCCATCACTTCATCACATCGCAGTACATGGTGTACACCCTCTGACAACTGTCATATACTCATGACAGTAGGTGCATGCCATCACTTCATCACATCACAGTACATGGTCTACTCTCTCTGACAACTGTCATATACTCCTGACAGTAGGTGCATGCCATCACTTCATCACATCGCAGTACATGGTCTACTCTCTCTGACAACTGTCATATATTCCTGACAGTAGGTGCATGCCATCACTTCATCACATCACAGTACATGGTCTACTCTCTCTGACAACTGTCATATACTCCTGACAGTAGGTGCATGCCATCACTTCATTACATCACAGTACATGGTCTACACCCTCTGATAACTGTCATATACTCCTGACAGTAGCTGCATGCCATCACTTCATCACAGCACAGTACATGGTCTACTCTCTCTGACAACTGTCATATACTCCTGACAGTAGGTGCATGCCATCACTTCATCACATCGCAGTACATGGTCTACACCCTCTGACAACTGTCATATACTCCTGACAGTAGGTGCATACCATCACTTCATCACATCACAGTACATGGTCTACTCTCTTTGACAACTGTCATATGCTCCTGACAGTAGGTGCAAGCCGTCACTTCATCACAGTACATGGTCTACTTTCTCTGACAACTGTCATATGCTCCTGACAGTAGGTGCAAGTCGTCACTTCATCACCATACATGGTCTACTTTCTCTGACAACTGTCATATACTCCTGACAGTAGGTGCAAGTCGTCACTTCATCACCATACATGGTCTACTTTCTCTGACAATTGTCATATACTCCTGACAGTAGGTGCAAGCCGTCACTTCATCACAGTACATGGTCTACTTTCTCTGATAACTGTCATATACTCCTGACAGTAGGTGCAAGCCGTCACTTCATCATATCACAGTACATGGTCTACTCTCTCTCACTCTCTCTGACAACTGTCATGCTCTTGACAGTAGGTGCAAGCCGTCACTTCATCACAGTACATGGTCTACTTTCTCTGACAACTGTCATATACTCCTGACAGTAGGTGCAAGCCGTCACTTCATCATATCACAGTACATGGTCTACTCTCTCTCACTCTCTCTGACAACTGTCATATGCTCTTGACAGTAGGTGCAAGCCGTCACTTCATCACAGTACATGGTCTACTTTCTCTGACAACTGTCATATACTCCTGACAGTAGGTGCAAGCCGTCACTTCATCATATCACAGTACATGGTCTACTCTCTCTCTCCCTCTGACAACTGTCATATGCTCTTGACAGTAGGTGGAAGCCGTCACTTCATCATATCACAGTACATGGTCTACTCTCTCTCTCCCTCTGACAACTGTCATATGCTCCTGACAGTAGGTGCAAGCCGTCACTTCATCACAGTACATTTTCTACTTTCTCTGACTACTGTCATATACTCCTGACAGTAGGTGCAAGCCGTCACTTCATCACAGTACATGGTCTACTTTCCCTGACAACTGTCATACTCCTGACAGTAGGTGCAAGCCGTCACTTCATCACAGTACATGGTCTACTTTCTCTGACAACTGTCATATGCTCCTGACAGTAGGTGCAAGCCGTCACTTCATCACATCACAGCGCATGGCAACATGACAGCAATGTCCCTGGGATCAGTGAATACTGACATATACTGGGACGATAGTCTAGATGACAGTGTTTATGTACAAAATACGTGTGCACAAGATCATGGGAAAATGACCCCCCAGTTCGTACTGTGTACATCAAGTTTGATTTATGCTTCTTGATTATTGCCCCAGAATATGTCACATTATTGACATTGAATGACCACCTGTATTGACCACTTTTCAACCATCGAGCGGTCATTTAGAACAGGTTGGACTGTATATTTTTACAATTAAAACTGGCATGATTTTGTTTTTGTGCAGATCCAAGTAAACTTCCGGTCAGACCAGACTGCTGGCCTTGGGTCATCAGGAGCCGAGTGGTCAATGGACGATGTAGCCCAAGCAAGGTCCAGCCAAAAATGGCGCAAGGCACAGCAACGATTTGACAAACTAGATGGCAAGAAACCAGTGTTGAAATCCAAAGAGATGTGTTGGGTGAAAGGAGAGCCTGTGAACCCAGACAGTGGCGCAGACAATCACAGTTCTTCCTGTGGGTGATTGCATGTCGGGGACAGTTTCAGAAATGTATGTCCTCGTTCAGCCATTAATCTGAAAAAACTACTTCAATTTGATGAAACATTCAAGTGTCAAAACGTACTTCTTCAGACTTCAACCATATTATAAAGTAATAAATGTATGTAATATTAAAATTTCATTGACACTCACCTAAAAATAATAAATAATATTAATTAAAGGCATTGTAATGACACCTTACAGGTTACTGTGACGTCGTCAGAACGATAATTATGTAAGCTTTCGGGACATTTATATAACTATGACACTAATGTTTAATAAATTATATGTGATTTTTTTGACAAAGTTAAATGTGTTTTTCTGTTCGCAACAAGAACTTTGACCACGAGCAGTAGCCGTTTTCTTGGTTTGGTTAGAAATTGTAACTTTCAGTAAGTACGGTTGGTTCCGAGCACAGCAGAGAATTTATTTTTTCTACATGGTGTTGAATAGGAGACAATTTAGAGACAAATACACATGGAAGATGCTCTATTTGTTGTCAAAAACAAATGGATTGTGCCTGGATTCCGCCACTGACATGTTCATATGCTGCTTACCAACAACTGGAAATTTAAACCTGAGGGGGTGTGGCAGGGGACTCAACCCCTCATCTTCCACCTGTTTTGGGGACCTACCTCCCTCCAATTTTTAGAGTCCACCTCCCACCAATCCTACCTCCCACCTATTTTGGAGCCCAACCTCCCACTAATTTTTAGCTCCCATTTCCTGCCACACCCACTCAAACCTGTAATTGTAGTCTGTAAGTGTGTCCTTTTCCTGGTTCATAGCTATTGTTTAGTGTGCAAAAATCCTTGAGCAAAGGGTAAAAGTTGGGTTGCGCGGTGAGCTAAATATGTAAAAATAAATAACGTGGAGACTACTTGTTGATAATTTTTATATAATATAATAAATGGGTTCATCCGTAATTGATCACATGCTTGCTTTCAAAATCAGATGTACACAATGCAGCAATGTAGGTACCATTTATGTCTGTGCGAGAAGTCGATTCACTGTAAGGCGTGTCATAAAAAATATGTTTATTAAAACAGTGAATAAAAAGTGAAGAATTATGCGCACTACTAACTTATGATAAAGTTAATAACATCAACTAAAACTAGCATGAAAGAATATATTTGGCATGAATTTAATTACAAGATAGTGGCAATAGTGGCTAGTTTAAAGAGAATGTACAACGATTTCATTGGTTAAGAGATGCAGCTAGATGGGGGTCATAATTAAAATGCCCTGATGATCAGAACTTTTCAATCTCAGAGTACATATAAATTATCAACATTATACTTCATGTTTTAATATTTATTACTGAAGTAAATATATAACAGGAACTTAACAAACTAGTTAGTAAACAATCAGGTAAAAAAATTTATATCTCGCCTTCAAAGGTACACATTTGTTGGTTTGTCTTTAATTACAGTACAGAGGATCTAGATATGTCGCAACACTAGCAGCCAAATTGTGTGTTTTCTAAAATATTATGCAGTGAAAAAATAACACGTTTTGTATGGATTTCATTTTTAGCCAACTGAGATGTTATCAATATTAAAAAAATTGGTGTTGCAATATCCCGTCCAGGTAACCAATGCAAATCGTTGTACATTCCTTTTAATGGCAGCACATTACAATAAGAGAACGAACAAGTGTGAGTAGCCCGTGTATTAACTGAGCTAAAACATTAGTTTTTAATTTCTGGTAAGCATATCTTTTTTTGTGAGATATATACATTTAAATGGCTAAAAGTAACATGTTTGTGTATTATATTAATTGTTTTACAAAAGCATTATTCTTCACAAGATGGGCTGATCCAGACCCAGAAAAATGGGTGCCCAGTTTCCCAACAAGATACCAAAGACGGCACTTGCAGTTATCCAAATGTCCACAGGGGCACGTGATCAAGCAAAAGAAGTGATGTAATCATTTCAATAAGACAAAGTATATTTCACATACTTAAAATAATATGATCCAACTGACACAGAGCTTGTTCATTACAGAGGAATGAGTATATCTGAAGAAATTAAGATGCTTTACATGACAACGACACAATGATTATTTCTATATGTGTTAAAACCGGGGGCCACCCCCTAATATTTAGAGTGAGGGCTCAAATATGCCCACAATATGTTTATTACAATCCAGGCGCGGATTTGGTGGGGGAACGTTGCCCTCGCCTCCGTCCAAGGCCATGGCCCGCAGCCATCAATTTCGCCCCCCTCCCCCTAAAAAATAATGTTGGCTTCCGACACCTATACAAATACTTAAAAGTTATGTTACTAATTGCCACACAACAACAAGGAACTAAAATGTTGAAAGTTAATACGTTGAGTGATCACGTGAACAAATTCTGCAGAAACTGCAGCCACGATAGGACTGACTGTGAACAAAGGCAAAACCAAGGCCATGAAGATGGACAGCAAGAACAACAGAAGAAGAAGAAGTCGTAGCTGAAGTACAGTCTTTCGTGTATCTAGGAAGCATCGTGGACACAAACGGGGAACAGATAGTGATGTGATTGCTATGATTGGGAAAGCAAGGACATCCTTCCAGAAAAAATGCCATCAACAAAGCTACGCATTTTAAAAACTCAAATGTTAAGGCTGTGCGTATGTATGGAGACGTATGTGTGGAGACACGTATGTATGGAGACACGTATGTGTGGAGACACGTATGTGTGGAGACACGCGTATGTACGGAGACACGTATCTGTGGAGACACGTATGTCTGGAGACACGTATGTGTGGAGACACGTATGTCTGGAGACACGTATGTGTGGAGACACGTATGTGTGGAGACACGTATGTGTGGAGACACGTATGTATGGAGACACGTATGTGTGGAGACACGTATGTCTGGAGACACGTATGTGTGGAGACACGTATGTCTGGAGACACGTATGTGTGGAGACACGTATGTATGGAGACACGTATGTCTGGAGACACGTATGTGTGGAGACACGTATGTGTGGAGACACGTATGTGTGGAGACACGTATGTCTGGAGACACGTATGTATGAAGACACGTATGTGTGGAGACACGTATGTGTGGAGACACGTATGTGTGGAGACACGTATGTGTGGAGACACGTATGTCTGGAGACACGTATGTGTGGAGACACGTATGTCTGGAGACACGTATGTGTGGAGACACGTATGTGTGGAGACACGTATGTGTGGAGACACGTATGTGTGGAGACACGTATGTGTGGAGACACGTATGTGTGGAGACACGTATGTGTGGAGACACGTATGTGTGGAGACACGTATGTCTGGAGACACGTATGTGTGGAGACACGTATGTGTGGAGACACGTATGTGTGGAGACACGTATGTCTGGAGACACGTATCTGTGGAGACACGTATGTGTGGAGACACGTATGTGTGGAGACACGTATGTCTGGAGACACGTATGTGTGGAGACACGTATGTGTGGAGACACGTATGTGTGGAGACACGTATGTGTGGAGACACGTATGTATGGAGACACGTATGTGTGGAGATACGTATGTCTGGAGACACGTATGTGTGGAGACACGTATGTCTGGAGACACGTATGTGTGGAGACACGTATGTATGGAGACACGTATGTCTGGAGACACGTATGTGTGGAGACACGTATGTGTGGAGACACGTATGTGTGGAGACACGTATGTCTGGAGACACGTATGTATGAAGACACGTATGTGTGGAGACACGTATGTGTGGAGACACGTATGTATGGAGACACGTATGTGTGGAGACACGTATGTCTGGAGACACGTATGTGTGGAGACACGTATGTCTGGAGACACGTATGTGTGGAGACACGTATGTGTGGAGACACGTATGTGTGGAGACACGTATGTGTGGAGACACGTATGTGTGGAGACACGTATGTGTGGAGACACGTATGTGTGGAGACACGTATGTGTGGAGACACGTATGTCTGGAGACACGTATGTGTGGAGACACGTATGTGTGGAGACACGTATGTGTGGAGACACGTATGTCTGGAGACACGTATCTGTGGAGACACGTATGTGTGGAGACACGTATGTGCGGAGACACGTATGTCTGGAGACCCGTATGTCTGGAGACACGTATGTGTGGAGACACGTATGTGTGGAGACACGTATGTCTGGAGACACGTATGTCTGGAGACACGTATGTGTGGAGACACGTATGTATGGAGACACGTATGTGTGGAGACACGGCGTACCACAACATCTATGTTACAGAAGATTCATACTTGTGTAAATAAAGTAAATGTCTAAGAAGAATTCTGAGGATGTGGTGGCCAGCAACAATTAGCACTGAAGCACTATGGGAAAGAACAAGCCAGGAACCAATCGAACATCAAATTAGAAGGAAGACGTGGAGCTAGATAGGCCATACTCTCAGGAAGCCAACACAACATGAGACAGGCGCTCACATGGAACCCTCAGGGCAAAATAAAAAGAGGAAGGCCAAGAAACACATGGTGCAGAGAAGTAGAAGCAGAGATGTCAAAAGCAGAATACAAATGGAGAGAGCTGGAAGCCCAGAACCGTGTCCGGTGGATAGGAGTCGTTGATGGCCTACGCTCCGCCGGGGAATGAAATTTAACAAGATTGCCACCCCAAACAACCAGATGGCAAGTGGACAAGGAAGCCATTGGCTCATCAAGAGTCTAACAATTTTCTCATCTATGTGTAGCCCGCCCTAATCAAATATCTGTCAATTCTATTTTTAAACATAATCACACTACTAGCATTAACACAATCATTTGGCAGTTTGTTCCATTCATTTATCACCCTCTGTGAGAAAGAGTACTTTCTCATGTCCAACCTACACTGCTCCTTAACTAATGCTGCTTTGTGTCCTCTGGTTCTACTGCCTTCTTTAAGTTTGAAGAACATATTCCTGTCATTATCCTCATAACCATTCACTATTTTAAACACTTCTATTTGGTCTCCTCTTAGTCTCCTGGTCTATAGTGTTGTTAAACCACATTGTAATAAGCGACTTTCGTAACTAAGGTCTCTCAATTCTAGAATCATTTTAGTTGCTCTTCGTCAGTCAATATCATATCAATATTAGAAATGATTCCAAATAACTGCGCGTACTTGCGTTTGTGTTTGCGAATCTCTCTCTCTGTGTGTGTGTGTGTGTGTGTGTGTGTGTGTGTGTGTGTGTGTGTGTGTGTGTGTGTGTGTGTGTGTGTGTGTGTGTGTGTGTGTGTGTGTGTGTGTGTGCGTGTGTGTGTGTTTATCCGCGTGTTGTGTGTGTGTGTTTTGTGTGCGTGCACGTGGGTATCACTAATACATGAAGGGGTGTATGTGCCTGCCCATGCTGAAGTCACATACAGCAGAACACTGTGTAATTTGTATTTTGTGTAAGCATGTTGAGAAAACTATTGTAAACCGGTTGATTCAAATTGCAAAAATATGTGCTGCGACATTCCAACAGTCGCTCATGGCTCAGTACTTAATGTTCTTAAAAACATAAGTCTTAAAATGTTTTTTAACATCTCGTAGCGCCGTACAAAATGTTCTAGTGAATAAGTGAGTCTTAAGATGTGCTTTAAAAGCAACAAACAACATATGATATGTTGTTAGTATCGATGTCAACTGTCTTGGCAGCATTGATTGATTACGTGTCTGCGACATAACCTGCATGTGTCGTTACAATTAGAGTACCCGAGAAACAGCAACACTGAAACTGCGCTGTTTCGAAATGTGCAACTTTATTCACGGCGTTGACAAGTATCAAGGCGTGGTGCTGCTTATTGATTGATTGATTGAATTTATTTGGCAATAAAATTACAATAAACATGGTACACATTGCATAAAATATTGCCGAGGAGAAACCGATCTCAGCCTCGTTTGCTAGTTTTTCGACATGTTTTCTTGTCCCTCTTTGTCTTCTTTTTGACTGTTTTGTTTCTTTCCTGGTATTGCTGCTGCAGTTTTTTTCCTTGTGTCATCTGCTTCTTTGTTGAGTTTCAATTTAGTCTCCATCCTTGCCTCAATAGCTTCCCAGGTGTCGTCCGTAATCCAGTCCTTCCTCCTAGCTTCCCAGCAGCCTAGTACTTGTTCACAGGTGTCGGTAATTGCATTCTTGCATCTTGTCCACTTTTCATCAATGTTTTTCCCCTCTTCCAATGCTTGGAACCTGTTCCGTAGTGTGATTCCCAGTTCCTGTCGTATTTTAGTATTTTGAAGTTTTCTTATCTCAAACCTTCTTTGTACCTTGTTATCCGTCTTCTTCTTTGCTGCTAGCTTCATCCTAAATTCACCCACAAGGAGGTGGTGGTCGGAGTTAATGTCAGCTCCTCTTTTCACTCTGACGTCTAGAAGCACTCTCTTCCATTTCTTGGTGATTGTTATGTTGTCAATTTGGTTTTCCGTCTGTAAATCTGGGGATATCCATGTGGATTTGTGTGTAGGCTTGTGTGGAAAGAGGGTTCCTCCGATTATCAGTTCATTGAGAGTACAGAAATCTGCAAACAGGAGATCGTTCTCATTCATCTGTCCCAGGCCTTCTTTCCCCATTGTGCCTTTCCAATTGTCATTATCCTTTCCAATCTTGGCATTCATATCCCCCATAACAACTTGGATATCCCTCTTCGGTAGTTTTTGGGTGACTGTTTGTAGATGTTTGTAGAAGGTCTCTTTCTCTTCAAATTCAGCAGAGTTGGTTGGTGCATAGCAATGTATAATGGTGATGTTCCGACCTTTTGATGTAAACCTGGCTGTGATGATTCTCTCCGAGACTGGTTCCCATTCGATAAGACTTTTTGCTGCATCCTTTGAGAGGAGCAGCCCTACTCCATGTGTGTGCGCATCTTCTTCTCTCTCATTCCCAGAGTACAAGTAAGTTTCTCCATAGCTAGTTGTAACCTTCCCAAAGGTGTTCCATCTGCTTTCACAGACTCCAATGATGGTCAGCTTGTATCTTCTCATTTCTTTGGCGAGCTGTGCCAGTTTTCCTGCCTGGTACAGTGTCCTGACATTCCAACATCCAATTCTAATTTTTGACTTGAGCTATAGCAGACTCTTTCTCCCTTGGGCTTCCTGTCGGCTTTCACCCAAGGGATTCATACGCACCCTTCCAGGACAGCCTGCTTTGCTCAGATCGAGTATTCATGGTTTCGGTTTCTGTAATCGATTTCAATAACAACTGAGTGGGTGATTAGCCCAAGCCGCTGTGCCCACAAGTTTTCCGCAGTGGTCGTAGACCATTTTCCTCCCGGGCTCCATGATCAAGAGATGTGGCTGGACTGTGCTTTGTCTGACCACTCGCCCCAGACCTGTCCGGTATGGTTGGACCTGCCAGGAGTTGCCTCCCACCGGTATAGCTCAGGGGGTCATAGGGGTACACAAGCCTCCTTACCACGACAAGGTAACAGTCCACAAGGAAGGGCAAAATGTCTACAGAGTGTTTGAAAGGCTTCGCGAAAGAGATGTGTTTTTAGAAGTGAATTGAATACCACAACGGAGTTGGCTTGCCTAATTGCGGGAGGCAGGGCGTTCCACATTGTCGGCCCTGCCACAGAAAAGGCCCGACGACCGTACCGCTCGAGATGGTACCGCGGTATAGTCAATAGATGTTGTTCGGCGGATCTCAGTGTTCGGGTGGGTGTGTATGGAGTCAGTAGCGATGACAGATAGACTGGGCAGAGATGATGCACAGCGCGAAACACAAGTAAAAGAAGTTTGAATTCGATTCGCTGACGAACAGGCAACCAATGTAAATTGAATAACACTGGTGTTATGTGATCTCGTCTGCGGGTTCCAGTAATCAGCCGTGCCGCGGAGTTTTGAATTATCTGCAGTTTCCGCAGCTGCGTCTCGGGCAGTCCATAAAGCATAGCGTTGCCGAAGTCCAAGCGCGACATGACTAAAGCATGAATAATTGTTTTGCAAGCAATGGTGGAAAGGCATTTTCTGACAGTTGCGATGCCGCGAATGTGATAGTATGCCACCTGGCAGACACGGCGTATCTGCGCCGCCATTGACATTGTGTCAACAAATATAAACCCGATGTTTCGGCGTGACGGAGCAGCCACAGACATCAATGACTAGGTCAACAGGAGGTTGAACACGTCTGCGATTCTGTGTCAACAAATGTTACATTTAGAATATTATAACTTTGAAAATTCAGAAGAAGAAAATTATTCATATATGTTTGAATTTGTTTAGCGGAGTTCTAGAATTAACTAAGCCAATGATGCTTAACAAATTATTATGATAAAATATTCATTACTTTTTAAGTTTTGTAGAAGGGCTATACTTCCTTCATATGGCGGATATTTGTTTGTTGCCATGGAAACTTAAATGGGTATAAGTTATTTTTTTTACAACTAACTGATACTTGACTGATACATTTAAAAAAAATGAAATATGTGTATCTGTGGTTGACATTGTTAGTTTTTGTAGCTTGATATATTATTTTATATAAAATACGACGTTCTGTATGAATAGCCATTTACATGCAAGAATGTCTTCCCTGCATGTTGTTGACTACTTCGTCTTCGACAAACATTGGCACGACATACGCGCTGAGTGGGTTGACGGGCTGAAATCAGAAATGATGACGCTTGTGACAAGCACCAAAATCATGTGGAAAGCACGAACCAGAAGTGAACGCGGTCACCGCTAGGGGCAGCAGCATTGTTGAGTTTGTTCACAGCATGATAACCATCAAGTCAGTGCTGAGCCTGAACCGTACGACCAAGTCGGTGACAAGGCGCACGATCACGTTCGAGCTGGTAAGTTTAATCTTGCTTTTTAAACGAAAATGGTCCTCGCTGGAATTCTGCCACTGGTGTGTTGTTTGGTATCTTCGCTACTACAGATGCATCATATGTTTTTATTGGCCATTATTAATACTGTGCTAGTATTAATACCAAAGCCCGGCCCGGCACGCAGCCCACGGGGCCTCTACAAAATTTTGCGGGCTTAACCGGGCCTGGGCCTACATGTTGCGGGCCCGGCCTGGGCTGAAAATATTAAATACATCGGGCTTGGTGCCGGGCCTGGGCCTAGTGTGAGCGTGCCGGACCGGGACTGGGCATGGACTTAATGAAAATATTAATACAAAATCCAGATTTTGTATTTTAATATTAAGAAAAACTTATTATAAATTGTATTTCCGGTTAATGACTGTTTAAAATTATTTCTTTAGTATTACAGTTGCAAATTGAGACCTTGCATGGTATTATGAATGACACCAGTGCTTTATACATTGGAATGTAGTTTAACCTCTTCTCAACAATGGGACTTCCAATGGTATAATTTTAGTATTGTGCATTCTTTTAATAGAGACATTTCATATAATATCAATGCATAGTACTGCACACACAGCACACACATTACACAGTACATATTACTACTACATAGTACATATAAGTCCCAAATGTTTACTTTAGACATATTTGCAGAGACAATCAAGCCATGATTAACCATCAAAGTATCACCCTTTGATCCTACCAATGGACATTCTATTGTCTTCCATCCAAATCTTGCCTGCCTGAATGAAATGCCCACTGGAAACTGCCCACTGCCCACCCCAGTTGGTAGTTGGTATTTTTCAATTGTGTGAACTAGTGACTACTATTTAGTATCTACAATTTCCCCAGTACTGATTCATTCACACTTGTACTAATTCACACATGTCTGAACCTGATCTGTCTCAGGCTAGTGATTGCAGGCCTGCTGGAAATGCTACTGGGTGTCAGTGCCAGTGGGTGACGTTTAATTGAAATATTAATTAAAATCAAATTAACTGCCCTTACCGGTAACTGAGTTGGGCAAGAGCGGAGCGTTGGTCAAATGGTTAGAGCACCCGCCTGCCGATCGAGAGGACGGTGGTTCGATTCCACCTCCGCCGTTTCGAAGCTTGGGCAATTTCGTTCACCCCACTTTGCCCGTGTCTTTCGGAAGAGACACTAAAAGCCGTTGGTCCAAACTCCTGCGTTAGCTCAAAATTGGGCTGTTTAGAGTATAACTACTTGAGACTTGAGGAACATTAAGTTAACTCAGCTGAGCGAATTATTTTTTACGTTATTTAATCAAACAATACGTATGTGTTACAGTTTATTTGTGTTTCGTTTTTTATTATAAGATAATAGGTTTATCTTTAAAAAAAATTAGCGGGCCGCGGGCTTACCCGTCTTTGGCCCGCCGGTATGGGCCGGGCCTGGACCTGAAACTTGCGGGCCGGGCCGGGCCGGGCCGGGCCGGGCCGGGCCTGGGTCAAACATTAACGGTCTGAGTCGGGCCTGGGCCAGGCCTAAGTTCTAGTTTGTGGGCCTGTTCCGGGCTGGGCTTGACGAATGTTTACGGGCCTGGATTCTAACTGGTAATTGCGGGCCGGCCTTGGGCTCAAATTATAGGCCCGTGCAGGGCAATACGACATATACAGGGTGAAGAAATTCTTCACCACTGATGTGTGACGACTCGTTGAGGACGTCGTGAAGACGAAGATAGCGGACGCGCAGTGGATGTGCCCCATAAGCGAACGAGACGTTGAAAACTCTCTCGGGGACGGGAACACATCTACTGCCTGTGATTTTTGTCTGGAGTGGCACCACTTGACCTGTTAAAATGAGTCCAGAACTGAGAGAGCTTAGTTACAAAGAAAGCCTAAAAGAATGTGGTGTGACAACCCTACAGACAAGGAGTTTAAGAGGAGATCAAATTGAAGTTTTTAAAATATTGAATGATTATGAAAATAGGTAGAAATATTGTTTTCTCACTCAAGAAAGAACTAGAGCATATGAGGTAACATTAGTAAAGAATCAGTGTAGATTGGATATCAGGAAGTACTCGTTCTCACGTAGGACAATGAATGGATGGAAAATATTATCTACAGATTGTGTAACTGCTAGCAGCGTGAATATGTTTTAAACAAGGTTAACACATATCTCAGGAGGGCGGGTTACACATAAGTGAAACAAAATTGGAATCTCGATAAGCTATTTGTCCACTTGCCATTTGGGCCTTTGCCTTGGGTGGCAATCTTGTTAAATCTTGTCTTGCCAGCTGATATGTCAATTTGCTCAGTTGATCTGCTCACTTGCTTATATTGAGTTAGTTCCTTAAATCACGATGACCCTCCATATGTTTCTATCTTGCATTGCAATCTTAATTCATAACTCTTTTTCCAGGCATGCGTGTCATTTCAGGATGTACGAGAGTGATCATTTCAGGATGTACGAGAGTGATCATTTCAGGATGTACGAGAGTGATCATTTCAGGATGTACGAGAGCGATCATTCTGGCGTAGCAACCATCTAATTAAATTTCTAATGTAGATATCATTGCCCAGGCTTCACAATTTAGTTCATATACCAATTCAGCAACTGGTTAATGTAAATTTGCATTGCTTAGCTTAATGTACATATTCGTTTACATACATGTGAGAATCATGCTAATAACTGTTATAAAATGTATTGCATATATTTGAATTGAAACAGATGTCGAAGTACTTCATTTCTGTAAGTTCTTCTTACAGAAGTATAAATATTAACCGGCTGGTAATACTTCAGCATTTACATTGACACTAGTTCCGATGTAGGCCTATATACATTGTCCTTTACCGTAATATTTGCTACGGACACGGGAATATAAGACCTCCCCTCCATGGCCTAGGTAGTAGTAGTAGTGTAGTGTAGATAATAGTAGTGTAGATTTAATATTAGAAAGGACTCATTCTCACAGAAGACAATAAATTAATGGAACAGATTATCTACATATTGTGCAAATGCTAGCAGCGTGAATATTTTTAAAAACAAAACTGACAAAAATCTCAGAAGAACGTGTTACATATTATGTTAGAGGAAAAATGTTGGGACTCTCGACAAGCCAATGGCTGCTTTGTCTACTAACCATATGGGCCTTTTGCAGTGTGGCAATCTGGTTAAATCTTAATAATTGAACACTTTGCCTCTTATGTCGTGCACGAACATTTATGTGGGGGCGAATTAATCTCGAAAAAATAATTTTCTCATTGCTCGTCTATTGATCAAGCCAAGAGGAAGAATATAACTGGAAGGCCCAATTATGCGTTTGTGAGAATGAACGCCGGATTAGCGGTGCACGACTGGTTCGCTTCGTTCAGCCACTTACGTGTGTCGGGGAGACCGAGGACGCATCGATTGCGTCAACCAAAGATGGTGCAGCTCCCCGAAGTAATCGGCGGAAATTGGCAGTCGTGTGTGCGGCAGAAGACGGGCAAAACGACGGGGCAGAGACGACAGGCTGGATCGATGTGACACAACAGCGTGTCTGTCTGTTCCCAACATGTAATTCTAAGTTGTCGACCGCGGTATCTGTCCATTACAGGAGTGAGCAGGTTAGTGAACTGACAGTCTCACATCTTATTGCCACAGGCACGTACACAATAGTCATGTCAAGACTAGCTATTTGCTAAAATAATTATTGTTTGTCCGAACTGGTACCAGTATATGGCGGATAGAACATGGGTACGAAACCGGCTATATGACCACGATTGCCGTGACGATGGAACCCGATTAAACCAAGGAAATATTTAATTAATATTAATATAGTTTAATATTAGTTCCATTAAATTGGTAATATCTAAATATTTTTTCCTAGATATATAAAATATATGGTCTACAATAGGCAACAGGGTAGACCAATATTGTTTGATTTTGACCACTAATTTAAATCTAGATTTTTGTCACACACAATATCAATATCAGTTGGATTATGTTACTAATATATATATACAATTATGAGTCGCATTTATGACGTTGATTAATCGTGATTACATACATTCAGAATTACTTGGATGTCTTATTTAACACTGAGTGTCATAATTATGGCGGTTGTTACCACACGCACGAACGCACGTATGTACGCACGCATACACACAGTCCTACTGTTTAAACAGCTTTGTATTTGTCGGGGAGGCGGAAGTTGATGATCGGGGAGTCTGAAGATATATGTGGATAATTGAACACTTTGCCTCTCTCTTTTTCTTTCTTCTTGTACACTAACGAAATTGTGTTCGAGACAATATAGTAATGATGTTCCTATGCATCTGACTACTTATCCTATCATGACCAAAACATATCTTTTGTGATGATCTTCAGGGAGAGAAGTGCTACGCACTAATGGACTAATCTTCTAAGTAACACAATAAATCAATACATATATTTCTCCTATTATTCTTATTCCATCAACATCGAGAACACCTCAGCAGAGGCTACGCGTCTACCTCGCCTGTTAGCAATGGTAGCACAGAGTGATTCCAAGGGCTTGCCTATACCATCGAATATAATAGTCAGCGTCCTCGAGCTCTTACGGGATTTCTCCACTCCAAACATGGATATACAATACGTGTTTATTGAATGTGTTTGTTGTGTTTTGATGAGTACGATTTCGGTTGCATGCAACCTTGCCTTTCCCTGGAAGCAAAAGGCGAGTCTTTCGTCTAGGCAATCAACCTCAACATGCTAATTTTGATACATTCCCTAACTCGCCTTCGCTCGGCCGCATGTGTCGCCACTGCATAGACGATTTTATTGATTTGCCTACTGCCTTTTGCGAACAGATTCGAGTGCTAACGAATGACAGTCTGGTTTGCTCGCGTTCCACCAGCACCAAAAAGAGATGTGAGCGACAGTCAGCGACGGACGTGACTTCTGAGTGCAGTCGAGACGGTCACTGGTCACCTCGAGTCGACCCAATCACACACACTGCGGTCGTGCCGTTTGGACGAGACCAGGTGACTATTTTACTCCCGGGTTCCACTGATGCGTTTCCATTGCTTGTGATTATGATGAAACACACCTTTTAAGAATTATTTTAACTCGTGAAATGTGATTTTGAAACAGAAGACGCCTACGTTTAATATGTATAATGTATATTTAATTAAGTGTTTGTACGAATATGAGAAAGGGCGGCTGTGGAAACACAACCGTTTTAGTGAAATTCCTGTTGGTGCCTAGCTAGTATAGGTCCCAAAAACAAGTTTTTTTAAATATACAAGTTGTCGAACATTTTGATAACATTTACTTAATTAGCATTCTACAGTTAGCTAAGTACAAATTCGCTGTTTATTCAGTGTGTAAAAAAGCTGTCATCACAAATGCCCTGTTTACCAGTATTCAATTTTAGGCAGCGTACTTTTTTCAAACAAACAGGAGACACAATTGAAATCAGAAATGGGGGCACACTGGAAAGGGCAGGACGTGCCCTGTGTCCCTGTGGCTGTGCCCCTTGTGTTTGACCATGTGATATGACGTAACATGGTTTCAGAAATGTTTTCGCTCAGCACTACAAATATTATTTCCTGAACAACCTCACCTTGCTTGTGGGGCTGCTTGTCTCAACAAGCCCAGTTCCTCGTATGACTTCATGATTTAATCAATAGTATATTGGTGCTTGATGAAATACTCCCTAAACAGCTGATCCAGCTAAACCGGGAGATAACAGTGAGCTCAGAGATCGAGATTACCAGCACTGTGAGGCCCATCGAGTCCACGACATTTTTTCCATTTTCTGTCTAAGATCGTTTACTTTCTCTGGCTTAAACACCAACAAGAAGAAACCGACGACTTTTAGTTTATCTTCCGAAAGACACAAGTAATGTGGGGTGAACGAAATTGCCCAAGTTTAAACAATGCAGCAGGTAGACTCGAACACCGGCCCCCTTCTTTGGATAGTCCGGTGTTCTACCCGTAAGACCAAAGCGCCCCATTGATATATCAACAAGAAAAACGCAAATCAGGCATCTATAAACGGACTATCATAACATGGGGCAGTTGGCAAATCAATACAGTGACATACTGTTTGTATGACCAACCCTCCCATTGTGGACATATATTACAGATGTGATGTTCATAATAGATGAACATTTGCTTGGAAAATGGTCAGTGTTTTCAGCAAAACGAAATTATAGTATTATTATGAAGGTTTTCATCAGGCATTCAACGGGATAGGGCCTACATTCTGGTATGTGTTATTTTTATGGAATGTACACACCAAATTAAATAGTTACATATCGCCTGTTATTCTTTGCTTGTTTCACCCTGACGGTTGCCTACTATTGGCCCGCCGAGATGCGGACGAACAAACGGTACCTATCTATGTTGCAATCGACAATCGACAAGAATGTTGTGGGTTTCATGGAGAGTTGCTCAAATTGGGTACACTAACATGTGTCAATTTAAAATAGATTTTACTTATATTGAAATTTCAATACAAATCTACAGAGTCTTGTGCTGAAGAAACCCACAGCATATGAGCGTGAAGTCATGATCGTGTATGTTTTGCTTACTTTCAATCATCTGTGGCGACATACGTTCATGCGGGCGATACTAGAGGGAGCTTGCTGTGCTGTCCCGAGTTAACATAATGACTTCTGATTCGGCTGATGCTTTCTCTCGGGACGTAATCGGATGTTTGCAAATTTAATAAAAACGGAAGGCTACTGTGTGAAACATCGGTTCTGGAGTCTGTCGCAGAGCACCGACTGTTTCTCAACGACGTACGCGCACGCGCACGCGCACGCGCACGCGCACGCGCACGCGCACGCGCACGCGCACGCGCACGCGCACGCGCACGCGCACGCGCTTACGCAAAATAATCCTCCAAAAAGTCACGTTGAACGATACTGCTGCGAGACGAAGCCAGGTTGAAATCTACTGTTGGTTGCGAGAAGAAGCCATGTTGAATGACATTGCTGCAAGAAGAAGCTTGTGTACCCCCTGATACACGCACGCACGCACGCACGCACGCACGCACGCACGCACGCACGCACGCACGCACGCACGCACGCACGCACGCACGCACGCACGCACGCACGAACGAACGAACGAACGCACGAACGCACGCACGCACGCACGCACGCACACACACACACACACACACACACACACACACACACACAATAAATGGATGGAAAATATTATCTACAGATTGTGTAAGTGCTAGCAGCGTGAATGTTTTTTTAGGTTGAACGACACTGCTGCGAGAAGAAGCCAGGTTGAACGACACTGCTGCAAGAAGAAGCCAGGTTGAACGACACTGCTGCAAGAAGGAGCCAGGTTAAGCGAAATTGATGCGAGAAGAAGCCAGTCTAAGCGACACTGATGCGACAAGAAACTAGGTTGATCGACACTGCTGCAAGAAGATGCCTGGTTAAATGAGTCAGGTTGAACGTTACTGTTGCGAGAAGAAGCCAGTCTGAACGACACTGATGCGAGAAGAAGCTAGGTTGGTCGATACTGCTGCGAGAAGAAGCCAAGTTGAACGACACTGATTCGAAAAGAAGCCAGGCTGAACGACACTGGTGTGCAGGCAAGCATCGGAGAAATTAGCCAGTATCTCAATTGTTATCGGACTACACAAAGCCAATTTACGTGTGCTAATTTACCATCCGGATCATTCCTGATCAGCCAATCTGTAACACATCGACAAGTAAATTGACCGAAAGCGCCATCCCAGCGCCCGGCCAATTAACCGGTTTTGATCGCTTGTACGACAACCGTCGGTTGAGACGTGCCGACAAGGCAGCCGGGGTGCCCACTAATGATTAAGTCCTGGGATCGAAGGAGTTCTGCCTAGCGTATTTCGATTAACATATGCGGCGCTGTAATGGATCAGAAGCAGAAAATGTCCGGATATTCCCACTGGACACTATTCTGGACGATGCGCTTAATTGTAAGGCCGCGTTATCATTATTGGAAAGGTCCCACCGTCATCGCGAGGAAACCAGTCTGTTAGAAATGCATTATTAATATTACTGCTGGGAGAGAACGCAATGTGTGGTGATGCTGACTATGAAACCGCGCGAAGGTTATGCAGGTTATGCAATGGCACCGCTGTCTAAAACATATTGATTAACCGTTGAAGCTTGAGGCGCCTGAGACTGTGCCAACTTTAAGACAATCATTACAGAGACAGGCTAGCAATATCTTAGCAGACCCACACTGTCGTCTTGTGTTAAATTTAATGTTTTACCATTACACGTAAATAGTGTGTGTGTATATATATATATATATATATATATATATATATATATATATATATATATATATATATATATATATATATATATATATATATATATATATATATATATATATATATATATATATATATATATATATATATATATAAATATATATATATATATATATATATGTATACACATACACACAAACCTACACACACACACACACACACACACACACACACACACACACACACACACACACACACACACACACACACACACACACACACACACACACACACACACACACACACACACACACACACACAACACACACACACACACACACACACACACACACACACACACACACACACACATATATAATGTATTCTATGTAGTCTCTAGAGTTTTGTCATATGGGATTACGAGAGAATGGTGATGATTGATTATAAATAATACAAATTTAGCTTGCGCATTTACAATGGGACCATATGGAAGCGCCTACACACACAGTTACAGAAAAGAGCATTTTCGTTGTTATTATCGACAGTACAAATTGTTACTCTCGGCCATGTGAACACGGACCCATCGACAAGCACGCGCACACACGCACGCGCACGCACGCACGCACGCACGCGCGGCAAGAAATGTGTCTTTCTATATATAAGTTCTTCGGCGTGGGATGATCCCTGGTAGCAGGTGCAATATTTTTTAGCGTAATAGCGTCTTAAATTGATGCATTCTCTTTCAATCGCACCGCATCTTTTGAAGCGCGGACCCGAAGGGATGCACCCGCCACTCGCTTTCTCCTGCATCCAGCTTTAATCAGCGTAGATGTGCTGTGCGTAATGCTACACAGAACTGCCTATCTGCATATACGCCTGTCTGTCTGTCTGGCTGGGTGTCTGCTGTTGCTGTTAACCCAGCTTAATGTACAATTAATGTGGTTTTTCAGACGTTTGTTCGAATATGTTCGTCGTTTTTTAGCAGAATAATCATGTTATAATCATGTTATAATCATGCTAATGTGTGACCTCTTTTCGCTTCATATTAATAGGAGCACTCAATTTCAGCAGGGCGTTCATATTTAACAAGATTGAACAAGGTTAACATCCAAAGCAAACAATCCAGATGGCAAGTAGACAAGGAAGCCATTAGTATTTCGAGGGCCCAACGATTATTCATCTATATGTAACCCTCGTGATGTTTTTGTCAATTTTGTGTTCACACTACTCGTATTTACACAATCAGTTGATCATTTGTTTCATTCATGTATTATCCTCTGTGAGAATGAATACTTTCCGATACACTTTTCCTTCACTAAAATTATGTCATCTAATTCTTCTATCTTTTTTACGGGAGAAAGCATGTTATGTGGCGTCCTCGTTTTGCAGCAGTGTGTGTATGTAAACTTTATACAGCAGTTTGTTCATATTAAATTGAGCCATCGGTTTTATAGATGCATATTTATTGTAACTTAAACCAAGCAGTGGCGTATATAGAACCACGCAAGGAGGACTAAACTTAGTCGCCAATTAATTTCCCATGTAGTGGCGCAACAGGTTGCATATGAAGAAAATCAAAAGCCCCCCACATCGTTTTTTATTATCATAGTACATTAACGTTAAGTTTTAAATGATGCCATATTTTTTTTTTTCGCAGAATGTCTCGACATCGAGGTCTTCACTGCAGTCGTTCGACCCGGAGGCTACGGAGGCGATGATCGGAGTCACAGGTGACGTTCGGTGGTACGTCATCAAGGAACACACGAACAATGACGTTTAGCTTTACGTGAAAGCCAAGGCGGATCTGAACGGGTTTGAACTGCCATGACATCACTGTGGTGTGAATTAGGATGCTAGCTGCAACGCGTATATAGACGGTTCAATGATTAGCGTAAACCATCACTAGCCCAATATTCAGCTAGTCGGACAGACAACGTCGTGGTCGCAACTGTTCCGTCACAGTATTGATATATGTGCCATGTGCCATCGTAGCTGACGGCTTTTATCTCAACAACCGGACACAGTTTGATAGGAATAGTAGACAAGGCTGAACAAACTTGACTTGCGAACGCAAATACAGAGATCATTTGGCGTTGTCGGGTACCCGCGCTACCGGTGCAGCAATGCCGGCAATGGCACCAGACTGGCCCGTCGAACGGCAGTTATCGTTCGTCAAAGATCAACTCGGCGTGGTTGTGTCAGATCTCCAGAACATCATGGCCCGTCTCAGGTCTGTCGTGGGCAACCTGAAGGTGCTCTGCTGGCAGATCGATGTCGCCTCAAAAGGAAGCGTACGAACGGTATATCGTGCGCACGAGCCGGCAAAGAGCGACAACGTTGGTAGACAGAAACAAATACCAGGCGACGCATCCCAAGATAACGCACTGTGGTGCCACAAACGAAACATTGTGTTATCGCTCGGCACAACAATCTTAGGAGCGACGCGACGCGACGAGGAACATCCAGCGAAGTCTGACTGCAGCCACCAAGCAAATGACACACGTTCAGTTGGCAATGGATCGCCAGAAAACAATGGAAAACAAAAACAAAAACAACAACAACAACAACAACAACAACAACAACAACAACAGGATGCTTGGAGCCACGCCAAAGCTTCGTTCCTTAGAAAGCAGGCGGCCACGTTGCGGAGAACGTTTGACCGCACCTGTCGTCGCCAGCGTCGAAGAAGCTCTGTGTGTGTTGAAGCGGCCGTGAGCCAAACCAACGGAAAAAGAAAGGCTTGCCGACGACTCAACGGCGAAGTTGGTCGCGATGTAGACAGCGAGAACGCCATGGGCGACCACCGTGATCGGCTTCCAGAGAGAAGTCCGGCAAACAATCGTGTCGTGTATAATGACACATCGGGGTGTGATTGTGATAAGGTCCCGATAGCTGCAGGAGAAACGCCACCTGGCATACTCTTGACACACAGTGGTATGCTGCTACAGCAGCTACAGGAAAGGACAAACCGAAACGGTATGATTGTTCGCAGCGGTGCGAGTCTATTCGAATTAACAGGTGTGCCTACATCACCCAGTCCGAGCAGCCAATATACACCTTCACCGCTGTCGACACCTCAATTATCGCTCTCTTCTCGAATATCGCCCACTTCTTGCTCGACGCCGTCGCCTGCGCCGTCGTACTGCGGCATGTACGAGCGCGCGTTGGACGAAACTCTTGACCATGTGTCGGGCGGTCGGCCGGTTTCACCTGATCCGACTGTGCTAGAAGCCTGTACCGTCCACCCGGCTTACCACAGAGTCGCCGCCCGGCCTCACAGGAATGGAAGCCCGTGTTACCCCAAAGACAAACTAGTGAACGTCGCCACAGTGAATGGAGCCCGATTACGGGGGAAAAAGACCCGGCCTTCGAGTGGCGGAGCGGACTACTTCTGGCGCAGTGTTATAGAACCGTGACACATCATCGCTAGCCAGGGATGGTACCGCAATTATCCGTGTATAATACGCCCCTAAGTATAATAGGCCCCAGTATAATACCCCCCAAGTATAATACGCCCCCAAATATAATACGCACCCAAGTATAATAGGCCCCAGTATATACGCCCCCAAGTATACGCCCTAGTGCCCTGCACGAGCCGGGCTTTGGGTCCGGGCCGGGCCTCTACATAATTTCGCGGGCCGGGCCGGGGCCGGGGCCGGGCCTGGGCTGAAAAAAAATTAAACACATCGAGCTTGGGCCTAGTGTGAGCGGGCCGGGCCGGGCTTGGGCTGGGCCTGGACATAATAAAAATATTCATACAAAACCCAGATTATTAATTGTATTATTAATAAAAACTGATTAGAAATTGTAATTCCGGTTAATGAATGCATAAAAATATTTCTTTAGTATTATATAGTTGCAAATTGAGAACTTGCATGGAATATATGAATGACAGTAGTGCTTTATACATTGGAATGCAGTTTAACCTCTTTTCAACAATGGGACTTCCTATGGTATCATTTTAATAAAGTGCATTCTTTTAATAGAGATATTTCATATAAAATATATGAATAGTCGCATGCCCATATTGTTGTATTGTAATTCTTTAAACATGTACTGATTTTCCAAGACACTGTGACTGGAGTAGTGGCACTTGTTTCACTGGCTTCATCACAGTTAATATATGTTTCCCATCATTCTTCTTCAGCTCAAACTTAACTTCCTATCCCTTAATCCGTGATGTCTAGTCTCTGTAAACTGCATATTTTTTGCATGAATGTACTCTTTTGCATAGATCTAATGGTCCCATACCAGGCCACTTAAGTTCACCTGGCTGGAAGCAGCCAGCCTCAAATGTTTACTTTAGACATATTTGCAGAGGCAATCAAGCCATGATTAACCACCAACTGATCACCCTTTGACCCAACCAGAGGACATTCTATTGTCTAGGTCTTCCCTCCAAACATTGCCCACCTGAATGACCAGCCCACTGGCCACTAGCCACTGCCCACCACCCAGTAGTGCCAGTACCAAGTACCCACCCGAGTTGGTAATTGGTATTTTTCAATTGTGTGAACTAGTGCCTACTATTTAGTGTCTACAGTTTCCCCAGTACTGATTCATTCACACTTGTACTAATTCACACATGTCTGAACCTGATCTTTCTCAGGCTAGTGACTGCAGGCCTGCTGGAAATGCCACTGGGTGTCAGTGCCAGTGGGTGACATAGTAGTAGCTAGTATAGCTAATTGAATTTCTAACATGGCGCCGTGCAAACGCCAAGTAAAGGCGAAACGTAATTTGACATGCTCTAGCTGCGACAGCTGGGTAGACTTTGCAAAGTCCGGGTGTACAAATTCGTTGGCAGAGGCGCAGGCAGATGTTTATCATTTCGTGTATAGGGGGTGTATGACAGTGAAATATCTGCAGGAGCAGGTAAATGAGTTAAGGCATATGGTTTGATGATGACAGGGCAGGGTGAGAAAGAAGAGAGCGGAGGTGGGGAGAATGATGAGAGCAGAGGCGGTGAGAACGAGGAGAACAGAGGTGGGGAGAACGAGGAGAACAGAGGTGGTGAGAACGAGGAGAACAGAGGTGGGGAGAACGAGGAGAACAGAGGTTGTGAGAACGAGGAGAACAGAGGCGGTGAGAACGAGGAGAACAGATGTGGTGAGAACGAGGAGAACAGAGGTGGTGAGAACGAGGAGAACAGAGGCGGTGAGAACGAGGAGAACAGAGGTGGTGAGAACAAGGAGAGCAGTGGCAATGTGAGGGAGAAAGCTGGTAAGAAGAAGAAAGACGGAAAAAGGAAGAATGTGCAACAAAAGGAGGATAAACGAGTGAGTGAAGAGGGATTGTCAGGTGGCAGGATGGTCGAGGATAACAAGAGCAGAGAAAAGGAGAAGACTGTGGATCAGAAGAAGAAAGATGACAGGAGGCAGAGTATGCAACACAAGATTGGTAAGCGGGTGAGTGGAGAGGGATTGCCAGGTGGTAAGACAGTAAAGGTTGATGATAGAAGAGAAAGGGGGCATAGTGTGCAACAGGAGAGGAGCTTTGCTGATGTAATGTCACAGGGGAAGGCGAGGAAAGCCCGGGTATTTATGGGGGATTCCATCATTAGGAAAGTGGATATTGTAAACAGAGGAGAAGACATAATGGTAAACAGAGGAGATGATATAACAGTATGCCTACCAGGGGCAAAAATAGAGGATATAGCAGAGAAGGCAGGACAAGTCATGGGTGGTGGCACGGGAGGTGCTGTTCTTGTGCATGTGGGAACGAACAATGCCGAGAAGGAGGGAACGTCAGCCATCGTTGGTAAGTACAGGAGGTTGATCAAGACACTTAAAGAGGCACGAGTTGGACAGATTGTATTTTCGGAGATATTACCAATAATGGGAGGCAGGGGTGAGGAATATAGGAACTGTAGGAGGATGGCGATCAACACACAGGTACAGAAGGTATGTATGGAGGAGGGAGTAGGCTTCGTAGACATGTGGTTAAACTTTGTGGGAAGAGATGACTTTTTCATGAGAGATGGACTTCATCTGACAGGGAAGGGTGCTGCAGTTCTTGGGTGTGAGTTTGTCAGAGTTGTCGACGAGGGCACAGGTACCATAAATTATTTAAACTAGATGCGCGCAGGGGGAACTGACAGAGAAAACTCAAATCAGTACTACTGCAAACACACATCCAAATCAATGTTCACCAATAATTTCAGACAATGAACTTAAATGTGTATGCTTAAATGCCAGGAGCATGGTAAATAAAAAAGTGAGTTAGACGTTATGGTAGCATATATTGATCCTCATGTAATAGGCATCACAGAATCATGGGCAAATAAAGATATAGTAGATGCTGAGTTAGCACTGACAGGCTATGTAATATTTAGGAAGGATAGACGAGATAGAATGGGAGGTGGAGTAATTTTATATATTAAAGAATCTATCCAAGCATATGAAATAACACTGAACAGTGAAGCAGATTGTGAGGAAGCAATTTGGTGTAACATGGAACTCAACATTAACAATAGGAGTAGTTTATCGTAGTCCTAACATAGGACAAGAGGAAGATATAAAATTACAAAAGGCGATAAGGGAGGTGAGCAAGGGGGAATGTGTTATAATGGGTGATTTTAACCATGACCATATACAATGGGAATCATTAGAGAGTGCTGGAGGTGACGACAATCAGTTTTTACTTTTAACACAGGATTGTTTCCTTACTCAACATGTCTTGGAACCAACCAGAGATGGGAATGTGTTAGATTTAATTTTGTCTTCTCAAAATGAATTAGTTGACAATGTTAAAGTACACGAACCTTTGGGTTCAAGTGACCATAACCAAATCCATTTTAATATAAAAGTAAAAGCAGGGAATACATATAAAAAAACAATGGAGGAGGAACTTCAACAAAGGCAAATATAAAGAGATGAGAACATATCTAGCAAATATAGATTGGAATAACTTGCTGAAGAACAAGACAGCAACAGAATGCTGGACTTGTTTAAAATATGAGATTGAGGGCATTATTGCGAAATTTGTTCCATTAAGAAAACAAGAGAAAAGGTCCAGGAAGAAACACCTGTCAAAAGAGGCTATTAGAAATTTTTTCACAAACAGATGCTGTGAAGGGTATATAAACATACTGGAAATGTAGAAGACTACACAAACTACAAAGAGGCACTTAACCTAGCTACAACTGAAACTAGAAAATGTAAATGAACCTTTGAAAAAAAATGGCAGGTAATATAAAACATGACAGCAAGAGTCTCTAAGCTTATGTAAGGAGTAAACAGAAAGTGCAAGATAAGGTCGGACCATTGGAAAACAACAGTGGAAACATAATTTCAGACCAGTTTGAGATGGCAGAGGTCCTGAATGAGTATTTCAGCTCAGTTTTTACCACAGAAGATATCAGCTCACTACCAGTTCCATTTACTAAATTTGAGGGAAATAAATCAGAAAAGTTGGGGCAGTTATTTGTAACTCCTGAAATGATAGCAAAAAAATTAAGAAGATGAAAGATAATAAATCACCTGGAGTTGATGGGATACCACCAAAACTGCTTAAGGAAATTGTTGAGCAAATTAGTACACCACTAACAAAAGTGTTTAACTTGTCACTAGAAGAAGGAATAGTTCCTTCAGAATGGAAAGAGGCAAACAAACCGCTATTTAAAATAGGATCGAGGAACAAACCAGAAAATTACAGACCAGTGAGGTTAACATCAGTTGTATGTAAATTACTCGAAACATTAATTAGAGACCACATGGTGGAATTCCTTGTAAAACATAAATTAATAAATATGGGTTCCTCTCTTATGTTTTTTGGAAGAAATTACAAAATGGGTAGATGACGGGTCACCAATGGATGTTGTCTATTTATATTTTCAGAAAGCTTTCGATAAAGTGCCACCTCAAAGATTGTTACTTAAACTAAAAGCCCATGGTATAGGCAATGATGTAAGCACCTGGATAGAAAAGTGGCTTACACACAGAAGACAGATAGTAATAGTAGATGGTGAGATTTCAAACTGGAAATCTGTTTTGAGTGGGGTACCACAGGGATCAGTATTAGGCCCTATACTGTTTTTAATATATATATATATATATATATATATATATATATATATATATATATATATATATATATATACATACATACATACATACATACATACATACATACATACATACATACATACATACATACATACATACATACATACATACATACATACATACATACATACATACATACATATATATATATAAATGATTTGGAAGATGACATATCTAGCAAAGTACTCAAATTTGCAGATGACACAAAAGTATTCAGAAAGGTTACTAATGATACAGATAAACAAAGTTTTCAGGTTGATCTAGATAAATTAGTTAAATGGTAAGAAAAATGGCAAATGTTATTAAATTTTGGGAAGTGTAAATGCATACACATAGGACATGGAAACATGGACAAAGAATATAAAATGGGGGATGCTGTAGTAGGTAGGACCACACAAGAAAAGGACTTAGGTGTAACATTTAGTGCTGACATGAAAGTTTCAGAGCAATGTGGGATTGCTGCTTCGAAAGGAAATCAAATTCTAGGGCTAATTAGGAGAACTCTCACGTATAAGGAGAAACAGCTAATTGTACCCCTGTACAAAGCAATAGTTAGACCACATTTGGAATATTGTAAACAAGCATGGAGGCTGTATCGTAAGAAGGACATAGACAAGCTAGAAAGAATGCAACGAAGAACAACTAAAATGATTCCAGATTAGTTACGAAAATCGCTTATTACAATGTGACAACACTAGAGACCAGGAGACTAAGAGGAGACCAAATAGAAGTGTTTAAAATAGTGAACGGTTATGAGGATGTTGATAGGAATATGTTCTTCAAACTTAAAGAAGACAGTAGAACCAGAGGACACAAAGCAGCATTAGTTAAGGAACAGTGTAGGTTGGACATGAGAAAGTACTCTTTCTCACAGAGGATGATAAATGAATGGAACAAACTGCCAAATGATTGTGTTAATGCTAGTAGTGTGACTATGTTTAAAAATAGAATTGACAGATATATGATAACGGCGGGCTACACATAGATGAGAAAATTGTTGGACTCTCGATAAGTCAATGGCTTCCTCGTCCACTTGCCATCTGGAACTTGTTGTTTGGGATGGCAATCTTGTTAAATTTTGTTAAATATATTCGGTAGACACTACTAAACAACAACTCACGTTAGTATTTCAGTAGTAAACATTATACAATGCTCATATATTATTTTTTTATTTAATAAAACAATAAGTATGTTTTACAGTTTATTTGTGTTTCGTCTTTCTTATAAGATTATAGGTCTATCTTCTCTAAACTTAGCGGACCGCGGGCTTGCGGGTATGGGCCGGGTATGGGCCTGAAACTTGCGGGCCGGGCTGGGCCGGGCCGGGCCTGGGCCAAACATTCACGGTTTGGGTCGGGCATGGGCCTAAATTCTAGTTTGCGGGCTTGGGCCGGGCCAGGCTTGAACAATTTTTGCGTGCCTGGGCCGGGCCTGGACTTTAATTGCTAATTGCGGGCCGGGCTTGAGCTCAAATTATAGGCCCGCTCAGGGCACTAATACGCCCCCAAGTATAATACGCACCCCGACTTTTTGCTCAAAGCTGAAAGGGTTTCTATATTACCATGTATAATGCGCACCCCAACTGTGTAGCTTCAACCCTCGATTTCTCCACTTCTGATAGTTTGGTTGCAGCACAGTTTAGAGCGTCCCTTGGCCTGGTGCACATTTTCGGTCCAAGTAGCTCAGCGTTGCATCAGCCTTCTGCCGTGAACATCATCGACTTATATTATCGCTCACTCCGCGAAACTATTTGAACCGCAAAAGTGTGCAAAAACACGATATTCTTTAAGAATATATGTACCTGGAATGGGTGAACGAATGCCTTGGCATATAAATTATCGCGTATACGGTCCAACAAGCAGCCTTTTTACCATGTTACCTTGCACCTGGATTTTTAAATAGAAAAAATAGAGGGAAATGCGTATTATACAAGGAAAATTACGTAGTACTACAGTATCCCTGGCAGATCAAACTGTTGAAAAGTGGAGTTGTCTGTTTATGCCACGCCATGTGCGGATGTAGGGTAACCTGGGGCTAAAGGCCCCCCAGCACGTACGCAAAATATAAAACTCTGAACGTCCCAAAATCTGGTGCAAGATGAAGCTAACATCTATCGGATACTAGTGGCCTGCGCGGGCCTATAATTTGAGCCAAAGCCCGGCCCGCAATTAGCAGTTAGATTCCAGGCCCGGCCCAGGCCCGCAAACATTTTTCAAGCCCGGCCCGGCCCAGGCACGCAAGTTTCAGGCCCATACAAAAGGCCAAAGACGGGTAAGCCCGCGGCCCGCAAGCCCGCGGCCGGCTAAGTTTAGAGAAGATAAAACTATAATTTTATAAGAAATACGAAACACAAATACATTGTAAAACATACTTATTGTTTTATTAAATAAAAAAAATAATATATGAACATTGTATAATGTTTGCAACTGAACTTCTAATGTCAGTTGTTCCATAGTACTGTTTAGCTAGTAGCTACTACTATCTACTACTATGTCACCCACTGGCACTGACACCCAGTGGCATTTCCAGCTGGCCTGCAGTCACTAGCCTGAGACAGATCAGGTTGAGACGTGTGAATTAGTACAAGTGTGAATGAATCAGTACTGGGGAGATTGTAGACACTAAATAGTTCACACAATTGAAAAATACCAATTACCAACTGGGGTGGGTATTAGGTAGTGGGCAGTGGCCAGTGGCCAGTGGGCTGGTCATTCAGGCTGGCAATGTTTGGAGGGAAGACCTAGACAATAGAATGTCCACTGATAGGGTCAAAGGGTGATAATTTGGCGAGTAATCATGGCTTGATTGCCTCTGCAAATATGTCTATAGTAAACATTTCGGGCTGGCTGCTTCCAGCCAGGTGAACTTAAGTGGCCTGGAATGGGGCCATTAGATCTATGCAAAAGGGTACATTCATGACATAAAATATGCGGTGTACAGAGTCTAGACATCACGGATTAAGGGATGGGAAGTTAAGTTTGAGCTGAAGAAGAATGATGGGAAACATGCATTAACTAACTACTCCAGTCACAGTGTCTTGGAAAGCCAGTACATGTTTAAAGAATTACAATACAAAGATATGGGCATGCGACTATGCATATATTTTATATGAAATGTCTTTATTAAAAGAATGCACATTATTTAAATGATACCATAGGAAGTCCCATTGTTGAAAAGAGGTTAAACTGCATTCCAATGTATAAAGCACTAGTGTCATTCATAATTCCATGCAAGGTCTCAATTTGCAATTATATGAAACTAAATAAATAATTTTAAGCATTCATTAACCGGAATTAAAATGTACAATCAGTTTTTATTAATAATAAAATTAATAATCTGGGTTTTGTATGAATATTTTTATTATGTCCAGGCCCAGCCCAAGCCCGGCCCAGCCCGGCCCGCTCACACTAGGCTCAGGCCCGGACCAAGCCCGATGTGTTTAAATTTTTTCAGCCCAGGCCCGGACCGGGCTGATGTAGAGGCCCGGGTCGCGGGCTGCGGGCTTGGACCCAAAGCCTGGCCCGTGCAGGGCACTATCGGATACCCACCCCGAAAGCTCAGCAACACGAGACAGACGTAATTAAATAATTTTTTTTTAACTTTTATATGCACTATAATACGCTCTGGTATTTTGGCAATAGTAACATGGTGCAATTCACTATATAACAAAATGAATCAAGAACCTACTGGGTGACATAATAATAGTATTAATCAGTTGACAGGCTAAACAATACGAAATGGGCAGTAGTATGTTGTGTTTTGTATGCATCGTGCTAAGACACACGTAGCGCATGTGGGGCAAGACGGTCCCCATGTGTATGGGGCAAGACGGTTCCTTTGTCTTATCCCACACGCACATGGTCATAATGAATAAAAGGTATTACACGTGACCAATTATGTTTAATAAATTTAATATAATATGAACGTTGTATAATTTATGTTCTGTTAGCCTGATGCCAGTAACTATGATCGATTGTTACAAAGCCAATATTATATTATGTATGAATTGCAATTTGAAAAAATTAACAACTACAATAACCTAATATAATGCTATCATATCATTTGCATGTATATATTTTATGTGGTTCGTCCATATAAGAGAAGACCACGTGGAGGGAGCCCGGCCAGTGGTCTTGCCCCTGGAAGAGGGCCGCCATTCTCCAGGCAGCATCTTAGGGGTCTCAATGCCCCCCTAGGCCATGGAGGGTGGTCTCCCTGAGGTATACATGTATGTGCCGCGCAAATGCCCCTGTTTTTGGCCATTTTTTCTCTCTCTCTGTCCGTAGAAAAAATGTAATTTTTTTCTCTTTGTGCCCCAATTAAATCTGATAATTATCTCTTTCATCGAAGAGGAAATTTCCCAATGAAAACGTTCCGCCCGGGCTTACCTTACACTTATAGATATTAGATAAATTGTTCAATAATTCTCTCTTGGTGACCCTAAATTTCTTGATTTTTCTCTCTCTCTCTCTCTCCATGTGCTCCGTGGGGCTCTGGTAGCACACCCCCACCGGCTTGGTATGGCAGTACCCCCACCCGGGTGGTCTTAGACCCCTTGTGTCCAAGACAAATATTAAGCTAAAGGACACCGTATATAGGCCTACATCGGAACTATTGTCCATTGTAAAGACTGAAGTATTAAAGTCCGCCTCAAACTACCAACTAGTCAGACCTAGTTGTCCAACTCGACAGCTCCGTGCACTGGAAGCAGAATAGAGACAACTGTAAGGCAAGTTTGTAAGATAAAATTGCATTTATTACAACTTACTAACTAAACTGATAAACAAACTTACTACTAAAATGATACAAAACCAAGTTTCTCAGTCATTGCACAATTCACACTCCTGATCTAACTTCAGTACCACATCAAGGAGTGAGCCTGTACAAATACAAATATAACAAGTCAGCTATTTGCATATCATTATCATAGCATCCAGTATATGACGATACATAAACATCTATCAAGTACCATAGTTCCAACACATTGGTGCTGTTCACAATTTTGTCTTTAAAATATATTTTTTCTTATTCAGTACTAATATATAATAATATTAATGTTTATCCATAAATACCCTGCATACATGTAGGTATTAATATTATACCAGTACTCTACATGTATAAAGCCCTAATAGCATAAACTCAACAATCAACACCGTTGTCTATTTCACACGTGTATTGCCTAAGATCTCGAATCTATAAGATCTCGAAGTATATAATTTTAATAATGAATTATTATCTATACGATGACATAGAAAATAAAATAATTCCACGGTTGCCACTTCCGCAACAGCCTTTTTGAAACTGTGACTCTCCCCCGGATCCCCGTGGGGATGGTTTCACATCCGACCACCCGTGTCCGTCAGAAGGGGCCCTTGAGTCATCTTGCAAAGTTTCGCCCGGATCGGCCCACAAATGCTACCGTGCATAAGACACAACCATAGAGTTACATCATTAATCATTCCCCTATAGACTAACGGGTGTTCTATTTATGTATGTGGAGACAACAGACAAACAAACAAACAAACAAACAAACAAACAAACAAACAAACAGGCAGGCAGGCAGGCAGGCAGGCAGGCAGGCAGGCAGGCAGGCAGGCAGGCAGGCAGACTGCTGCTGCTGCTGCTGCTGCTGCTGCTGCTGCTGCTGCTGCTGCTGCTGCTGCTGCTGCTGCTGCTGCTGCTGCTGCTGCTGCTGCTGCTGCTGCTGCTGCTGCTGCTGCTGCTGCTGCTGCTGCTGCTGCTGCTGCTGCTGCTGCTGCTGCTGCTGCTGCTGCTGCTGCTGCTGCTGTTATTATTATTATTAGGAATTAACACGCACGCACGCACGCACGCACGCACGCAATCATTTGCTCGGTTTATGACGACCTACATTGTGCGTATTCACATTTCAGAACTGATCCCTTCCGCCCATAATTATCGTCTGACCTCAATTTCAGAATACGTGAGTCATCTATGCTGTAATTTCCCCGACACCGCCTGAAGTAACGTCATACTGCGTTTCTGTTTGCGATGCTTCGGGAGTAGACGGAATTCGGCTGAGTGCAAACGTAGATCTGTACTCGTGCTAACGTTAAGAATGAACGCAATTCGGCATATTCTGTAGGATATGCACCAACTTCGCCGTTAGAAGTCTCAAGTATGTATTTTCTAAACAGTCTTTTCTTGTGTGTAGGTAAGCGTTTTATTGGGACCAGCCGCGCTGTGGGTCAGCCGCTGGTGTAACATGCAAGGGTGATTGCTAAACACAGGTTGTGTTATGGTGAAATATCTATTGCCGTTACGAAATTTGTAGTCTTTTTTCGATTTTTTTTTATTGCTCATGCAGAGAAACGCAGTGTGCTGTAACAGTGTGCTGTAACAGCCCCCAACTACAGGAACACAACTTGTTGGGCCAATTTGATGAATGACACAGTTTCGCAAAAGCTGCAACGCATTGCGTTTACGTGCTTGGCGTCAAAAAGCGATATTAATAAAATTCCCTTAATACCCTTATGCATATTTAAACTAACATATTACCCCTATACTCGTTTAATAGCTTTGATGTTGTTCAACAGGCCGGCTCTAAATTAGCTGCTTGGCCGACTTCAAAACCATATATAATGATATACCGGGGGGGGGGGGGGGGAGGGGGCGCAGCCAATCATACAAGAGATCTGAGGAATGTAGTTACTGTTCTTGAAATGGTGTAATCCGGGGCATTGCGCAGTAAACTGATGGATGCTTTGTGAACTACCATAATAATTGTATCATCATATTTGTGACGTCGCCAAATTGTACTAACAACGACAGGTCGGCTCCAGTCATATATAATTCTTTATTGTGGTTTTATTTGTTAAGCCTAGAGAAAATATGTAAAAAAAAACCTGAAACACACAATAACAGTGTTTCAGTTACACAATATCACTCAACAGTACAAACATGGAAACAAGATGGCGTGAAAACATGCTCCACAGAATGCACAATATACTGTTACCAATGTAAATTATGTTAAGAAATATATAATGTTAAGAAATATATAATGGTTATACAAGATACACAATGATACAAGATACACAATGATACAAGATACACAATGGTTATACAAGATACACAATGGTTATACAAGATACACAATGATACTACCCAGCCAGTACCACATTATGATTAGTGAAGACAACATCAAAGAGAGGGAGAGTGCTCCAGTCTGATTCTGGCATAATGTATTGTAAATATCATAATACAATAACTATATAACAGCACATAACGTGATTAAACTGAACTTTCTAAACTGCTATACCAACTACTGGCTACAAGCTTTCAAAATGACATTAAGCCCTAGCTGTTAACAGACAGCTGGTGGGACATTCCTCCCTAAGGTCCAGACAGTTAATTTGCTCCCCATCTTCTTAGCATATCAGTAATCAAAGTCACTATTAAGTAATTATAACTGAACATGTAAATATGTTTACATAGAAAGATGGGCAGTTCTCCAGTAGACATTATGGCACAATTATAAATTGAAAGGATTCGTTTTCTAAGGTATAACATAGTATTTAGAAACTTACCAAAACAGGGTTGTTGTTGTCTCGTTGACAGTGGGATTATGCCTGGTCCACTGGGACAGTGCCCCTCCACCTAACCACACGTGGCCGGGAAGTACTGGTTTATCTTCGCATTCAACATCCAGTTTTCATGACGAGTGAACTGGTATGACGATTGAAAAATGTGTACCCGAAAAATACCTTCGATTATCCTGCATTCGTGAGGGGGCGCCAGTAAAGCCTGACGTGAAAACATAGGTCATCCATTACCGCCGTGTTTGCTCCGGCTTTCGATAAAACAATCGCTCTCAGACTAAGTTAGTTATCAGATAAGAGTAAACCCAAAAAAAATTACTTTCAAGAAAAACGGGGGGAGGGGTGCGTGCGCCCCCCACGACCCCCGTGGATCCGCGCCTGTATACAGCTTAAATAATATCAGTTCACGTTAATTCACCTAATTTCACGTAAATTTACCTCAATTCACTTCGTGGAATTCAATTGGCGAAATGTTGTGGTCTGGTTGCGACGCGATGCAGCTCGCGAATGATGTCTAGTTAGTGTGGCAAAAACGGCTCCAAATAATTCATTTTCGAAGCAAGAATCAATAAATTGGCTATGTGATGACTCCTTGTATTTTAGCTAACAGCATCATGTGCACTCGTGGTTTACAAATCAACCACGCACTGAATTTTACCTTTTGTATTTTTTAGCAAAATGCAGAAAACAACTAACTATCTGGAAGGGTGCGCGACCTGGGGTTAACAATAATGCCACACGGTGGGCTGGGAAACAGCCAAGTCCTGGCGAAGTGCCAACACACGAACGATTCGGTACCCCATTGTTTCGCTACAGCTCAGCTGAGGATGAGTAGTAAGTAAACAGAAAGTGAAAGTACGTGTAATTGACCACTTTACACTTGGACCATAGAGTTACATCATTAATCATCCCTCTATAAACGAGAGCGATAAGCCAGCTCACTGCCGTGAAGCGGGCGTGGACCACTGGCCGGCATTTCATTGTACGACAGAAACAGTTGCATCCACTGCATGACACATAGGGTAGTACTGTTTATAGTGGGAACATAGCATGTTAAAAATAGTTGTCTAACCTAACATATGTAAGTAATTAAGTAAGTAAGTAAGTAAGTAAGTAAATTTATTTCCTCCTCCTCATCATCATGTACAATATAAGGCAAACAAAAGCAGTGAAGATGAGGTGGCTACCAGAAAAGTATAAACTTATCGGGCCAGTAGCCAGTGATGATGACACCAGGAACCAATTAACTTGAAGATTTGTCATTGCCATTTGTTCTTAATGGGGCATGGCCACCAGATTGATTAATCATTTGGGTGAGGGTGGTCCCAGCAGTTGTGTTATAAGTGTGGGCAGTTGGGTTGTTCACACTGGAGTGAACATGATGGATTAGTGTTAAACTCTCCAAGACATAGACATTTTGGAGCCTTCCTGGAGACAGTTGTGGGACAACGAATATAGTTATTTCCTGTGTGGCTTATAACTTTACGAATCGACACAAAACAGGATCTACAAAATTTTGCAAAGGTAAGAATACTCAATTGTACAAAAACAGTTTAGTCGACAGCATCAGGGCTCAGCGGTCTTGTTTTACTAACGGATGTTCTATTTATGTATGTGACTTGGACACGTCTGGTTGATTTAGCTGTGTTGTTCTCACAGACATACGATACATGTTGACGCATTAGTGGAATTACACGAAGTAGGACTGTTAAAAAACGACACGAAAGTAAGGAGAAAGACATTCGCTAAAAAGGTGCTTCAAATGTTGGTGACTGCACATGACACGTATGTATTAAAAGTGACAACAAATCAGTATTCAAATTCCAAAGAGATTATTCAGTTTTCAAACAGAGGGCTAGTGCAATTGGACAGAGTCCGATAGACCATGTATCGGAAATTGTATAACGCAGTTACTAACGGTACACATGAACAACGTTGTTTTTCTATATTTAATAGATATCCTTCGTTTATGTATTTATACTTTAACCAACACGTGTTGCCAGGCGGAACCGGTGCTAAGGACACTAATTGACCGGAAAACATATCAGGGATTTAATATGTGTATAATTATATGTATATTTACATATGAAGGCCACAAAGGTAAAACGGAGTTAGAATCACGCATTTAAAATTTTAAACGAGCAATTTTAAAAATAGCTGTGATTGGACCCTGATAATTTTATTAATTTTCCATCCATAGTCCTATGCTTAAAGTTTATTATCATGTACTATACCCACTAAGCTAAATGCATACTAGGTGCATTCTTTACGTGCTACATCATATAAAAAATATATTTGGTGAGGGAACATATACTTCGGCTAGTGTTCGCCAGTTACTTCACAATAATGACGGACAGCTTGATGTTTACAGAAGTTTATTTGAGGCTACACGAAGTAGCGATTTACTACAGATTTTGAACGAACGACGAACTTGATTCGCGATGGGCTAAATGAATAAAATTTTAAGTTTCGGCTGTTCACCATTGCCCTTTCGAAATCTTGTTTAGCATCTTCTTCTGCCATCCTCTTCTGTTTCCCATGCTCTCGTTGTTAAACTTGCCTCACTCATTCTCTGTATGTGTCCTGACAACCTCGGCAGTCTACTCCCCACTACAATCATCCTCAGATGTTTCTTCATTCCTTCTCTTCCTATTCCCATCTTCCTTCTCTCTTCTCATCCTCAGATGTTTCTTCATTCCTTCTCTTCCTATTCCCATCTTCCTTCTCTCTTCTCATCCTCAGATGTTTCTTCATTCCTTCTCTTCTCTTCACTTCCTATTCCCATCTTCCTTATCTCTTCTCATCCTCAGATGTTTCTTCATTCCTTCTCTTCTCTTCTCTTCCTATTCCCATCTTCCTTCTCTCTTCTCATCCTCAGATGCTTCTTCCATTCCTTCTCTTCTCTTCACTTCCTATTCCCATCTTCCTTCTCTATTCTCATCCTCAGATGCTTCTTCATTCCTTCTCTTCTCTTCACTTCCTATTCCCATCTTCCTTCTCTATTCTCATCCTCAGATGTTTCTTCATTCCTTCTCTTCTCTTCTCTTCCTATTCCCATCTTCCTTCTCTCTTCTCATCCTCAGATGCTTCTTCATTCCTTCTCTTCTCTTCACTTCCTATTCCCATCTTCCTTCTCTATTCTCATCCTCAGATGTTTCTTCATTCCTTCTCTTCTCTTCTCTTCCTATTCCCATCTTCCTTCTCTCTTCTCATCCTCATATGTTTCTTCATTCCTTCTCTTCTCTTCTCTTCCTATTCCCACCTTCCTTCTCTATTCTCATCCTCAGATGCTTCTTCATTCCTTCTCTTCTCTTCACTTCCTATTCCCATCTTCCTTCTCTATTCTCATCCTCAGATGCTTCTTCATTCCTTCTCTTCTCTTCTCTTCCTATTCCCATCTTCCTTCTCTCTTCTCATCCTCAGATGCTTCTTCATTCCTTCTCTTCTCTTCACTTCCTATTCCCATCTTCCTTATCTATTCTTGTTTCACTAAGCAGCTTTTTCTTCTTTTTGCAGAAACGGCCATGTGGCTCCATACAATCGCCTGCTGGTGTCTCTGCCGTCTCCTGTGTATGGAGCTCGCTGGAAATGCTCAGGCCACAGCGACGTCGCCCTGCCGCGTTACCGAGGACTCGTCTTGGACGCGAGGTGCCCGTGTGAACTGCAGCCACAGGCGACTGACGGAAGTGCCGCTCGATCTCCCGGCTAACACAACCACGCTTCTGCTGAACAACAACGACATAGGCACGCTACAACAAAACGCCTTCTGCAGTTTGACAGAATTGCGGCATTTAGACCTGTCTGTGAACAAATTAAAGTCTGACAAAATCGCACCCGATACGTTCAACGCTCTGGGATTACTGTTGTATCTTGACATCAGCTACAATTCCCTTTGCATGAGCAATGCATGTTTCCCGCAGATACTGTATCGTCCCCTGCACTCTCTCAAAGTGTTTATAGTGACGGGAAACACTGCTCGAGATCAGCGAGGTACGACGGAGTACCCATTCAGATCACTATCCGTGTTGCAGACTTTAACAGAACTTCACATTTCGGGCATCGACCATGTCGACATCCCCTCGGACATATCGCTCTTTAAGAACCTTGAAGTACTAGATCTTTACGACGGGTACATGGAAATCATCACCGCTGCCACCTTCCTGGCTCTGCGTGACACCAACGTTACAACACTGTCTTTGCGGTCGAATAACATCGGTAAGGTCCAAAATGGGTCGTTTTCAAATTTACCGGTGCTTCGCAACTTAAACCTGGCCTGTAACTACCGCATTGGATTCAATGCGCTCATCGGAGTTTTGTGGGCAACGGAAAATTCGGGAATCGATTCACTGGTGATGGATTATGTAGAACATTTCATGCCGAATGAAATCAATTTTAAATTGGTTTGCGATACGCCTTTTGCGAAGCGTCTTAGGAGATTGTCAATTCGTCGCAACAACATAATGGCCATTGATGGAAAATACTTCGGAAAATGCCTCCCGGTCCTGCAGTGGATGAATATTGGTTTCAACAGTGTCGTATATTTTGAACGGCACGAGCTCAAACGTTCAGAAGTTATAAAGATTTTCCCTCCAAAGTTGTTGGTTATGGACGTCTCAAACTATAACATGGTACTAGAAGAATATAGAACCAGATACTGCCTAGCTAAGAATTTACCATTTGACGACGAGTTTCGTCGACCGTTAGTGTTGAACGAAACAGCTGAACGTACGGGCAATGTTACTTTTAAACGAAGCAACAATCCAATGTACATGCTACCGTTGTTACGTTATGTGTATGGTGATTATGTATCCATAGGAATGGCGTATGATATACCCTCAGTAACGTTTTATCCAGAAAGCAGTATTCTTTACATAAACGTATCCAACACAAAAGCTTTCAAATCACTAACAAAGCCAATTATGGGTCTGACCCAAATGCACACTCTAGACATGAGCCACGGGGCTCTGACTGTTATATCTGCGGACTGCTTTCGTCATTTCGAAAGTCTTCGTTTTCTAAATCTCTCTGACAACAAATTAGGTCAAACAAACGTCGATCGGAATAAAACACAGGAGAGCAGCGCTTTCAATCCTCTGTCATCACTCGTAGAACTCGATCTTTCGCGTAATTTCTTGAAATCTGTCGAAAAAGGAACGTTCGCCAACCTGTCCTGTCTTCGCACATTGAAGCTTAACGACAACCTGTTCACGCGGCATCTTTCATTGGATCTTTCTCGTCTTCGGTCTCTTCACTTGCTGGACTTGTCCTTCAACCAGATGACGTCTCTGTCGCAAGACTTTCGACGAGTGTTAGATGTACTGTCAGAGCGAGTCCACTTCAATTTGGACATTAGCGGTAATCCCTTGGTGTGTCATAGCTGCGACTCACTCAACTTCCTGCGTTGGCTGCGAACGACTAAGGTTCGTGTCGTCGCGAGAGACGACTTGAGGTGTGCAGACAACCCACACTCACGTGTCTTGAGAGTGTCGCTGGATGACGTCGAGGCTTTGTGTGCAGCGTCTGGAGTCAGTCTACTCGTTGTGTTTACAGTGACAGGAGGTGTCGGTGGTTGTCTACTCATGCTGCTTCTCTTTCTCTACGTCCAACGTTGGCGCATGCGCTGGTACTATTATTCACTGAAGCGCCGTTGGCGGCAGCACGGTCAGTCCACAGATGACGTCAGCGACTATAAGTACGGCGCCGTGGTCGTGAATGCCGACGCCGACTTGGACTGGGTGGCACACGACCTCGTCGAGAACGTAGAAACTGACTGGGCTCTCTCACTGTATATCTCCGAGAGGGATTCACCCTGTGGTCCAATCGCAGAGAACATCGTCGTCTCCTTGGAGACAAGTCGACGAGTGCTGTTCGTGCTGACGCCAGACTTCTGTGACGACAAGTGGTGCGACTTTGCCCTAAACATGGCTCTGCAGCGAGACCAGACCTCGCTCGTTCTGCTCTACGTGAAACCAGTGCAACTCGACTCGACGAGTCGCACGCTGCGTGCACTGATGAGTCCGCGCTCTGAATGCACGCTGATCGAGTGGGGAGATGGCGAGCACGCCCGGTCTCTCTTTTGGCAGCGCCTTCACGACACGTTACTTCCAACGCCCGAGACCGACATGTTGCTCTGTGATCTAGCTCCTTGTATGCAACGTCCGTCCGCAGACTGACTCCATGTACGTTAAGACTGACTCCATGTACGACATGTTGCTCTGTGATCTAGCTCCTTGTATGCAACGTCCGTCCGCAGACTGACTCCATGTACGTTAAGACTGACTCCATGTACGACATGTTGCTCTGTGATCTAGCTCCTTGTATGCAACATCCGTCCGCAGACTGACTCCATGTACGTTAAGACTGACTCCATGTACGTTAAGAGCAATCAATATGTTAAGGGCAGATATGGTTGCACTGGTAGTATCGACTATTGATCATACAGTGAGGGTGGTTTCAATTCGTGTTTGAAACCACATTTTAATTTGGCGAACGTTAGGCTTCGTTACTCAATCGTTGTCAGTTGCTATTTACACATGGCCTACTATGATAATGTATGGGTTTTTTTAATATCGGTTTGTTGTAAAGTAATGCATTGTAATAGCAAAACCTGTTGCTGGCGTGTGCGTGCGTGCAAATTAAATTACTATAACTATTTAAATGTAAGTATTGTAAACGGATAACCATAACTTTAACGATGACTGCATGGCATGTCTCTGGTCACGCAGCCATGTTAGTTTTGGCCTATATGTGATACCATGAAGATTGTCCCCGTTGTTAGTCTTGGCCTATATGTGATACCATGAAGATTGTCCCCGTTGTTAGTCTTGGCCTATATGTGATACCATGAACATTGTGCCCGTTGTTAGTCTTGGCCTATATGTGATACCATGAAGATTGTCCCCGTTGTTAGTCTTGGTCTATATGTGATACCATGAACATTGTGCCCGTTGTTAGTCTTGGCCAATACGTGATACCATGAACAATGTAACCGTTGCAATTGTTCGTGAGCAAAATAAAATGTGTTTCTATAAATCTATACACTCATTTTAACTTGTTAACTGCAGCGGATCTACCAGAGCAAATAAATATGACAACTCTGAGAATTAAAACACAACTGATATAGCATTTTAAAATGATCAACAAATATATCTTATTCTTGGAATCAGATCTTCTAAATGATGATTTGACATGGTTCTTCTTTGCTAAAAATCTAAACTCTGCTGCAGTTGGGTGATGTATGTATCTTGAGAAAATATATTGTTGTACGGAGAGTGCCTTGCTTACAGTAATAATGTTTCTGTTGTGCGTGAGGTAACTATACGAAAGTCGAATCTATCCTCAACAGCGCTATTGAAAAATCTTGTCCTGTGGTGAAAACGCCCAAGATTTGCGTTATAAGTTTGAAAAATGCAACGTGCTATCACAGTATGTTATTGTACGAGTAACATTCTTATACAAATTAATCTGTGTGACAGGTTCAGCGCTTTAAAACAAAATATTGATATGAGAGACGATTTCGACACATTCGACACGTTGACGCTTGTATTACCAACACGATGAAACATATTTTATTAGTATTTCAACGGATTGTGTAACTACCTTCATTGTACTCAAATATAATATGCATGTGTGTGCTTTATCATTGTCTGTTTGTTACATGTGAATAAAGAACCGTGTAACATTGTCTAACAAATGTGGAAGGTTTTACTGTTAATGTTTTAATACAACAATATGGAGTATAGCAAAATTCATTCGCCAAATGAAAATACATTTGCATACACCTATTCCTATATTTGCCAATACGATATGGCCATGCTGCTTGCATCCAAACTCAATTTATGTAACGTATTTTGGCCTTTGTTGACTAAACTAGTCCTATTTCTGGAAAAAAAATAACACGTTTGTTTGAGACTGCGCCGAATCTTTGTACGCCAGCCTCCATTAATACGTCACAATAGTCTGTTACCAGATTTTCATAGAACTGCGCATGCGCTTATCAGTCTAGTTGGTTAACATGTCAGCTCTCAGTCAACTGGAGAAATGACCGGAATCTCCCACCTTTAGAACACATTCTGAATAAATCAGTGGCGTGATATTCTTGACTTTAGTTGCACATGGTTAGTTTTTATTACCTCTTTTAGGTGCATAGCCCCAAAACCATGACTTTCGTTTCGCTCTAAAGGCGTTACATAATACTTACATTGTATGGCTTATTGCCGTCTTCCTGTGACCCAATTGAAACTAATTAGGAGGCAGGTTTCCTGTTGGTAGCGTGAGTTCTACACACCCATCTATATCGGAAGAAATATTATGATCTACTTCAGGCCCTGCCTCGGGGTTCGAGCGTACACAATCGGCCGGGGATTTCTGAAAATGTTTACAGCTAAACTACATTCTGTTGCTGGGTTACACACAGGCACGCACACAGATGAACACATGTTGGACTCTCGATAAGCCAATGGCTTACTTGTCCACTTGCCACCTGGGCATTTGCCTTGCATGGCAATCTTGTTAAATCTACTGTGATAGTCTCCCTTGAAATATTATTGTTATCTTCTCTTCAGTTTTCTTACTCCAAACAGCCTCTTCTGGGGCTAACAAAGGAGTGTTAATACTACAGACAGTATTACTAAATCACGAGCAGTGAGCAATAAGATTTTGTGAGACAAATGTTGTAATAATACTATTTTAATTAAGTATTAATATGGTCCTACAGGATGAATAGTGCAACCGAGCCTGGACGTAACTGGTTGTCGACATCTGTCAATGTCAGAGTGGAAACATGTCTAGTGAAGATGATGCACAAATTGTGTTAACATTTCTTGCCCTGATGCCAATTTTAAACTATGTAAAAACATATCTTATTTTTATCAATTTTAACGTTTTTCTATGTAATGTTTCGACGGTTACAAGCTGTCTTCGTCAGAGCGACTAGTAGAAGTTGTCAAAACATTACAAAGGACCGTTATAAATGAGAAAAAGATTAAGATACTACAATAAAAAATCTGATGAATCTCTTCACAATTGTACGTAAAACATGTCATAAGCAAATAAACATTCTGGCCATTGTATTCGCATGATGCTAAACATATCTTTGAAGTTTGTGGTGATAAGGGAGGGGTTGCAGGGGTACCTGTTTGTGGGGCCAATCTTGCACCTCCCACCATTTTTGAGAGTCCACTTCCCATAAATTTTAGGACCAACCCCTATACACTTCCTGCCACACACCGTCACAAGTTCATGGGTCACGTGGTATCACATGACGGGATCATTACTGCCAATACATAAAATCATTGCTCTAGTTTATTCAACCCTGGTTCATAGGCATCGACATACAAAGTTTCCGAGGAACCATCAACAATCGGTGTGTGCCATCAAATGCTCCATTGCTCTGTCTTAGTGTCAACTGATTCTACAAGTCCTTTGCCGAGAATGTGGAACTCTTCGATGATCGCTGGAACGTTGGGCACCAGCGTCATCTTGTCATCAGTGCTGCCTCCTGTTGGCATGGAACAATTCACATGCGACACCTGCAACATTCAACAGAGTTTATATACATGTATATGTTTTTTATGGATATATATATGGGTCGTTCCATCAACCACTAAAAGTCTTGATCCCTCTGTTTTAATGCAATTTTGCACACGTATTGTACCAGTTGTGAAATTTACTTATGCCAAATGTCAGACTTGTGAGTAAAATAGTTTTAGAGTTTTTGCATATTAATGATTAAAAATTACATAAATGTTGCGTTACCTCGTAACATGTATGTAAACATAACTTTGGTCCTAACTGTACTAAAATACTGGTGTTAGTTTAAAAAAGCTAAGACGTCCTATCCACAGACCTGCATTATGTGGCAGTTGAAAACAATTTGTTGCCAAGGTCACTAACCTCGACCTTTGACCTGATACACCTAACGTGAATATTGGAAATTGTCGAAAGCTGTTCGCAAGTTTACAGAAGGGCAATGTTGATATTCATAAATAGATAAAGGTCAAATTGTAAAAAAAAACTGGTTCATTAAGACACATTTAGGTGATCAAGAACAGATATATTTAACACAGAGGACACAAAACAAGAATAGTGACACACCTTGAACGGCTGCGGTTGGAAAGCCTGTGGCCTCCAGAGAACGGCCACAAAGTCCCCTCCATAGATGTCATGAAAGAACAGGGCAACATGACCGAAGGTTTCCTGCCAAAAGAGAAGACAATTATTACAGGTTGCAGAGTTCAGAACTTCAGATGTAACAATGGTGTCTTTCAATGACACATACTGAAGTATCCAATACTGGCGTCTGGAGAAAGCACATTATATGCAGGCATTGATTTCCATGGGAAACTGGTGGGAGTTCACCTGACTCCCACTTTGCTTATATTTGGGAGTCCGCAGGCAAATTTTAACAAGATTTAACAAGATTTGCCATCCAAGCCAAAGGCCCAGATGGCAAGTGGACAAGGAAGCCATTGGCTTATCGAGAGTCCATCAATGTTCATCTACTTATAACCCGCCCTCCTGAGATATGTGTCAACCTTGTTTTTAAACATATTCACGCTGCTAACAGTTACACAATCTGTAGACAATTTGTTCCATTCATTTATTGTCCTTTGTGAGAACGAGTGCTTCCTGATGTCCAATCTACATTGATCCTTTACTAATTTTACCTCATGTCCTCTAGTTCTGCTATCCTTCTTGAGTGAGAAAAACATATTTCTATCAATATTTTCATACCCATTCAAGATCTTAAAAACTTCAATCTGATCTCCTCTTAACCTCCTTGTCTCTAGAGTTGTTAAACCACATTCTTTCAGGCGTTCTTCATAACTAAGGTCTCTAAGTTCTGGAATCATTTTAGTTGCTCTCCTTTGTATGCGTTCAAGCGTATCTATATCCTTCTTACGATATGGTCTCCATGCTTGTATACAGTATTCTAAATGAGGTCTAACTATTGCTTTATAAAGAGGTGTAATTAACTTTTTTCCCTTGTATGTTATGTTTCTTCTAGTCAATCCAAGAATTTGATTACCCTTTGAAGCTGCAATACCACACTGCTCTGAAACTTTCATATCAGCGCTTATTGTAACTCCTAAGTCCTTTTCTTTTACAGTAGTACCCAGAACAGTATCTCCCATTTTATAGTTTACATTCAAGTTCCCATGTCCTGTATGTAGGCATTTACATTTCCCAAAATTGAACAGCATCTGCCATTTCTCAGACCATTTCACTAATCTGTCTAGATCGTTTTGTAAATGTTGTTTATCACCATCAGTATTAACATTTCTAAACAGTTTTGTGTCATCCGCAAATTTCAGTACGTTACTTGTTATACTGTCGTCCAAGTCATTGATATAAATTAAGAATAATATAGGTCCTAATACTGATCCTTGAGGTACCCCACTCAAAACCGATTTCCAATTTGAAACTTCTCCATCTACTACAACTCGTTGTCTTCTGTCAGTCAGCCATTGTTCTATCCAGTCAGTTATGCTATCCCCGATACCATGGGCTTTTAATTTAAGTAGTAATCTTTGATGTGGCACTTTGTCAAAAGCTTTCTGAAAATCTAAGTAGATAATATCTACTGGCGATCCCACATCTATCCACTTAGTGATTTCTTCCAAAAAACATAACATATTTGTTAAGCATGACCTCGCTTTAAGGAATCCATGTTGAGATGAATTTAATAATTTATGCTTAACGAGGAAGTCATATGGTCTTTAATTAACCTTTCTAATAATTTTCAAATTTGGCAGGTTATACCTTTAAAAAAAAAAAATTTCAAATCATTTTCGAATCATTCTCTAGAAGCGCTACGCACATTATGCACATGAAAATGGACGGGTCAGAGGCGAGTGCCTCCATTCAGTCTGTAATCTAAGATTATGGGCCGAACCATGGATTAGTTTCTTAGTGTTTAAGTTAATTGGTACTGAAATATATCACTCGAAGAACATTGGAATTGAGAGGAACACTGTTGCACTGTGCTCACAGGTATGTGGCCAGTATGTGCAGGCAGGCAGGCAGGCAGGCAGGCATGCATGCATGCATACATACAGTACAGCCCAGAGTCAATTCAAAATGGCAGCATACACGCAGTAATGCTATTACGACTGACCCTTGGAATCGGCCAGTTTAACTAGTTAGGGAGTCACAGACTCCAAACAGCGGCAGAATGAGTCCAGAGGGTGAAATAAGGAGTCTCGGACTTACGGATTCCCAGGATAATCAAAGCCTGATATACCGCTACAGCACATGTTAATCATCAGACTTTGTTAACTTGAAGTTGGAAGGACTGGGGAAACACTGAGTTGTCCATATTTTTGAGTCAAGTCGTGTGTTTAACCCATTAGGCCCCAGGATTTTATTAAAACATGCTCCCCTGTTCCCAGGATTTCTGACAAATTTCAAGCGATTTTACCTCCTTGTGTTAAGAAATCTGTAGAAAAAACTATTCAATATTGACAATTACAAGTTGTGTTTATTTTGAAGAGTAGTAATTTCTCCACATGCCTGTATACATAGAAATAGGATATATTAATAAAATGTTAACATTTGATCATAACTTGCAAAGACAAAATAGTAAGTTTGTTAAAACTTTGAAAGTTATTCTACCTTGCGACTGACATTTGACAATGATCCCATGCTATAACCCTATGCAACCCAGCGACAAAAATGTAACTATATGTGTCAGCTTTGCACCACCGAAAAAATTATCAAATTCTGACGGTTATTTTTCAGGTTACACCATATTTTATCATGACAAATATAGAAATAAATTTTTTTTAGATGGCGTGAACAAAACCGATGAAAATCAAGATTTCCAAAAGGGCAACACATGCACGTAACGAGCTGATGTTGTTGCACAATATATCCGCTAGGGTGTGGCAAAGGTTGGTAGCATTTCGTTCAGTAGTTACTCGTCAGGATTTTTTGGAATAGAGGGTCCTGTATGCGGCCAGCGGTGGCCGTTCCAGGACTGCACAGAGCGGCCGGCCGCGGCCGTTGTGGGGTCTAATGAGTTAAACAAAGCGGTGCATCCTGGCCGAACCGGGCTTAAGTCATGATGGTTATTCGAGTAATCAAACTTGAAAGAAAAGAGGTCGACTATGAACTACTTTCCCAACTTCAATTATCCCTGCACAAGCTATGCCACCAAGGACACATGAGCTGGGCCTGGGTTACCTGGGCCCTGACTTCGGTCAACTGGAGAAAGAGAATATATGGAAAAGTAGCAACCACATACTCTGAGTTCTCGTAGGTAACACTGCACAGGGTCATAGTTCACGACTGGCATTTCCCGCCTTCCCTTCTCCTTCCCCAGGGCTCGGTGACTAGGGATGAAGACACCCGAGGGAAGGTCGATGGCATGGTACCGCCGAGAGAGTTGACGGGATTCTAAATGAATGATTACATCGAAGATTTCCAGTGGCGGACGGAAGATTTGCTGAAACACGACAAGCAATGGTGATTTAAAAAAATCATATTAAACTCTTCTGATAAAAATTAATTAATTAAATTTGCATGTGGAAAATAAGGTTTTCTGATGACACAATCAAAATGAAGTCTATGTTCATTCTACCACTGGTGTGATGATTTCTTCAAGAATGAATTAACGTAATCTCTGAGTGCTGAAATGTCACAATATTGACTAAACATTCCAATAAATACTGAACTATTGTCTCTCTCATGTCCATTTCAGGGCAATTATGCTACATCGAAATTGGTGCCATTACCTATATATGACTAATAAGTTTATACAGATCAAATATCACGACCCGTCTCACTGGTCACACAATATTCCACGTAACCAAATAACATTTGGCACTCATAACCACTTGGTCAGAATTGCACAAAAGTAGTACTAAATCATCCACCATCCTACATTGTTTGGCAAGGCTGGTTACTTGGTCTCCTCTTTTCTCTCACTCACTGTCACCAGTGAAATCTTTGCACTGGCTTCCTGTCGATTATTGCATAATTTTTCAGATTTGTACCTATCAGGCATGTTCATCTAAGCAACTGGCATATTGAGATTCACTGTTCACTCCTGCAAGACAGCCCAGAGAGCTTCTATCGTCCAGTTCTTGATCTACCTTCTTGGTTACCGCATCAACTCTTTTGAATTCACTCCCTATACTGTTAGGTCAGCAGGAAACATTCTGTTCACAGCTGTAACACAACTTAACACTCTATATCGATTTTGAGATTTCCTAACACTCGTGTTTTGATGCGCCTCTGAGCTAGGGTTTCTGGGGATTTAGGCACAACTGGAGTTTTTCCACTAATCTCACTGCCAAAATAACTATCTTTGTTTCTTATTCAGAAATTTTTTATAAAGTCTTGCTGTACACATGCATTAAAACACAAAACATAAATACAGTATACACATAGCAGGCATTATGTACATAGAGTAGACCAAAAGTGAGCTATGAGAGAATATAAAACACAGGTGAAAAAATATAATGAATTTTTTTTTACAATAAATAAATAATTCTTTAATACAAATGTATGACTGTATGTACAAATAGATAAATTAAAACAAATATGTACAATTATTTTGTTGTATTATGTAATCTTATGTGAAATATTTTTCGTAGGGTGCTGGCAGTTTCGCCCATGACATTATCGTTACCATAGATAGCATGCATGAACAAAATATTCGATTATGTAGCTGATACCTTGAAGTCGACGGCAATGGCGTCCTGTCCCTGGACACTGTCCAGCTGGTCTCGCAGGACCGCTAGGGACTCTCTGGCCAGCAGTACCACCCGCTGTAGAATCTGTGCCGTGGGGCGATGTTGCGTCCACATTACCCCGTCCCGATCATAGGGTGTTGGCAAGACTACGAGAGGCAGCGAGGACCGGTCCTTTGAGAAACGCATCTCAATCTCTGTGTAATCTTCCTCTGTCAAATAACTTAAGTGATCAAACTCTTTTCTTGTTACCGGGAAGTCAGTTGCACTGCATAGTTCAATCAATATATGGACAATGACAAGTCTGTAATAGTGCAATTAGTTTTCTGCTTTAAAAGTCTTCATCAAACTAATGCAGCCTTGATTATCCAAGCTCCGCTCGTGGCGCCACTGTCTGTCGTGCACAAGATTTCCGGCGAGTCCAGATAACTCAGGAACGGGAAAAAAATTCAACATGAATTTTTTTATGACCAAAAATAATCGATCACACCATTAATTGTTCGGAAGCGTGAACCAACCAGTCATCGACACAATCAGAACAAACTATAATGAAAAAAACTTACTGCTAAGTTCACTATTGAAGTTGATGATGAGCGGCTTCATGTTCCAATCATGCGTCGCCAGTAAGTCGAGGAACCGCAGAAATCCAACCAGAGGTGAACTACAGCAAGAACATTGCACACAGACTGCGAGCACTGACAATATTATTTACACTAATAATATATGTTATTAGCTATATACATATAATAATAAAATTTGCTATTAGATATGTGACTATAGTGGTTGCTCAAGTTTTAGTTCAATTCTTATGAAATATGTATGCATATAATGTTCAACAAACATATTTGTTGCACGTATTGTATTTTATGAAAACCAATCAAAAAGACCGGTTAACCCTTTGGTTCTGATGCGTTGTTGAGTTCGGGTTCCTGAGGATTTTGGGGCTATAGAAGTTTTACTTAAATTGTATAAAAAATGAGATTCTAAAATATCCATGGACTATCACTAGCAATTGTATTGATTTAATAGATAATACTTGCAAATAAACAGCTACCCATTGAGTGATACATGAATATCTAACTAAACTCACTACAAATACACACCCCATCATATTCATTTGTTAACAAACATTCGTAGAAAACGCCTCCACCCCACAGTACAACAAAATGCCCAGTGGAAACCTACAATTTAGCACTACCCCAATCTGCAGATAATAATAATAATATTTATTTAGTTTTGCAGCCACATAGGCTGGGTAATACAGGTGTACATGGTAAATAAAAATTAAAAAGTATAAACGATAAAATACAATAAATCAATACAGCATTATATTCAATATCAATAAAGAAAAATAAATATGTATTAAATGAAGAGCATTAAATTGCATACATACATATAAGTAAATAAGACTAAGTCTCTGTTATTTACGAGTAAAATGAAGACGATTATAAAATAAGTTCATGGTTAAGCCTACAGTGGTGAAGTCCATATAGTACAAGGGTTCTTAAACCTTGCAGTTCTGCATCGCAGCACATTGTACTTGTACATTGTACTTGTACATTGTACTTGTACATTGTACTTGTACATTGTACTTGTACATTGTACTTGTACATTGTACTTGTACATAGTACTTGCAGTTACGGCACGTAATCTTTTCCATACAACAAATAAATACCCCCTCAGGGACACGGCCCATCCCTAAACAGCCTTACTTGGGGTGCGAGAAGGGCGCTGGAGACACAAAGAGGGATGCTGCAAGCAGCTCGACAGCCTCCTCCGTGAAGTAGTCACAAAGTAGCAGGTGAGCCGAGAGCCATCGCTTGGTCAGTCTCACTGTGCCGCTGTAGCTTCCATGCTGCTGCTGGACACTGGATGGACAATGGTTAAACTGACTTATTTCCATCAAAAAACCATACTTTAAGGGTTTTGTAAACATCAGAAATTCTGGCACTTTTCTAGAATTTGGGCCACCCAATGTCGACGTTATAACATGCAATATGTACTGTAATCATGCACAATGTATACTGAACCACGGAACATATAAATTGCATAAAAACATCTTAAATCACCTTTTCAATGCATGAGTTCACATATTTAACTTGCTTCGAGTGCTCAAAGCAAATTAAATATGTGAATACAAGCTTCACACAAATACGGGGTTGAACGTTTTTTGCTGCTTTGCCCGGGAATGTAATAACATTAATTATGATTATTAGTAGTAGATTAGGTTGCTCTTTCCTTAGTTTTTTTATTTTTAATATTACAATATTAATATTGAAGATTCATAAAAATCTCATATGAGTAGAGCAGGTCTTTCATATGAGCAACTTGCCCGTACGAGAGGCCTTAAAAACATTCACCCACCCATGCAATGCCGTTGTGAGCTTCGGCAGTGCCACTAGGTCACGTTCTAGTCTCTGGGCCTCGTCCGTCGTCACCATCTTGAGCATGCCCGCAGGAGACCTCACCATCTTCAGCAGTGCTATCTCGTGGTGATAGCCGACTCGTAGCCGAAACACGTAGTTGTCCTGTGAAATACACGACGATAAAGGGCCATTCACAACTGCCGACATCTGCCTATTCTAATTCTCATACCCACTTTCCCAAATTAGTACTTCAAAATGTTGATTATTCTCTACATTGGAAATATATCGATATGTTATGACACATGACCCCCTCCCCTTTAGTATGCGGGCCTTGACCCCCCTCCCCCTTTAGTATGTCGGCCTTGACCCCCCTTTAGTACACTTTGAATGAATAGGCAAATGTGGACACTTGTGAATGGCCCAAGTGCTCTCACATATTATACGATGACATATATAAATTTCAGGAATAAAGCAGGCTTAAAATCTCAATTTTAAGCTTCAACCGAGTTTTGACATATGTGTATTGTAGTTACATTTTATATTTTAATTATATCTTTTTTCACGAATTGATTATTAGTGGAGTAAACAAAATGTCCATTTTGAGCATCCCCTAACTCTTTACTATTTGTTTAGACTTCAGCTACATTTTATAGATTTAGTACTCAAGTTTTGATACACATTTTTAGGTTAGTTAATTTAGGGATTGTCTCAAGACATCAATGTATGATGCTAAAAAAACGACGACGTCATTTCACTTCAGATCCCCTGCTACACGAAACTTTGAATTACATCGGCAAATTCAGCAACTTTCATAATCACCAGGTGGCACTTCATTCGTCAGCCATAATGCAAAACAGCCTGCATGCGCTCGATGTCAGCACAATTAAACTGTGACTGGAAAACGAAACAGTTGCTTAACCCCCCCACCCCCATGAAACCAATTTTATGTAATGTTTTCAGATCATCCCCTATTCATGAAATGCAAGCAATTTGTTTACACAGCCAGTAAGAGCATTATAAACATGGTGCAGTACATAGGTGTAGGGGTCAGATCACAATTTCTTTCACACTGGTAACACTTTCTAATGCTGTTCACAAAATGACACATTGCATATATTAAAAATCAATATTTATTTTTTATAAACCAGCTGGCATCCTCAAATTTGGCTATATTCCTGTTAAAAAATAATTTTCCACGCAGCAACAAAAGGAGGTTCCATCTCAAAATCACTGGCACTTCATTCGCATGACACGAACCTGGAAGTCCAATACTGATCCAAACCAACTGACATTTTTACAGCCTTTGGTAGAAATTCCCCACACACAACTAACAGTTTTGCAGTCATACCTTGAGGACATCTACATGACCCGGGTAGACACAGCTGGTCAGTTTGAGCTTGTTGCTAAGCAACTGTCCAAGCTTGATGTGAAACGCGGCCTTGATGCGCTGGACAGCGTCCTTGTCGTCCGGCCACTTTCCAGTCCTCTCGAGGATGCACCAAACTAGGAAGAAGCAAACCAATGATGTAAGGGCTATTCTAGATAATATAGGGGGGAGGGGGAGCAGGATACAATGTTATTACTAATATATGGGTGTTGGGGGCCAGTATGTGCATGTACTACATGTTATTATTATCATAAAAATACTAGCCGAGTTGCCCGGGAGAAAAGCCCGGTAGAAAAGGCAGCCACTGCAAGAGTATATGACTCCATGCATTACCCAGACAAGTTTTCGTAGGGCAATGTCAACTTCATGTACAACTGCCAGTTTCATGAAGCATTTGTACCATACGAAAGAAGGTACGTGGACGTCTGACATAGATCATGTAACTCGGAACTTCATAGAAAACACGCATAACGTAACAATTGTACGTACTATAATTCTGAGTTACGTAATCTACGTCAAACGTCCACATAGGTTCCTTCATAATATCCCTCCCGGGCCTGGGGACTGTTGAATTTGTTTTAATGCACGAACCATTCACATGGGTTCCTGGGTACGCCTACAGAACGTCAACCCCATACATGTGAAACTTGTGTAGATATGAGTGAACATACCAAAATACACTCAAATAGAGTCACTAAAGACAAATAGAATAGATATACGGATGTTGGGGGCCAGAATGTCCACATACTAAACATTATTATACAAATATTACTGTGGGTCACGGTGATCCTGAAAAAAGTGCCCCCCTCATATATCTATTTCTGGAATAACCCTAAAACAGTTTGCATGAAAGCTTTGTCGAGCTCACATAGAGACTCTGAAAGGTATGTAACTATCTTCAACGTTGTCGAGTGACTGAGATATCAAGGCAGAGAGGAATGCAGGAAAACCAGAGGAACATGGTGCAAGATCGGAGAAAATGACAAACTGGCAGAGGTGACGTCAACAACAACAGATGGCAGGTAATGTTTCATGTAGTGAATCTCTAACAAACATATGCAGACAGACAAATGAAAAAGACAGGGAGAAAGCCCAACAATATTCCTACAGAAAAAGAATACAATTCGGGCATCTGACCCATGACGCTATTTTCTGAGCTTCAAAACGTAACGTGGTGTAGGATGACGTTACATCAAACACAACTTCTGTTTCGCTGCTTCTATCCTAGTCACAATCTAGCGGTGAGCAGTGGTCTAATGGTTAGAGCACCCGATTGTCAATTGAGAGGACCTCTGCTGTTTTGAAACCCACTTTATCTTGTGTCTTTCAGAAGAGACACTAAAGGCATTGGTTCTATCTATCTGGTGTCTGCGCCAGGGAAAATAAAATATTCCACACAGGGGGTAAATATGTAACCTGTCACGGACTCAAAGAGTGGAGGTCTCTATCTCTAACTCCTGCAGCTGCTTCAAGGTTGGGCATGTGGGGGACACCAGGTAGGCAGTGTATATGGCAATAACGCTGTAGCTGACTCCCTGCAGGGGTCAAGTATACGGATGGGCACAGATCACGAATCAACTCACCCTCCATGGCTGGCGTCCACGGAGGACAGGGTTTCTCAGGAAGAGGTGTTAGTCTGTCCCCGTCCACGTGACCAGGGCAGTTGAAGGTAGCAGGCATTGGAGGGAACGTCTGCACCCAACAAAACAAAATCGAAACAATCACAATCATAAGCACTACAAACCACGATCAAAGGGGTAGCATTTATAACAAAACCAGAAATAAAACTAAACATTTTGAAACCATTTATTCCACATTCCAGTCATTTTCGGTGTAATTATTGTTGGAAAATATTTTGTTGTACGCAAGTGTTTTCACTGTAATAACGAGGTCACCAACATTTCAGGTTATTCTTTTTAATTAGACTGCTAAAAAACTTCAAATTGCATATAATTAATATAATTATAATATTTATTGCATGATGTTTAACTGGACCTCTCAAAGAATCTCCCAACACAAAACTATCAATGACCTGATCTGTTAAGTAATTACATTTCTGTAACGCATGATGTATCATCGTACAATATGTAACTTCTATATTTACTAAAGATCTTCTTTGTCAATGTAATTGTCAATGTAATTGTAGAAATTGCTGTTTTTTAATTATGCCATAACTGTAACAGATTTCTTTACTGTAGTTGCAACAAATATGATTAATTAGTGTTTTTTTATATCATAAACTTTATCAACACAAACTATCCAAATTCAGCAACAAAAAAGAAAGATGGCAACCAGGACGCTGTCTTACATTAGGAAGATTGCGACACTAATTATAATGAGAAGAAACTGTAATTTAATTGACTTTGTGTAACTGGGCCCATCCCTGCTTGGAATAAACTCAACTTTGAATGACCTAATTAAGAAAAATGACTGACCTCAGCAAAACGGAACACGGGTGATATTCCCTGCATTGAGTTAATTGCGAGCGGAAGATCTTTGAGTCGACGGACATCGCGGCAAAGACTATCATAACTGTGAATGACGTCCAGGTGATGTTCCTCACCAGTCCCGCACTCAGCGACCTGCTTGGCTCTGATTGGCTGTGGCAGTCGTAGCAGGTTGTCAAGTTGGCCAGCGATTATCGTGCATGATTCATTAACAGGTAGTGATGCGTGTCTGTAATAACAGATTGTTTCACCTCAGATGGGTTTGTCCAAGCACATTAAAAGTGCACAGTCTGGTCGTCTATATCTTAAAACCACATTTACGATGACAAAGAAAACAAATTAATTCCACTGTTGCAATCAATACAATCAAACAAGCAAAATGCTCTTCCATGTATCATTTGCAAATCTGGGCTCCACAAGGACATCAAATCTTGATGCAGACAGTCGCTATATTAGAAACATGTTGCCAAACTTAATTTATTACTGAATATGAAATGTAGAAGTCACCAAACCTTGCCAATATATGCTTGATGATATCGCCTGTAACACATCTCCTCTCCGCTAAATTGTTAGCCGGCCAAACGACCGCCTCGCAGATGCTGCCATCTTGGAAGCGACGTAGTTCCGATTTCTCTCCCCAGAATGCACGGAAATCGATGGCCTGGAAACACACGTGGCATCAATTCTTAGATCACAACATACCTGTAACTGGCCCCCATTTTTATCTAACCAACGTTAGAAACAGAATGTGGTAATCTTTTGTGGCAGACTGTGTTTCAAAATCAAACACGTCAAATTCAAATTCCTTAAATTAACTATAATCTACTGTGAGTTCATAGTGATACAACACTTTAATACTGAAACTTATAGGTTTTATAGGACTACTGGAACGAAAAAAATCTATGATTTTCAAGGATTTTTCAAGACCTGGGAATCCTGTATTAAGGATATCCCTAACATGGAAACTCTCTTTCCTTCCCTACCTCTGGGCAATTTGCCACGGGTCCCTTGTCGAGAACACTGTTGCAGTGGTCTGAGTCAAGCAAGAGGCCAAAGGTTAGCTTGGTCGTTGCACTGGACACTGGAGCCGTTTCATTAAGTGACCACTGCAAGCAAAATTAAAAACCATGGATCTCCTCAGTTTGTTGGCGATTTTGCTGGTCAGTGAAGTAACCTAGCTCGAGGTGTGTTCTTGTTTCTGGGTTTACCCCTTCTGACAAGCTAAGTGATCAGTAGTCAGTGTTATATAATGTTAGTGTTTGGTTAGTTTTAAATAGTGTTGACAATGTTAGTGTGGATTAGTATTAGTGGGGTTAACTGTTCAAATTTGGTTTTTGTACCAATTTATGATTATTGTATTGTATTTCAAATTTCGATCAGTGTTGAGTAATATTTTTACTTATTTCAGTCAGTTAACCTTTTGTTTCCCGTGATGTTTCAAGTGCTATCAGCAACTGTCTTCAGACGATTACTGCTAGATGGTGACATGGAAGTCATTCTGCGCAGACGTATCACTCTGGTGTGCCCCCTGTGGCCACGCACTGAGTGGCTCTTCAGGAGATCATCGTAGATGTGTGAGAGTCGGTACCAGCCCTCATCTCAATTCATGCTGTCTTTGGTCTTTCTTATCCAGATCACTTCTTTGGTGCCTTTTGTTCTCCAGTCCGACTCCCTGTCTACAAATTTGGCTCCCTCCCAGTCTAATAATGTTATGTGATTCTGTTGAATCATGTGATCTGTGATAGCTGATTTATACATCTCTTTTCCTGTTTTTCTGTTGCTTCAGGTGTAGCGTCTGCTGGTGGAGACTTTCTCAGCATCTCCTTGGTGTTCTTTGATGCGGGTTCCTAAGGTACGTTTCGTTTCTCCAATGTATGTGGCATTACAGTTCTTACACGCTATGGAAGCCCTTCGCATATCTTTTGTGGTTCAACTTTGTCTTTTGGTCTTAACAGTGACCTCTTGATGGTGTTGTGAGGCTTCACTGCTATATTCACCTTGCATTTCTTCATGATTCAAGATGTGGTTTCGGATAATCCTTCGACATATGGAAGTAGCACCATGCCTTTGCCTTTTCCCACCACCTCCTTCGTGATGTTGTCTTCCTCTTTTTTCATCTAAATGGTCCATTGTGGATACCCGTATCTCGTTAGAGCTTTCTTGATGTGTTCTCTTTCTTTCCATTTATCTTCCTTCTGTCACAAGTGTTTCGCATCTGTCTAGCAACAAACGTTTCACTCCTATCTTCTGGTGTAATGTAATGATGTGAGGAAAAGTTTAGGTATTGGTCTATATGGGTATTCTTCTGGAAGATTAGTAGTTTCACCTCCCCTGATTCCTTCCTCACTAGTAAAGTGTATAAAAATGTTATCGTTCCTTCTGCTTCTTCCTTGTTTGTGAATTTGATGCTGTTTGTCTCGTCCACTCTGTTTAGGTAGTCGGTCAGGTGTTACGTCATCCCTGTCTTTATCATTTCTAGGATGTCATCTACATAACGTTTCCACATTCTAGGTCAGCAGTTTATCGGGGCTGTTGTGATGGCCACATGCTCGGGATGTTCCATGAAGAGGTTGGCAACGATAGGGGACACTGGGCTACCCATGGCTGTGCCAAATTTCTGTTGGAATACAGTGTTTCTGAATGTGAAGTAAGTTGTGTTTAGAACAAAGTCCAATAGTGCCACGATGTCTTCTATTTCCAGTCTCTTCCTGTGATACGTCTGCTCAGAATAACTACTGTGTCGCCATCTAGCGGTAGTTGTCTGAAGAAAATTGCTGATAGCAGTCGAAACGTCACAGGAAACGAAACGTAAATTGACTGTGAAATAAGTAAAAATATTACTCATTTGAACCATCCAGTCTGTTGAACATCTTCACTCATGTTCGATCAGTTTTGATACTAATATTTGTTACATCGCAATACCAATGAATTACACTTTATGTTGACGTAGAATGATCTATTAGTATTTATAATATCAGTGTTAGTTTAGTTAGTTAGTTAATGAAATATAGATAACTGTATATATATATATATATATATATGTTATGATGGCCTGTAAGCCAACAATCTTTCAGGTCTTAGTACAGGTCTCCTTGGATCAACCAACATTTTATTAACAATTGTCATGTATTATAATTGTATTCTTTACGTTCATGGTTTGACTTTAATAAATATCTCTCTCGACCTATTAACTCACGATGAGTACACCAGCTGTCGGTTGTTAATTGCGGCCGACAGTCAGTGGAATTGATCCCTGCCCCAAAAATGGCTACCCGGAAAATCCTGTGGCATCCCGATGCATAATGTATCACTAACAGAAAGGTCAAATCACATGAGTTTTTGATGGAATTACAACTCGTAATTCGGGAAAACCTTTTGTCGTGTGATGAAACAATCGCGTATCTATGCCAACGTATGGTCAATCGCGGTCGAATTTATTCAAACATCTGATCAGTTTTTGTATTCTGATGCTAGCATTATGTAGTAAGTGTTATTGTTGGTACGATGTATTCTTTGCTGAAACTAATTCTTTCCAACTCTAATTTGAAGTACAAGTCGTACTTCCGTTGACAGTCCTGCGATGCGATCAAAAACATGACATTCCTGGTAACAACTATTAAAAACAACACAATCGTAGCCACAAATTGGCCTCGGTAATCGGTCTCACAAGTGCATTTTCATGAGAGATCTTTGCACAGTGATATCGCATGACACCGTGTTGGCTGACCAACGAGATAAAAATCACTTGTATTGCCTTTAGGCAAGATGTCTAAATTATATCTTGGTGACTACGAAAAAATAGTATTTCTGTTGGCCGACTACAAAATTATCAAAGCTAAACTGGTAGCAAGGTGGACAGGATGAAATTACAAAACACTATTGCTCACTAAGCAAGCAAAAAACTGATCTTTGACAAAGTTATTTTACCACTATAATTAGAAATGTTCTCCAAATAAATAAATTCATGTGTATTGTCTTTTCCCAAAATATCTGTTCTACGAAAACGCTGACAATGCTGAACCCTTCATCTGGATAGCTTCCAAAATGTCTCACTGGTTCACTATTGTGGTTACCATGGTAACAACGCCATTGTAGCTCAACGTACCCTATACCTACCGACTGTGAAGCCACATTTGCGACTGACAGTAGAGAGATGCGTTTGCCGACAGCCTTATGCGTCAGCTCCAGCAGCCTGGGCAGGCACACAGCCACCATGTCACCGCAGTGATCGCGTAGTCTGTCCTGCAGGCCACACCTCTCGATCACCGTCTGCAGTGCAGTGGTTGGTGTCACACTGAATCACAATAAACAGGTTTGAAGGAAATCAAAAAGCCAATCTAGGCAGCGGATGATAAAAAATATTTGTCAACTCAAAACCAAGGAAGCTAGTTAGATACAGTAGCGTATCTAGAATCTCACAAGAGGCCAAGCTTCATCAATCATTAGTTTACCTTGCTATAACGTAGTGGCACAACAGGTTACATATGAAAAAAATTAAGCCTATGACCCCCCTAAATACGCCACTGATTAAATATTATTACACTTAATGCATCACTTGAAATTTACTGGGTAATGCATATTTTTACCTTCTTTTCAGTAAGAGTCTACATGCCTCAATGCATGTCTAGGTCATGTGGTGCAGGAATACAATCATATCTCATGGGGAGTTATCAGAATTGCTCTACACTATAATCCACAGAAATGCTGCATTTCCTGGTTATTCTGTTGGCAAATTCAACACCAGTCAGCTTTTTGCAATGCTGTCAACTAGGGAAAATTCTAGTAGAACCCAACAAAGAGAAAACTGACACTGGATTGAAAAAACGTAATGTACCAAAACAGCTGGTCAAACTTGAGGTCGAATGGAACTCTCTTCATGAAGAGAACATGAAATCCGTCAAGTCCTGGCGTCTCTAGAAACTCCAGACTCCTCCGGGCTTCTTGTTTTACCTAAGAAAAGATGCAAATTCTTTCTCATAATTTTACGAATATACAGTACGTCTGGATCTGGATAATTACTCAACAAAGTCCTACTACAACAGAGAGTTTATTTCAGGATGTCCTCCTCTAGAGTTAATGACTGTTTTTTTTTTCAGTTCCCTGCGTGGGATCTTTAACTTCCCCTGGCTTAGACACCAGATAGAAGGGAACAACGGCTTTTAGTGTCTCTTCCAAAAGATGTACATATGAGCTGTCTGTAGCTATTTGGCTAATCACGTCTTTCAAATATTCCAGGAAGGTCAGATCATCTATTTCACAACAGCTTTTTGTTCCTAAAACTAAGCTTAACCTGGGCAAGCGTGCTTTCTCTTTAGCTGCACCAGAAATGTAGAAAACAACTCCCCTTGAAATCATCTGAAACTACAGAAGAAATAGAATTTGTATTTGACCCACAAGATGTTTCAAATGATGCATACAGCTATGTGAGATTATAATTTTACTCTACACGTATACTGTATTATGACAAATATGGTACATATTGAGGTAAAAACCTAAAATATGGTCAGGAGAATTTCATAGTCAGTTTCGATTAAATCCTTGATGGTTCTGATGATGACTTTTGCAAGTCCCTGATCATAATATCAGACTTAATGATTCTAGTTTGTTGCCCTTCTCCCTGGGGATTTAGGTTCTGTAGAAGTTTTATTATTAAATACAACATGGATCATCATATAAAAATGCCTCTAACTGGATTCAAGACAAAGTCCAGTATGAGTACATTATGCAGGCAGATAACTTCAGTTTCATACACAATTATATTTTATTACTGAAGGAAGTCTAGCAACCTAGAGTCTCGAGTATTACCTCAACATCTTGGGCCTTTCGTCAGCACCAGTCAAACTGCTACCTGCTGTCATGTGACCATGTTGGTGGTTGTCACATGACAATGGAGAGCCGTTCAGACTGGCACTAACGAGGGAACCAAGAAGGTCTTGACAGCTCTGTCGAGCTAATACTCCAGGCTCTGACAGGTCTCCACTTACATGCCAACAGATTTTATTAGTTTTACATTGCTAAAATTCAAACATTTATAGCTCAACATTTCTTGTCAAATAAGTGCATTTCTTAATGCAGTCTTCACCCACATAGACACAGTGCCATTAAGACACGTGAAGGTACATCATGTATAAAATGGGATGCAGGTGGTTCAAGGGTCCACTCGGAAAAAAAAAATTGGAAAGTTATTCTTAGAAAATTTTCCCAGTCAAAATTATGTTATAATGTACATAATCGGCATTCCATACTCCACATTCCATACTTCACATTCCACATTCTGTTCCTAGTGAACCAATACATGATCACAGGATGTTGATGATTTGTGTTCTGTGAAACGAATTCCACAATAGTTGTGACCGTCTGAGAATATTTCCATGAAACAAATGCCAAAATGTTGGTCGTTTCTAAAGATTTGGAGTTTCCCAGTTTGAATTTTGCAGTAATGCGCATAATCAGCTTTCCTTCCACTGCACTGGCAATGTACAGTGCCTCTAGTGAGTGAATACATTATTACCAGAGGCAAATTATTTGAATTTTTTTTTCATTTCGAAAGATTTTCCAATTTTTTTTTGGGTGGGTGGGGTCAATCCAATTTTTGTGGATTATTGGATTTTTTATTATTTACAAAGCCCCTTAGACAGGTTGAGGAGTTACACAAGTAGGAGATACCTGATCGAAGAGACCACGGTTCATATCAGCGCACAGATTTACGTAGCCCGTAGGGTCAACAAACACGACAGTGAATGTGTCGTTGAAGTCACCCAGTGAAGGCCTGTGGTCATCTACTGTCATACTCGGTGCAAGGCTGATTCCCTCCCTCGTCCAGTCGGCCACTCCTGCAAGCACACAGTTAACTTTAAGGTCGTTTCAGGCAACACACTCCAGGTCATTTAAGGCGAGACACTCCAGGTCATTTAAGGCGAGACACTCCAGGTCGTTTAAGGTGAGACACTCCAGGTCTTTTAAGGCGAGACACTCCAGGTCAACAGGATTTTTTTTTATTTGCTTAGTTAGCCCAAAACTGCTAAAACTGTACAGTGGGTCTTACTGACTAAAAATATATTGAACTTTTTTTTGCCAGACCCTTCAATTCCATGATAACAAACAAAATGGCCACCATTTGTTTTTTAATTATTTATTTTTAACACTGTTTTACTTCCATAATTACTTCCTCTTTCCAAATGTGAAAAACATGATTTCTAGAAAATTGCCGTCAAAGACAGATAAACAGAATTTATTACTTGAAAGAGGCATGCTTTATCCATGAATAAAAGTGATTTAGAGGAATGTAATGGTTATAAAAGTGAACTTTATGGACAGTAAATATAAAAGTTTTTTCTGTACCATCAATTTGTCTAAGATGTCTCATATGCATTTTAGGGCCATTGAAAAACTAGAACTTTACAGATAGTAAATATACAAAGCTATCAGAATACAGTGGACACACATTTAAAAAAAATGCCATTTCACCTGGAGAAGTATGGTATGTATTTAAAGTGAAACAAAAGTCTTGGTTTTGGGGCAATGTGCTTAAAAGTGAATCAAAACGAACCATTTGCAACTACAGTCAAGAATATCATGCTAGTGGTTTTATCAGAGTTTGTTCTAAAAGTAGGAGATTCTGGTTAAATCTTCGGCTGACATGTTGACCAAGATGACCAATAAGCATCTGTGGCAGTTCGTCGAAATCGATGCAGCTAGATTTCTGCTGCGATGCATTAAAGTGCCTTCAAACAAGAATGAAGGGCCAACTGATATACAAAGAAGAAACACAAACTCTCAATCAACTTAATCAAGAGAACTGCTAAGTCAGAATGGGAGAAGTTTAGTAAACAAAGGCCATAAGATGTTGCACAGCTAGATGCAAACAGCATGGCCATATCCTATTGACATGCACAGGACTATCAATTTTCATTTGGTGAGTGAATATTGCTAGACTACAAGCACTCGTGAAGTAAGGTTATCTAACAAACAGTATGATGCAGTCCATGAAATTATGATGATGTGTGTTCAACAAGTTTTTCCTAATAAACCACTGGCGTGATATTCTTGATTGTAGTTGCAAATGGTTATGTTTTAGTAATTCCTATATGTGCATAGGCCCAAAATCATGACTTCTGTTTCGCGTTAACAATATTTAACCAGATTTTCACCATAAGCCACACACTCCAGGTGGCCGCTGGGTCATCGGGAGTCAAACAATTTTAATCTGTGTAGCCCGCCCATACCAGATATATATAAAGTTTATTTTGAACATATCAGCACTGCTAACATTTACATAATCAATAGACAATTGTTCCATTCATTGCCCAAATTAACTCATGTTAGTGCTACGCTTACAAGTAGAAATACATAGAATAAATGTTAAACATGTTTAGGATGCAGTCAAATGCCAGAAATAGATTTATGTGATAAATAAAAAAAATTGTAAATAAACCCGCATCTCTGTGAACTGAACTAGTTGTCTACTGTGAACTGACTTAGTTGCCTACAGTGAACCGACCTAGCTGTCTCCTGTGAAGTAGTGAACCGACCTAGTTGTCTACTGTGAACTGACCTAGTTGCATGAGGGTGTTTCGCATCACTTGGTAACTACTCATCATCTTGTTCAGTTTGCGATTCTTCAGTAGATATGCCACGTACATGGTCATGACGAAGCCGCTGAAGCTCCCTTTGCCCTGCAGCAATACATGGGTGTACACATGGGTGTATGCAAGGGTGTACACAAGGATGTACACATGGGTGTAAACAAGGATGTACAAAAGGATGTACAAAAGGATGTACACATGGGTGTACACATGGGTGTACGCAAGGGTGTATGCAAGAGTGTACACAAGGGTGTACACAAGGGGTGTACAAGGGTGTACACATGACGTAATGAACTGGAGAAAAAACATACAACTCGGTATACAGCTGAGGGGTCACCTCACTGAGGGGCAGACTTCACTGAGGGGGTCACCTAACTGAGGGGGAACTTCACTGAGGGAGGACACTTCACTGAGGGGGATCAGTCCCCGGGTCACCTCACTGTGGAGGGACACTTCAATGAGGGGGGTTACTTCATTGATGGGGTTATCTCACTGAGGGGAGTCAAAATCCAGAAAAAAAGAACTTAATTATTTTCAGTGTCTCAAAAATATACAGGATACGATATGTAGGTATGATTGTGTCGCTGTGCATGCACTGTACACACATGCATGCTCACACATGCTAACACATGATAGACACGTCAGAAAAATATTTAACGAGAGGCAGGTTCAAAACATTTGTTTCGCCTACCATATCTAGCGCCCTCTGGTGTAGCCAGACTTTGAGAAGTGCCACGCCATCACGTATTCCTGGTGCGTCATCGATGGCTTTGTGCATGCACTCCAGACATGCGGCATGTACCATGTCACGTAAGATGCTGGTGTTGTAGTGGGGCGTGGCCGCCTCATCCGTGTCATCCACTGGGAGAACGAAGATAAGGAACATAAACATTGTGTAATTGTCATATCGCTGCTGAAGAGTCAAAACAATAGAAGTTCATTGTGATCTGCACCATGTAGTTGGGTGGATATGAGTCTACTTGACAAACTTCTAACACACAAAAATGGATTTTCATTGTTTTGATTCCGCAAATGACATATCTGTCTAAAACAATTGATTCCATAAACTTTAGCGACTGTTCACTTCAAAAAGAAATATAATTAGTTATTACATACCTTCGCGGCAACAAATCATTTCATTTTGCAGTGCCAAACTAACACAATGTTGAATGCAAACAATATGAGTTGCCACTTGTTAAGTGGAAATTATCCATTTTTGTTGTACAATTTTTTTAATGAATAAAACTATGACATCAGTTTTTAAACAAAACATTACTAAACAATTTTATAACAAATTATGTACCGGGTACATGTATATAATTTGTAAAGGTGTTCAATATTATTATTTGTTACAAATAATAACACCGAACACCTTTACAAATTATATACATGTACATATTCACGTGTGCCAAATCTGCAAATCTGATCAGCCTCCGTAATTGGGCCACATGTTTAATTAAATGATTGCTTACAGTTACAGAAATAGTCTGAAGACATCTTAATGTCACAATTAGTGCCACATAGTCCGTGTCAATCAAGCCACTTTATCTCAGTCACATCGATGGCCTCTTTAGAGCGGATCTACTGTTTAGAGTTCAGATATTTATTGCACCATAGCACACTTCTTCAGGGTCACAACATTTTTCTTTAAAGACAAAATTATATATGAATTTATTATAATTTATTTAAATAGTTCCCACTGCTTGGTGTGTGTGAGTACCTTCTCCACACTTGACTTGTGCCGCCGAGTCGAACCACTGTCTGCGCACATTGCTCTTCGATATGTGAAATCTGTTGAGTTTGAAGGCGCCATCTTCTGGGCAAGCATGGAGACGTACAGAGAAATGTTTTCCCAATGGCCCTAAAATGCATATGAGACATCTTACACAAACTGTTGGTACAGAAATAGCTTTTTATGTGTACTATCCATACAATTCACTTTTATAACCAATACATACCTCTAAATCAGTTTTATTTACGGATAAAGTATGCCTCTTCCATGTAATAAATCCCGTTTTTTTTATCTTTGACAGCCGTTTTCTCAAAACCATGTTTTTCACATTTGGAAGAAGGATATCTATAAAATAATTATGCTAGCCAAAGTGTTTTTGAGTGGTATATTCAGTTTATTCTTCCCTACACATTTAGCAGAACACTTATTGAAAATAATCAAAAGTATGGAAGTTACATAAGTATTTGTTGCCCAAAAAATATTTTTTTTTCAGAAGTAAAAAAAAAAAAAAAAATGTTTTCTGCTAGTAATGGAGTGTTTACTGGAGAAGGTTCTGCAAGAATTATAATAACAGCTTTGTTCAATAAAGAATATTTATTCAAAATGGCATTGAGTAAATAGCATTTAGACACCCAGAACATCAGAAACTAAAATGTTTCAATAAAAGAAATGAATACATAAAATGATACATGAAACTAAAACATACTCTACAGACATTTTGGAATACCACAAACTAAAGTGTGCCTTCACTAAACTTTATTTAATCACGTATTATTTCAACCTATCAATAGTTCACAAAATACCTGCAGGTGTCACCACAAGGACTGGCTTCATGTGGTCACCATGGTGATATGCAAACGAGAGCTGTTCAACAAATGCGTGCTTCCGAAGATGCGAAGCCACACAGACCAAATATAGCGCCCTCTTGCGGAGATAGCGTTGGTTCAAGTGATCCTTCGCTTGGATACAGATCTGGTAAAGTAGTTACAAGAAATACTAACTAGAGCCAACACATAAAAAGGCAATTATTGATTAAAAAAAAAAAAACACACCTCTCATCAGAAATTATTTATGTTGATAGGTGTATTTTGTAAAGTTTTTTTCAATACTGTACAATGTACATATAATACAATATGATGTACAGTTTTATCAAAACTATTTGATGTTATTTAATAATACTGAACAGTGAAATGAATTCTAAAAAAGGCCACCTGAAATTACATTTACAATCACCTATTGATTGACTGTTTGTAGCACAATTGTAAACAAATATGTACCCAAGAGAAATGTTTCACATGAGGTATTTCTTCTAACTAATAATTTTATCCAAATTACATCAGCCGTCCAGGTTTGTTGACAACTGATCAGCAGTAAGCAGTAAGCAGCAGCAGCAACAAAACGTATACAGATTCAAAACATGAATACTATTTTAAACACACATAACAAAAGTATTCCATACACACAAAGTTGATAACAATTCCAGCAGACCGTGCATTAAGACAAATATACCAACTAATACAATAAAAAATACCATTTTGGGTGGACTAATTCAGGCTGACATACCTTACTCTTACTACCAAAAATAATTTTTTTTCTGTCCAAGAAAAAATTACATATATCTATATCTAAACCGCTAATCAAACTTCAGACAGATATTAAAATAAGAAACAAATTGAAAGTTTCAAAACTGTCATGTTGAAACTGTGAGCTTCAAAATAAACTATTTATATACACATTAATATTTATAAACACTTAAATATTAATATGATTACAAACTCACTTTTGGCATTTCCAGGAGCAGGTCAGCATGAAGGTCAGGTCTCACACATGTGCCCAACAGGTAACTTCCCACAACCCTTACGGAGCTCGGTGGCGTGAAGCAGAAATGACCTTTGACCTCAAATGGCACCTGTTCTATTGGTACCTGGATCTTCTTCTTCCTCAGCCATGCCTGGTCTGTCAACTGTAAACTCAGCAAAACTAACTTACTGTTGTAACAAAACATATTGTTTTGTAAACCCAAACATTATCAAGACTTTAGTTGTATGGAATATGGTTAAGATTATAAGGTGTTGGTGCATTTTTAATTGGATGATCATTTTAATATTCTATTCTGCATTTGCCTGAATTGTTGATTCAAGCCTTAGGGGTTGACTCGAGTCACACTCATTCCCTTCTAGTCTTCTAGTTTCTAGTTGTTTCCAGCACTTAGCAACATTGTATTAACTGACTAGTCTGTAAATGTTGAGGCCTCATTCAATTTGATGATGTTACAAGATCTCCATCAACTAGCCATCTTTTTTTCAGAACATTAATATCAAGTCAACCTTTATATGCTGGCACTGAGGGTGGTCACTGCCAGCGTGCATGTTATCTTCAATGGTTTTTTCACATCCCCAATTAATGAGATGGGACCGACATTAACGAGGTACAAACAGTCCAATACACTTACTAACAAACCATTGATATTGTACAAAATTAACACACAATTCTTTCCTGAAAAGATTACTTACCAGCCGTTCTTTTCCCTTGGGGAGGGAGTCGAGCAGAAGCTTGAGTTTGTGGAGATATTCATCAGCCTGTGTCTTCTTGCTTTCTTTCAATGTCACTTCACTCAATAGTTCAGTTATCTACAAGGCAGAGTAAACGAGGCAGATATTGAATATAGAGCAGCTCTGTGTCACCCAGTGTCCTTTTTATCAGCGGCTGCTGATTCAAAATGCTTCCCAAGTTATCGGCCCCATCCCGCTGATTCACCCTGGCGGCCACGGCTGGGTCGGACTGTGTTAGTAATGCATTTTACAGTACTTACTAATCTATGCTAATTATACAATTGTGACAAACGACTTCTTCTTTGTCAGTGACAGATCGCTGCAAAGACGAAGTCCGCACATACAAGGGAAACCCCTAATGTTTGTAACATGGATGCCTATTGGATGATTCGTATGTAATGATGTCCGTATCTTCGGGAATACCGGGGAAGCACCAAAGCAAATATGGCAGGCGAAGTTGCGAGAATTGTAGAGTTCAAAATTTTTTGAAGGATATTATCAATTTATTTCATATTGGTGAGGCAGACAATCTGATAATACAATATAATGTACCAAGAATTCTGATAAATGTGATATGACCGTGAAAGTGAACTTTGGAGGCTTCGATTTGGATTGAATTGAAAATAGCATCAATGTCAATGTTGTAAAGTAGCGTCTGTTTTAGTTTTACACACAAAAACTTTGCTTTATTATGTATTTATAATTTATGTTTGTGGGGCCAGTTCAAAATGGAACTAGGCCAGTTAAAAAAAATCTGGGCCAGTTCATTTTTTTTATATTTCAGACACTGTCACCTCTTGTGGTAATCGACTAAATGTCACATTTGACAATTTTGGTTTTTAGTTTTTCACATTCAGCATTAAGAGATTAAAAATTACATACAACTATAATAATTATATCAGTCATAATCACATTTTTGCTGGAGATTGTAGGTCATAATCTGATAAGTGTATTACCGAGATAATCGTCATCATTTCAATAAACGATAGCGCATCCTTATTCGACCAGATAATCTTCCCCGTTGCTGCCAATTTCACTGTCATTTACCCATCCGTTTCAGCCAACAGGCAATAATGTAACTTCCAGCAATGTCGCAATTTTTTAAATACGACATTTAGTCGACCAGGGAACATAATTAGCATACATACTTGCCCAAAATAGACCAATATGGAGAGGACTTTGTAATGTGAACCAAGCAAGCAGTCTTAATTGCAACTGCGACTGACAGTGAAAGGGATCGTTTTCGTTCTTTAAAATTTTCTCAACAAATCCATGATAAATTTCGACATCCACATATCCACCATATACGTAGGCCTACTTAATTAAAGCTGTCTATAGCTAGCTGACTAGGTGATCATTTACATAGCTGAGTGAACTGAGGCAATGTGAAGTGAACGAAATTAGACAAGCTTCGAAACGGCAGCAAGAGGATTCGAACCCAGGCTTTCCGGACGTTCTAATATCTACACCACCATGCCCCACAATTTGCCCACATTGAATAAATGTGGAGCATACTAGTAATGTGCATATTAGCTGCTAGCGGGTTATTGGACAAGGATTTACACCATTAAGTTGCGTCCAATGTAAGACCTTCCCCGAGGATTTCTTCACACTGACAAAATCAGTAACTAGTGATGTCCAAGCAGCAAGGTTTAAAACTAATTTAACCTGCCTGCTGAACAAATTGATAAAAAAGTCTAGTTATTCACCATGTTATATGATTAATTTATGCAAAAAATATAAAAGTATTAAAATTAAAACGTGTTTGGACAAAAGCAGTGTTTTCTTCAATAACGAGCACCCACTTAAGTCAGTAGCATTATTAATAATGCCTTCTAATGGCAAGCTAATGAAATATAACTATCTTGCACAACTGTCTGTAAAACTAGAAAGCACACTTAGGGAGAATTAAAAAGAAATATTGTTTTTGTCCACTTTTCTCATTGTGGGATTTTATTCATATGGATTATGCCCGGATACCGTCCATAGTAACATCCTCACAGCCTTAGGGGACAAAAAGAACCACATACTTGCAAGCGAAACAGACTGGAATGAAACAGTGACTCCGTCTCTCGAAGTTCATTTATCTCTTCGTTCGTTGGTGGTTTGTCCAGCTCAGTCTCGCCCAACCGGGGCCGTTTTGTCACTGGCACATCTGGCGCGGTTGACTGAGGCGTAATGCCGGCATCGTCGGACTCTCCTGATGACATGTCTGTCAAAGCCAAGAAAACAGTTCTACAGAAACATCATGACGTCCACTGGGAATTGTAACACAGGAAAGTATAGGTATTCAGTAATATCAGCAGGATTCTCTTTACCATTGCGCAGATGCATCACTGCATGTGAACTGTGAGGTGTGTTCTCTGCCAGTGCTCCCTTTACAAAGTGGTGAGACTATTTCTTGTACTGCTGCACTTACTAGTCGGGCAGCAAAACGGCAACTTTTGACGTAACCTGATTTAGTTTTTCTTATTGTCCATTATTCATCTCTAGCATATATGTAATTATATCCAGGGTGTGTGGAATTCTCATCCTTTGGAAAACTGAAAAACACGAAAAAGGGCACATCACATAGATGTTACCGCCCTAGGCTGCATGACTATGTTGGCAGCCTTATTATCTTCCTCCGCCTCTCACATCCCTCTTTACACGGTCTTCCCAATCTTAATTGCGGAGTTCTGTATCCTGCGACCTTGTTGTATCATCACCTCAGGTCTCCTTGGTAGTCAGCCCACATTCAACTGTACCATCTGGCTTCTTACTAACCTTGTTAACCTGAACTACGTCCCAATCTCTTCCCTCAGGGCATTCGTCCTCCTTCTACCCACCCTCTTTGCTCCTGTAATTCTCAGCACCCAGTTGTTCTCGCAAACTTGCTGCTTGTGTTGTTGCTGATGCTAGACACACTTCCCTGTCAACCATTTTGATATTTTCTGTCCGTCATGGCTTGCTCTACCTTTCTCCGTGTATTTGTTCCTGCAGGTATCTGATGACATACCTCTACCTCTTAATGCCCATCCTCTGTAACCATTCCACCAAAGTGCACAAAGCCACCCCCGCTGGCTTGATGCAAGAAATGGCAAAACGTGCATTTCAACATGTAGTACGAAATCAAATGTCCATTTTTCAGTTACAAAATCCTGTCAAAAACTTTCTGCGAGTGTCGGTAAGAAAGATTCTATTGAGAATGCAATCATGTTGTATAATCGGTATGACTTTTCAAAGTCGATTCACATGCCACTGAACATATTTTATTTAGGTACAAAAATAGCTATTGGGAAGCCCATCGTCCAGTTGCACAAATTATTATTAATTAGTATTAATGCTAAATTGTGTACCATCAATCGAGGAGTTGCCTGAATCTTCATCTTCAGGAGTTTCTTCCAACTTCTTTTTAGTCAATTTTGTGTCCACCTAAAACAGCAAACACATGTACGAAGACCATAATAATTTTGTTTACATGGCCAATGGTAGTCATTGCAATACCAAAACTTTTCTTTTGCACCTAAATCGTAGCAAACCAAAACATCATAGGCAAAACAAAACAAAAGGGCTAAACCATCTCGAAATTGGTAAGCAATGTTAAAATCATCAACAGATGTATGGATACACTAAGGGGCTTGGCTAAAAGACGAGTCTTCAAATAATGGCAAGATTGTATACTGTTTTCTACTGACATAACACTAAAAGGAAGCGATTTCAAAAGTGCAGACGTGGCAACCGAGGAGGCTTTAGTTTCAGGTTCTTAGCCAGAAATAATTTTGTTTATTTTTAGTCTTCAGCTTTCTAAAAAAAAATTACTATAAGCACGCGAACGGCTTCAGTAGAAGCCAGTATTGGTCCAATTTAGTTTTTTTTCTTCACTGGATGTGTTTTTTTTTACTAGTAAGCCAATGCCAGTTGAGCCAATTACATTCATTATTGGGTAAATTAGCTTTTCTCAACGGCAAATTCCAGTTTAGCCAATGACAGGCATCAATTGTTGTTAACTTTGACATATTGCCAATAGACAGACACTGGGAAAGCCCATAGAAAGCCCGCATTTCCCAACCAATGACGTACATGTTTACTATAGATAGACCAAGGCATTCCCAACAATGGCCGCGGTATCGTTATTTGTCAATGATGTCAAGGTTAAAAATAATATAGATCAGCACTATTCGCTATTTTGCCACCGGTAACATTCACCAAATCACGACAGTGTATGCTAAGACTAAGTTTGCAAATACCCCTTTGTTGTAAAAAGAAAAACCTGTCTTTTATTTTACCCATCTTCATCAGACATTTGCCCTGCTTAGTTGAAGTTAGTTCAATTTTAGGAAGAAAAAATACAGAACTAGATGATCGAAGCTGCCTGGGCTTTCTTGCTGTCTGAATGAGCAGTGTCAGTTACTGTAAATAGCCATGGCCCATGCCCATGGCATATAAGCCACCAGAGCTGAGGCAGAGTCAATTAAAGATATCAGAAGTGGCAATATGAATAAGTGTGAGAAACGAGGAGACAACCCTTGCCAAATCACAATTTGCACACGTTGAAGTACATGGTTGAAGTGCACCCTCCTAAACACATTTATTATTATCAGCCTGTAGTACTAATAGAGCCCCTAGTGTGCCGTGGCAGTGCAGTGCCAGTGGTAGCAATGCCGGAGCTCGTTAGGTGGCGCTAATAGTGCTATGATCGGCAAGTCGACCAAAACGTGTACCCAGAGAGACCCGTTTATAGGGGGTACCTTTAACGGTCCATAGCAGCTGATATAGACCACGTATAATAAAAGTGTGCATATGCCTGTAAAGCTGAATAAATGTTCTTTACTGATGTACATCCTGTTTGATTTCTTTAGGTGAAAGTATTTTGTTTTTTAAGGTGAAAATTTCACGATTCTTGCAAATCCGGGATTCACCTTGATTCACGAAAAAAACAACTGTATATCTTTCATTGATCATTTATTAACACAAAAATATTTTTTTTTATTTTGGCTAGGTCTGGCTAGTAATGTACTGTATAACTAAAACAACCCCCTATCACTATCCACTGACGCGAAGAATTATCTAGCTATTTGAAGGTTAGGTGGCGCCACACACATGTCAGAATAATAAATTATGCGATGTCCTAGGCCGCTGTTGTTTCAAGTTCGTCTTTCTCGTCGTAGTTGTTGAAAGTTCATAAATATCCATTCTTCAAGTACGTGTAAGTAGTAATTGATCTATCTAACTATATTATCGTGTAGCAGTGTATGTTTGAAGTTCTGGAGGGTGTTTTGCTAATTTTGGCGGGAGATAAAACATGTAAACAAACTTGCAAAGTGACGGCGTGGCTGACCTGTCAAACGATGTCCCAGCAGACAAGACGAAGAAAGGTATCCATTACTCACATTAGTTCAAAGCTGACAGTCTTACACTTGGAATGTTAATATGATTTACACTGTGCTTTCTGATTGTTTTTCATTATAAGTACTATCATAACTGTGGATACGACTTATGTATAGTGACTATAATGACTAGTATTAGTAGTAATGTAAATATTTGTTTATGCCAAATTTATCTATTTTGGATATGATCATGATGATGGCCTAGATGATGGGTGAAGATGTATGAAACTCCAAAAATGATGTACAACCGATAGTTGGTATGCAATATTGTGTCAGAATGGTTATTCACTCAACGATCCACACACATTGATATGATACTTGTAATGACGTACATATTTATAGTAGTTGTTTCTTATTTTAACTACTAATACACCCAGATAATGCAATAAGTATGACAATAAAAGCTTACATTTCATCCTACATGATACTGTGAAAAGGCTTCTGTCAAAATCTGCATAATAGTTCGCAGTTAAAACCTTGTAAACAATATTTTCATATACATAATAATGCTAATGACCTATACATGCCAATCATGCTTAGAAATAGACACCAAGTTTTAAAACGTATCTGTAGGGTAAATACTGTGGTTGTTTTATTACTTTTTACCAACCGCCCCTGTAAAAATGTGCAAAATAAGTTAAAATAGAATTGTTTACAGCTATCTTGCAACAAAAATAATGGATGCACTGGTATGAATGACCCCCACACAAGTTGAGAACATTGAGGACTTCCACAATATGTAAAAAAAAATACATTAACATTAATTTTAGTAATTTGTTTAAGCCAGGTACACTTTTTTAATAAAAATAGAAAAAGCGTGTTTTGGAAATGTCGACGGGGGTGTCTTAAAGTGCTCTAACATGAAAACTAATTAACCTACAGCCACACAACTGATTCCATGATGTATCTTAATAATATATTTTTCCAGTGGTCATCATCCTACATGATACACATGTCAAATATCCATCTTGCATCAGCATGTCTTCAGCTGTGAACATGCTTCTGTAAAGATACATAAAAGTTTGCAGTTTTAAAAAATCTTGTAAAAAATATTGTTCACATATATAATAATGCTAATGACCTATACATGTCAAACATGCTTAGAAGTAGATACTGAGTTAAAAATATATATCTGTAGGGTATATACTGTGATTGTTTTTTACTTTTTACCAACCGCCCCTGTAAAAATGTGCAAAATAAGTTAAAAATAGCACTGTTTACAGCTCTCTTGGAACAAAAATAATGGATGCACTGGTATGAATGACCCCCACACAGGTTGAGAACATTGAGTATTCCACAATATGTAAAAAAAATACATTAACCTTAATATTAGTACATTTTTTAGACCAGGTACACTTTTTTGATCAAAATAGAAAAAAACGTGTTTTGAAAACGTTGACGGGGGTGTTTTTAAAGTGCTCTAAAATGAAAACTAATTAACATACAGCCATACAACTGATACCATGATGTATCTTAATAATAGGCCTTTCCAATGATTTATAATACTTTGCAATAACTTAATTATCTCAAAATGGTCCAGCATAGCCACCAGTAGGTGTGGAACCAGCGAATCAATTTGCCATCAATTTATGCAAATAAAAACTCTCACTTTTGTGACACATGCACCAGTGCTTTCATATTTACACTGCACGTACCGTATATAACAGGTATTACAAAATGGGCAGAATTTGTTATGAAACCTGTGCCTTAGCTTTAAGTAAACCGACCGTCTCAGAATGCATTATATTATCGCTCACAGTTTACCCACGTGGATCGTCAACACGCCGCAGGGTGGTAAATGTTGATCCACGATTTAAGACACATTATATCTCATAAAATACATACGGCCACTGCATTTTGAGGCTTCGTTTTGGAGAGTTTCCTTTTCATTGCACAGTCAGATTGCAATGTCTTATTCACTAGTCTACGTTCACGAAAATGTAAACTGTGTTTCGCTCGTGCTGCCTTCTGGCGGTAGCAACAAAGTATTTTCAGTTTGGGCCCAGACGGAGCCACTAATGTGTAACTATCGCCAGAGCTAAAAGGTACGCAAAGCATTCAGCCATGCTGCAATTACTGCGCGAAGACGTCCACATAGCCACCACGTACGTAGGCCTACTTAATAATACCTTTACATAGCTAGCTGACTAGGTGATATAATGTTTACAGCTTGGTGAACTGAGGCAACTTGGCGTGAACGGAATTGCCCAAGCTTCGAAATGGTAGAAGGATGATTCAAACCCAGGCTTCCCCAATGTTCCAATCTCTATACAACCGCGCTCCACAATTCGCTCACATTGAATAATTTTGGAGCGTGTTGTTGTTGCCGTTGTTGTTGTCGTGGTTATTATCGTTGTTGTTACTAATTGATGCTGCATTTTGCATGCATTCGAAATAATTTAATGAGAAGACGCCTGTATGGCGTTTTGCAGAAAATCAAAGGCACTATGAAATTCTATTAAATCCCACATGATCCATTAATTACGACAATGTAAGGTCTACCACAATTTTAAAATCTATTTCCCTTTCAGTGTGTTGTGTAATGCTGAAAATACAGTACATGACGGATGTTGTGGTTTTGTCTAAAGGGAAGTGAACAGAAGAAGACGTTCAGTTTGTAGTCGAGCGCTGACGAAGAGAGCGGGTGCGCTTAGAGTAGATGGTCGAAGGAGAAGAGGAAGACTGAGTTTGAGATGGGAAGACTGCGTCAAGAGAGATTTATTGGGAATGTGAGGAGTGGAGAACGAGAGCGAGGGATGGGGGGGGGGCTATCTAAGCAGATGTGTAAATGCGTAGGCTTGTAGGCCCTATATTGGCGGTGATATTCCAGATAGTTCAATTTACTATTGATAGTATTGCATCTCACATTGACTGCGATACATCGATAATTCGGTGTATTGTTACACCTCTAGTATTTACGACCGGTGTAAGCATTCATAGAAACTAGTAATTGTTGTTAATAGTATAAACAACAGATGCATTTTTAGAGAATTATTTACCTGCGATTTTCTTCTTCAACATTTGAAACCTATCCGTGGTACTGGCTGTTCAGAAGCGTAACGGAACTTTCTTCTCAGGTTGGCTAACCAAACACGGAGACATTTCGGAGATGCCTCGTATATCACCGTCTAACTGCCATTAACGAAGCGGCAAGCAATGGTCCGTGCTGTGTCGCCCCGAGCGTCGTCAAACGCTTGTCAAAGTCAATCTTACCAGTGGCGTGTGTCCCGCAACACACGACAGCTTCGGCAAGATATCGCAATGAACGGGATTATACTAGTGAGGAGCGTTGTCTACTTTAAGGTAGGAGAATTTGATAATTCCGCGCTATAGGCAGAGGTTCGGGGTCGACAGCCCCTACAAGATGGAATGGAATTAAATCATAATTTATACGATTTACCAGAAATGTGTCTATATGGTCGTTAAATCTAACAAACGTTATTACGAACCAGAATCAGCTAGAGGAACCACCAAAACTTTACATTAACGTTGTGGGAACGTTCGTTGTGTAACCTTTTTTATTTTGATTTACTGTTTTAAATCAAACCAAAAATGACGTTCCCGGAACGACATAGATTTAACCGTACCCAAAATTGAACGGTTCTACCCAAATGAAAACGCTACATTGACGTTCGCACGCAATCACGCACGCATGCATGCACGCCCACCAAGACACGACACGCGGCACGCGGCACTCGGCACACGACACGACGCATACACACAGGCGCCTTTAGACAGCTTTTGAACATATATTTGTAACTCACAACCAGAATAGATAGCTTATTATGAGACATTCACTGGCAGCAGCATTTAACTAACACAAAGCTCTACAGTGGAATTAGTTAAGTTACAGACAATATACATGAAATGAGGCTGATATGTGTTGGGCTCTGCTACAAACAGTGCTGGAAATGGCATCAAGGGCAATCCTGGAGCAGTCCGCACGTGGAAGAACCAGTCAGTGCACACCAGCATTTAAATGTATTGACCGTGCAAATAAAGATGTGGGGTAGAGTTGCAGACGGCAATTAGGGACAGGGTCGTCTGGAGACAGTTGGTTGGAGCCAGAAGAGTTCGACCCCAGTGGGCGACATACACTGCAAGTAATAATAAAATATTTTAATGCTTTTTAAAAACCCCTTTCAGGCACACTTAGAAAGCACTTTTTGTGTTTATTAGCTAACGCATGTTCTACGTAAAACAGGTCGTTCGAAACAAAACACTTCATTAAAACAGTCAGGACTGTTTCTTAAAACATCTCGTTTATTTAAAAACACAAATGCAAAACATTGTGCTTAACATACAACACCAATTTAAAACGCTTTATATTAACAACTTAAATAAAACACATACAAAAAACAGTGCAAATTAACATTGCGTTTAAAAAATAAAACATCACTTGTTGCTTTTAAAGAACAACAACGTTTTTTTAGCTAGACACCAAATAGCGGAAAATTTTCGGGAAAAACACCAAATAGTGTTTTCTAAGTGTGTCTCGTAAAAAAAACACAAAACAGAAGCGACATGTTTTTCTTTAAAAGCTAAACGTGATGCTTTATCAGCACACTGTGTCCAATGTGTTTACACATTTTTAACACATTGAACAAAACTGTCCTTAATGCAATGCAAAAGAAAAAATAAGCACAGCTACAAGAACATGTGCGAGATTCCTTCCAATGAGAATCAACACTGTAACCTCACAAATTAGAACAAACGAAAGGCCTTGAAAAAAAGAAATATGTTGCATCCAAGGTTTTACGATAAACGTGTACATAGTTATGCAAATGAAGAAATATACCTTACTATTATTGTATTAACACATCTATTATAACCATCATAATTACAGGGACATTTTCAGTACAAATGACAACTTTCTGAGTTTCACGAACTGACAAATTAATAATACAACACTTTATTTGTATCTGTTATGTTTACAAAGCTTTATCATGTAGATTATATTTCTTGTAATAAACATAAAGGTTCCACTAACATGTAAGGTCATGGAAACATAAATAAGTTAAACACATTCTTTAGTGATATCCACATTGTTGTGCAAGACACTACAACGTTAATAAGACTAGATTCACTCTGTTTGATCTAAAATGTTGTCGAAAAAAAACTAATTAAAGGCATCCACTATTTTATGATAATGAGTAAATATGGTCACCAGACTTGGGGTCAAATACAAATGTTTTATTCAAATATGTTGCATTTTTAATTCAAATACACTGTGTTTTTAAATTTTAAATACACTTGATCAAAATACAAATGCACTGTATTAAAATTGTCAAATACACATATTTAAATTCAAATAATTTTCCATAACAGCTGGAATGTTGAGAATCAACAAACATTATTGCATGAAAAGTCAAATATAAATATGCAAAATCAGTGGATTTAAATGCATCATCCAATACAGTCTGCACACGTAATGTGTTTATGTGTCTATAACAAAACAGTTGCTTTTACAGTGTAAATTGTGAGTTGAATATTATGATTTCATCTGCTGTACATGCCGTTGTAACCAGACGGACGGTTCTGACCTTCAGATGACAAACCGTCATCACCCATCTCGTAGAGTCTGCAGGGCTCTCTACATACACGGGCGGTTTCTCTCACTTTTCTGATCTTCACATTCCCTGTCCAGTAGGCATCGACGCATGACTATATGCGGGCAACACTGTCTTATTGTGGTGAATGAGGCCTGCTTGACCATCGGTCAAGTGAAGATATTTTGGCTGTGAATTAGAATTAAATGTTTGCAATATTTATATCTAGTAACCTAATGCACTTCTTTCAAAAGGTCTTTCGATCACAAAAGCTAACTTCGTCTTCAACTGTAGGCGATTGCAGTCAAATGTACACCATTTCCAGGTTGAGTGTATAATCTTACTATAATTTAGCTAGCGTAATAATAATAATAATAATAATAATAATAATAATAATAATAATAATAAGTATTATTACTATTATTTTTACTAGCAAAAATGCCCGTCCCGAGGACGGGATAACTTGGTAGTTCATACGTGACAGTCATGATAGCAATATTTACCAAATGCCTCAGGCCAATATGCCATGAATACGGTGAGATTATTTAAGGGAACGTCAAACGTATTACCAGAAAAAACCGCGTCACGTACGTGATGGAATACTCATTGCATGTTCGAAATGTTGAAGGTCGCATGAATTTAGACCCATGGATACATGTGTTATTGTAAAATAGTAGAATATATTTGTATTATATATTGGCCCTCGGTCTGCGACGTCGGGTCAATATACGTGGGTGCGTGTTTTCTACTATAATTAATATAAACCGCCCAGATGGCGCAACGTACTATCAAACTGTTTACGTACCGAAGTATTCGCGCGCGCGCGTGGCTTCAGCGAGTGTTGGAAGTTAACGTTTTACGTAGCGAACATTTGATTTACCATAAAAACCAATAAGAACCCTTGGTATGCGGGGTATTTCGTTTCATTCGTGAGGTCGTAGAATAATTCCTGAAAGTTTGGCGCCCGAGGTGCAAGCCGTCTAGGAGGAAAACGTGAACAAACATACAAACATACACACGCTAGCTCGATTAAAGTTAGATTATGATTTGTTATGAATATGATTATGATCATGATCATTATCATTATTATTACACAACGCCTAAATCCTGAAGAACCTGAGCCCATAGACTCGATAAACCGGAATCGTTAAGTACGATATCATGAACAGGGACGTGGTGATGTAAAGTAGTGTTGTGTCGCTACACAAAGTACTACTGTTGTGATCACCTTGTACCACACTAATGTGTACGCCGATGTTTGGAAATAGAATCGCCTGGCATATTGCACATTGTTCACCAATTTAGAGCAATAAAACCGAAGGTTTGAAGCATATATCTCTTCTGTGCGCACTCGACCCGAATGACCTCAGGCAAAGTGTTCATGTGTCAGTTGAAATTGCACTTGTTGTAACAAGTGTAAGCCAGCACTGATTGTGCAGCCGCTGATGTATAGCCAAGGGGTCTAAGCATTTGTCCTTGCCTCAATGAATGTTGTTGCAATGCAAAATGAACGCTCTTTCTGATGTCAACTTTTACTCCACAGAGTCGAGTTGTAATGTCTGACGGCATGGGCATTTTGTGTAAGACAAAATACCGGATATGCGTTTTTTACTAGCAAGTTCGAGGGAATGATGGAGGGTAAAAGGCAGGAGATGATGAAGAGCCACACGGACAGACAACATCAAGCGGTGGACTGGAAAGAAGTAGGAAGGTCTGGTCAGAATGGCAGACACGAGAGGCGTTCAGTTGTACCGATCTTCCGAAACGAGATGTCACCACATCATGAGGAGTCTCCATGTACGCTTATTGTTCTTAATAATCGTACTGATTATAATAAAGGACTATAACTACGCACTTCCTAAGGCATCAGACTCGACACCATTGATCATTATGAGGAATTATATTAGCTGAAATCAGCGCAGAAACGTGACGATGTTCGCACTATTTGTTTAAGAAACGTGACGATGTTCGCACTATTTGTTTAAGAAAAGAGTCTCTCAATGAAATGTTGCTGACGTAAGGCAGCTTGGTTCAGAATTTCTGCGAGAGTCATAGTCGTTGCTAGATGGTAATACTGCAAGCAACGTGAACACTTTAAACTGCGAGCCACTGTACTACATGCTACAGCCGACAATAAATTGCGACAAACCACCGACAAACTTGGCAACCGTTGTCCTAACAAGGACCATAAAACATTCTTTGACATTTACTGCTCAGTGCATACACGCAGCTTAATGGCCCCTCTTCTTCCGATGAATTGAAACGTCGAACATTTGACATTTTATTCGAACAAGTTTAGCACTTATGACAAAGCTTTCGCGTAACTCACTGTGGACAACGTCGACATAGAATTTATTTTCCGTGTCGTCCACTTAACACCGCGTTATCGGGACAAGATCTCGCTCGATTGACAGGAATAACGGCACGACGTCGTACGCCGCGGGTGTAAGCACATTCTGTGTTGATATATAAGGTACTTGGGAAAGGGCCCGGAGGGGAATAAAGCCCATGGCTTATACAACACACTTAGATGCATCAAGAAGAACAACATTTTACGTCACCAGTGAACAATAACTAATCCCCAAACATTACGACTTCTGGATTCTTTTCAAGTAGCGATCGAGGAGGGTGAGAGAAGATTTGACGCGAGCAAAGAAATATACTGCATTTAAACATTTCTTTTGAACACTGACTCTGTACAACAAGACAAACAATGTATACATGTCGCCGTGACATGCTGGCATGGTAGCATATTTAGAGCAGTTTTGTTATACTGCAGTGATTAACATGTGGAACATGGCCCTGAGAGTGGGTCATTGTTCAGTTTGGAGAATATTTATTTTGAAAAAAAGTTTTTAAATGCAGCTTTTTTAGCGAGGCTATTGTTTTTGTAAATTGTTGAAGCAACTAACATGTCGCCCTTTCCCTCTGTTTGGATTGTTACAATCGTTCTCGCAACTAATACATTGCCCTTTCTCTCTCTTACAACCAGCAGGTACAACATATGATCGGACCATATCCCCATACTGAAAATAAAAAACGGTTGGGACACCTCAGTTGGGTGCCCATATGTGCGACGATATTTCGTTAGACCCAAATTTGGATTGCCTCTTCGAGGAACCATATACTTACTTTACATAGGCCCAGTAAATGTTGCACTTCAAATTTGGCAATCACCACTACATCCATCTTTTTCACTGGCTTAAACCCGGCAGTTGCCAGTAGTTCTTTGACACACGATGATGTCATTCGTAATAGTCAACGCGTACCCGAGCGGCGTCGAATTACGTCGCGTCGAATTACGTCACGTCGAATTACATCGCGTCGAATTACGTCACGTCGAATTACGTCGCGTCGCAACAAGTAAATGCAACATTTCGCCGAAACTTGTATGTTTTGCTGCGTCGGGCCTCGTCGTACGTTATGTAGCAGTGGAAGAAGCTATTACTGTGTACGGTTGTATGAACGCAATCAGCGCTACACGTTAGGACCCGACGCAATTCGGCGCAGCCCGCCACTCGCAACGACAAAAGTGTTGTTACTTTGCGTCGAGTCGTAGCCTGTACGCCGGGCTTCAGATAACAACAGAAAGTTATCGTGACATGTAAACAATACTTATTGAAATATGAAACGAATGCGACAATGAAGGCGATATATTTCATGTTAATAGGTTAAGGTGATATTAGCTGTTTGAGTTACCTGTTCCAATGATATCGTTTATATATTGGTGTAGGTCGACCGATGATATGTATTGTTTTAAAATTTCTGTTCCGTTGGGGAAAACAAATTGCAGACACCGGAATACATGTTTATCTATGAATACATCAGTTGCAACAACGACATTTAGCACTACCAAAAGTGAAAACCCCGGGTTGTGACAACTTGTCACATGTCACGAATACGGGCATTCATAGCTCCGGTGCGAACATAAATTGCCAGTCGTAGTGATATCGTTTGGAAGAGAAGCATTGTTAAAAGTTTACGGTATCTAGTGGTACACCTGTACGTTACATTATATATAGGCCTATATTTATACGATGAAATGACCCGGTATCGCCACTCACCGATAAATATATCATTATCTCAGGTATATCTGACAAAACGTAGCTTTTGAAATGCAAAACGCCACCACACAGATATGTAATATGTAAATATTTTCAACGCCACACGCTACAGCGTCACCGAGCTAACGACGTGTTTGTGTCAGCTGGCTAGGCGTGACGAGATAGCGGGTCACGGTAATTGGCTACCTGAGGCAGACACTCGGAATTTTCAAGTAAGTGGGACATTCGCCGCTAGCAACGTTCGAGGTCAGACAACGTTTAGTTGCTTTGTGAAGTGATGTCCGTGTACATGTGGACGGTTTTTTTTCAGCGAGTCGTCATCGCAGTAACACTGCTGCTAGTCATGATTCAACATGTCAACGGTAAGGATTAAACATCACGCTGCTGTTGTTGTTGGTGTTACTTCTGGAGTGGTGCTGTTGTTGCTTCTGGACCTGTTATTGTTGGTGTTACTTCTGGAGTGGTGCTGTTGTTGCATCTGGTCCTGTTATTGTTGGTGTTACTTCTGGAGTGGTGCTGTTGTTGCTTCTGGACCTGTTATTGTTGGTGTTACTTCTGGAGTGGTGCTGTTGTTGCTTCTGGACCTGTTATTGTTGGTGTTACTTCTGGAGTGGTGCTGTTGTTGCTTCTGGTCCTGTTATTGTCAGTGCTGTTGGTTTTGCTTCGGATTCTGGTGCTCCTGCTGTCATTATTACCTCTGGACGTGGTGATGTTGTTGCCATTGTTCTTGGTGCTGCTTATGTTGGTGGTGGTGCTGTTGTTGCAGTTGTAGTTGGTGTTGTTTCGAATTGTGGTGCTGTTGTTGCCATTGTTGTTGCTTCTGATTGTGCTGATGTTGTTGCTGTCGCTACAATGGTGTTTTGTAGATGTTGCTGCTGGCGACATCGCTGCATCAGTAGTATGCTAGCTGATACTGATGAATGACGTTATCGCGGCTTACCGCGCTATTGATACTGATGAGATGCAGGTTGCACAACAAGATACGCCCAATATCATGTCACAATTGTTGTCTGTGTATGTGTGTTGTGCGTGTGCGTGTATGCGTGCGTGTGTATATGCGTGTGTGTGTAGTAATTCGTTAAACTCCATAACAGACAACGCAATATTATGTCACAATTATTGTTGTGTGCGTGCGTGCGTGCGTGCGTGCGTGCGTGCGCGCGCGCGTGTGCGTGCGTGTGTGTGTGTGTGCGTATGTTCGTGTGTGCTTGTTTGTGCTTGTATGCGTGCGTGATTGCGAGCGTGCGTGCGTGCGTGCGTGCGTGTGTGTGTAGTAATTATTTAAGCTCCATAACAGACAACGCATGATTAAAAAAGGTCTTCCCCACCGTGGAGATTGACCAAATATCCACATGAAAACGTATTACTGAATTTGGGATAAGGAGAACATTATGTTTTCCTTTCGTAATAAATGTCGCTACGTGGAGTGTTGTCGAGTTTTGATGTTGTGCCTAGCATGACGACCTTCGATAACATACTTTAATTCTCGCTACTGCAAACACCAGTAATGCCACCCAACAAATGAAAAATGCATATGTTGTAAACAATCCAGGATTGGGGACAGCGTGACTTCACTAAACAATTGAAGTGTATAATTTGTCTTAATTATTTTATTTTATTTACAATACAATGTAAAAAAATCACCCGTATTCTAAAACATTGTGCATAGCATGACATAACATAGCATGACATAACATAGCATGACATAACATAGCATGACATAACATAGCATGACATAACATAGCATGACATAACATAGCATGACATAACATAGCATATATTTAAAAGATAGCCATTCAAGGCTAAGGTCCAGATGGCAAGTGGACAAGAAAGCCATTGGTTTATCGAGAGTCCAACATCGAAGTGTAACCACCCTCCTGAGATATGTGTTAACCTTGTTTTAAAACATATTCACGTTGCTAGCATTTACACAATCTGTAGATAATATTTTACATAGCGTAAGTGAAGGCCCATATCACCCGCTTCACACCGCTGTAGCGATATACATGCGGCTGTCGATTTCTAGGCGCCGGCTACGATGAGGCTTGTTCGCAAACGTCTCAGTGTCTGCTGACAAACAGCGTCTGTGCGAAGGAATACCCAAGTTGTAAGCTCGGACGTTGTAGCTGTATCGATACATATCTATATGACCACAACAGTCAGAAGTGTCTGCCAGGTAGGCAACGCAACACAAATGTAATGTTCAAATGTACCTGAATGTACATGCTTCCACGCATGCATGCATGCATGCATACGTGCATACCCACCAGCCACATACACCCACACGCGTACACCCACACGCTCGCAAGAAAACATGCGCGCGCACGCACGTACACCTACATATCCAGCCAGCCAGTGGACACACTCGCACGCACGCACGCACGCACGCACGCACGCACGCACGAACGCACGCATGCACGCACGCGCACACACACACACACACACACACACACACACACACACACACACACACACACACACACACACACACACACACTGCACACACACACACACTGCACACACACACACACACACACACACACACACACACACACACACACACACACACACACACACACACACACACACACACACACACACACACACACACACACACACACACACACACACACTGCACACACACACACACACACACACACACACACACACACACACACACACACACACACACACACACACACACACACACACACACACACACACACACACACACACACACACACACACACACACACACACACACACACACACACACACACACACACACACACACACACACACACACACACACACACACACACACACACACACACACACACACACACACACACACACACAAGCTTGTACATCACAGTATCATTGTTCTACAGTATAAATCCTGGTCCTCCTTCAAAAGTCTGTCTTCCTTGCAGCGCGACTACTGGGAGGGGACTGTCGCCAAGGCGAAACCGTTTGTTACGACGGCGCGTGCATACAGTCACGCTGCTGGTGTCTGTCACCATTGTTGACAGCCAGCGAGGACAAGACAGAATGTGTCCCCATCAAACTGTCGCCGGTCGCCTGCAGCGGAAGCAAACATTGCCGAGGAAGTGAGTGCGTGTAATCCCGGCCGTTCAACGTTCGCCTGTAGTGGGGGACTGATTATATGACCCCCAGTATTTTTTTCAGATTTGATGTAAGTAATGCCCTTGTGCAGACCTTATGAATTAATTGTCGCTGGTATAATGCAATTACATATAAAATCAGCCAGCAATGTTCTTGTTGACCTCCTTTAATTTTTAAGCAATTTAGCGCGCATATCAGGCCTGTTATGAAACCCAGTCTAGCCAAATTGAAGTTATGTGAGTGAAACCGTTTAAGAGTTATTGCATATTATTGATTTATGAAATTACACAATTGCGCGTAGGGAGAATGTCACTTACAGGATACACGGTGTTTGGGCTATCGTTGCGTGTCTATACAGCCGTCGTTTCCTCGAATTTACACATTTATCTGTACATATATAACACAACTCATCATGATTTGTAAACAAAAGCAACAATTATCGTGGTTTATGACCAAAACCCAAACTCCGGCATTACACCAACTACCACTCTGCACGAACAACGTGGCCGAGTTGATGGTAGACGACTGTGTTTTACAAACACTAAACGGAAGATTTCATTGTAGTCGGCCGAACAGCTAAAGTTTCCTCCTCAATTCGATGCATTCGCTGGTCTCATTTCAAATTAATTTTGCGAAAAATCAAACCTACCTAGTGTCCACTGCAACATGCTAGATTGATCGTGTCCACTGCAACATGCTAGCTTGATTGTGTCCACTGCAACATGCTAGATTGATCGTGTCCACTGCAACATGCTAGCTTGATTTTGTCCACTGCAACATGCTAGCTTGATTGTGTCCACTGCAACATGCTAGCTTAATTGTGTCCACTGCAACATGCTAGCTTGATTGTGTCCACTGCAACATGCTAGCTTGATTGTGTCCACTGCAACATGCTAGCTTGATTGTGCCACTTTTGCATGTAGTTTTTGTGAAATCATCAGACAAATTGTTAAATTAGATAATGCTTGGTCAAACATTAATTGAAGCGACAATTGACACGCTGAAAACTCACGAATTTTACCCTTGGTGAAATTTCGTAACCTTGTCGTGTGATTGGCGAGAGAATGGAAGCTACGCCTGTCGTTGGCATTGCCCAGCACCGTGTTTGCCATTTTTGTATCCACTATTTTGAACCTTACCAGATGTAATAACGAAAGAAATTTTTTTTTAAGATTTGAAAAAAAATACACATTTAAAATTAAATCGACAGTTAATGTTACTTAAGCTTTTCCCGCACTACATATTTCGGCATATTTAGACAACAAACCGGATTTGCGATAGAGTAAATCCTTTGAGGGTGGAGTTTTAATGCATCTAATTGTTGTAGGTCCGTTGTTGGAACAATGCGTCAACGGGACTTGCCAATGTCGACCCGGGATGATCCTACGAGACGGATACTGCATGGCCCGTGAGTGGTTACTTATGCCAAACTGAGGGAACTAGCAAAAATGCCCATCCTCTGGACGAGATAACTTGGTAGTTCGTGTTTACCAAATTTCAAGATATACAACATTATCGCAGACATATCCATCTATGCCTTGGTTCGTTGTGCTGCAAGTCAACATATTGATGGCTTCTTTCCACATCTCGAAATTGCGATGTAATACTTGCATCTATAGTAACGTTTAGCGACGCCATGCCCTTGTATTACGTATCTTCGGACAATCGAAGAAAAGACGCACGACGTTGTCAACAAATGCACATATTTGTTCGTATAGCGTTGTGGACAATTCTACATAATAATTATAAAGGGTAATTCGATTTTCGTAAAGTTCGTAAAAAGGGTAATAGCGGGGAAAAATTCGAAAAAAATAAGACAGATAACCCGACCGTGGGGTCGTAGATGAATCCTGAAGATTTAGCGCCCACGATGCAAAGCGTCTATGAGGAGTAGCATAGCACACATAGGGCCTACACGCACGCTCGCACGCACGCACGCACGCACGCACGCACGCACGCACGCACGCACACTCACGGTGGATTACAATAAGATGACCAGGAAGCGATCACAACCGGAAGAGTGGAGATACTGATTTATTTGCATACTAAAATGGACAATACAGCGTTCTAAGGGTAAAACTTTGTTATTTTTGTTTCCAAATATTATGTATTTTCGAATATACAAGGAGACGACAGATCACAGGAGTAACACGTTTTGCACGGATATTATTGTAATGTTATGAAATGCTAATACATACCAGTGTCGCAATATACGGCCGTAAAACAGTCGTCGCTCGAACTGAAAAGATGACGTCATTCGGCAAACGTGGAGGACCCGTTCTTTTTTGCTCCTGCATTTTTGAATTCCCCTTATACAATTTTCAACGGTAAATATACTATGTAAGTCTATATGTTATTTGAAATCGATAAGTTAAGAAAGTTGATGCATTTTAGTTATGCGATAGATCACTTCTAGCTCTGTACGAGCTAGCCAATGAAAACCGTTGTACATTCCCTTTACAGTGAGGAGTCGCAACGAACGGGGTCAGGGGTGAGGTCAAGGGTTAACGATGGGAGATAGCAAGAAACATGCGAGGGATATTTTGGGAGGATTTGGTCCAGCCGGGTTTTACGTGGTCATATGTTGTATTTCATGCTGCTATTAAAATAACATTTCGTATGGCTCATAATATTCTATTTGTATGCCCATGTTAATTATGTACATTATGTAAAACAATAACTATTATATATAATATTATCTATGATGTAAACAAATATTTTTTTACCGCAATATGCTGTGTTTGAAGCGCGCCTGGGCGAGGATTGCTCGCAGTACGGTCGATGTTCTTCGACCCTCGTCTGTGAGAATGACACGTGTCAATGCAGCAACGGACAGAAACACCTTACTGGCGTCATGCAGGGAGTCACATTTGGTTACTGCGTGCCGGAAGCCGGTGAGCTCGCTTCAAACTCCATCCGCAACTGATTTGGCCTATTGCGGATCCGGTTTAATTGATGTCCAAATATGTAGTGCGTGAATAGATGAAGCAACATCCATAGTCGATTTAATAAGTCGACTGTGGACGTTAAGTGTGGCTGTTTCATACATTCCACGTTGCCTTAATTTACTAAGCGGTATACACGAGTACCTGGCAAGTGACAGTGATAGATCTATTATTATGTGAACGAATATTCTTCGCGCAGTAATAACATCGCGGCTGAATGCTTCCCAGAGAAGTCGTCTTGGTGTTGGAATGGACAGGTCTGCCGGGGGTGAAGGGTAAAGTGTATTGAGCGGACCTATGGACTGGTGCCGCGTTATATTACGTTTCCCTATGTAGACACCATCCCCTGGTGGATACCCCGATCACTATTTAAATCTGAGTGCAGCCGAACGATATTTACAACTTTTAACAAGGTTTAACAAGGTTTAACAAGGTTTAACAAGGTTTAACAAGACTGCCATCCCAAACAACAAGTTACTGATGGCAAGTGGACAAGGAAGCCATTGGCTTATCAAGAGTCCAAAAATGTTCTACTATTTCAGTTTACATCAAATATACGTTATGCCAATTACCACAAGTTACAATCAGATATATACATATTCAAAGTATACTGCATAGAGGATGTTGTATTAGTTGACGTACATTTGTGATTAAAACAAATACAAACCAACAAACTATCACTAAATCAAGGACATTTATTCAAACAAATAATACAATAATTGACAAATACAGCGTATAGCCTAATTAGTAAAGCCTGGAATTAGTAACACTGCAATAAGATACTAATATGGTCATGTTACTCCTTTGCTACGTTACTCAAAGTAACAAAATATTTCGTCAATTAGTTTCATAACTGGCATAAGAACATAAATCATGCGTGATTTCGACAAATAACCTGCTACATTGTAATCAGATTCTCTGTAAAACGCTATGATCTGTATTGGACGTGGTGCTATACAAATTTTAAAATATGTATATTATTTAATTTATTAATTTATATATTAATTAATATGTATATAAAATATTATTATTATTATTCTTATTCTTATTACTATTATTATTACTCTTACTATTACAATTTTCACCAGCACTGACGGGGCTATCGGCGGGAGAAGTGTGCACGCGAGACCTGCTGAAGATATGCGGGAGCAGGTTCAGGTGCGACCGCTGTCCCGAGTGGAATGCCACAACTACGGACTACAGATGTCTGGATCCGACGACACAGACGTCACCCGGTAACACAGCATTCTCTTCGCACGTTTCCACCGTGATCAGCTATGTTAATTACCACAAAGGTCGCTTTCGAAAGCTTGGGCAATACGGGACACAAGTGATTCTTGTTTCGAGGCGATAGTTGACGAGATAATGCACTTCCATTGTCGTCCAAAAATATTCCGCCGTCAAATATTTCCCTCCCTCCCTCCCTCCCTCCCTCCCCCCCTCCCTCCCTCCCTCCCTCCCTCCCTCCCTCCCTCCCTCCCTCCCTCCCTCCCTCCCTCCCTCCCTCCCTCCCTCCCCCTCCCCCGTCCGTCCGTCCATCCGTCCGTCCGTCCGTCCGTCCGTCCGTCCGTCCGTCCCTCCCTCCCTCCCTCCCTCCCTCCCTCCCTCCCTCCCTCCCTCCCTCCCTCCCTCCTTCCCTCCCTCCCTTCCTCCCTCCCTCCCTCCCTGCCTCCCTCTCTGTCCCCCTCCCTCCCTCCCTCCCTCCCTCACGGCAGAAAATACCGCTTTATACTTTACATTTTTTTCATATTTTACGACAGAAAGTAGAAATTCATCCATTATTTCCGCTGCTGACATTCTCTGTTATAATTCGTTGTTATTATATACAGTGCCTATTATTGTAGCTATAATATGTTTATCTTATTAATAAATTGACGATCAATTACCGGCTCGCGCATGCGCAGATACACCAAGCGGAAATTAGTTCACGGCGGAAAAATGTTAGGCTGACAGCGGCACCGAAGTTGTGCACACCACAACACGTTATATATACTTATGCTATTATAAAATAAATCATTGGTATTAGTTGTATCACATATTAATGCTAGTTGCTTTCGTAAATAATAGAAGTAAATGTGTTATTGGTTGTTCTCTCTGTTTTAATTCCAAATGTGTTTATGTGTGAAATGCGATGGTGGGCAGCGTGTTGCTGGGGCCGGAAGTGACCAGTCGCGGGCAAATTTGCATAAAACCAACATGGCTGCTGACGAGACTTGTGTCCTTATTTCTTTCACTCCACATCGTCTCAGTTTAATCAGCTGTATAAGTGTGAACGAACAGTCTTCTCGTAGTAATTGCAGCGTGGCTGAAGCTTCCAGAGAAGTCTAGTTGGCGTTGGAATAAACATGTATGTTAAGGCGTGAAGTGTAAAGCGACTCGAGCGGTCCTAGGGACTGATTACCGCGCTATATAAGAACGTACCTTGATATAAAAACATAACTGGCTTACAGATATGAAAGACGGTGACTCTTTCATTATTTTCTAACTTGTTGCTTTTGTTTTCTAGGGAACGCTTCGAATCGGCCCCGCTTGAATGCTTCGACAGTAGCCGTGGCGATATTACTGTTCGTTTCCATCTTCCAAAATTAACCGTAATCAAGTGCGGGTTGCACAATTTCGTTGGAACTGCGTAACGATGTAGGCAGTGTTTGGTATTACGAAATGTATAACTATTATTAACTGCATCCAACGTGTTTTACTTATCAAATCCGCAATGTACGTACGTCGTGCCGGAGCAGATCTAGGATTTAACAAGATTAATTTTTACCAGATTTAACGACTTAACAAAATTGCCAGTCAAAGCCAACAAACGGATGACACGTGGGTACGGAAGCCATTGGCAATGCAACGGTATTGTTCATCATATGTCATCAAACAGGTGACACCGAGTCATGCAAAGTATCTGTCAGGTTCACATATAGATTCTAACGGTTTCAGCTTTTGCAAAGGTGGCGTTCTATAATAGTCAAAGATGCCATTTGCACCATCCACTGTGACATTCCAGCAGATCTGAGTTTGCCAGATAACAAATGGTAAATAATGGTAATGATTATTTTGTACTGCTTTTAACTGAAGCGACATGTTATCGGAGTATGTAACAATTAACTGCCAACGCAGGAGGTAATTAGTATTAGCGTGATTAGATTGTTGTGCTGAATAAAGAGCTTTCCTAAAAGGACGCCGAAGTAAATTACGGTTTGAAATAACACTTGAAGTCTGTCACGCCGGACCCACGAATTGTATTACATAAAACAACCATGTATTTTCTCTCAATGTGTGAGTTGTCAGTTTATCAAATGAGACATTTCCGGGTGCCCAATAACCATATTTTTATATGCCAATTTATAAGTCATCAACCGTGCAGAAATCGTCTTGTTTTTGTTTTTAATTGGCAACTATCGATTCATATAGAAACATTTATGATTTGATTTTGAAAAAATTAATTGACATTAATATCAGTTTGACTGTTCATAAACAAATGTGTCAACGAATTAGGTGAATTTTATCTAGACGTTTAAATTGCCAGTCAAAAAGATATTTCCTCATAGCTTCTAAACCACGAATAGAAAATGGTGTACGTTGTGTGTTCATAATATGTGCACCTTATATGACTAATGTATGTCGGGCTCACATTAACTGCTCATTATGATGTCATGATGAAGCTATGTATATATATATATATATATATATATATATATATATATATATATATATATATATATATATATTATATATATATATATATATATATATATATATATATATATATATATATATATATATATATATATATATATATATATATATATATATATATATATATATATATATATATATATATATATATATATATATATATATATATGACGTAAGCCGGTAAGGCCGTTGCTGACAATGCCAATGGGCGAAAATCAGTTCTCGTGTTCGATCCACGATGCGCGTTCGCTCACGAATATCAGAATTGTGTCAGTGTATGGGGATTATCAATACATTGTCGAAATTGGAAATTTTAATATTTATAATACGTATTGGAAATTTACTGATTAATAGTTTATATGTGTGTGGTTTTGTGTTTTGTGTGTGGTTTTATTTGTTTTATTGGATTACACAAGTGAAAGGATGTAGCGATCGGTCGCGCATGTGCAAAGCGACCAGGTGCGAGGCAGCCGGATTTGCGCGGGCGGCGTCGACTGGCAAATAACCTCAGTCACTTTGATCATCACAGGTTGATATGTATGGAAGGTAGAGACTCAGTATTGCACGTGACAACGCACCGAAAGAGAATTCAAATCAGGAGATAAAAGGACGACTAGGTCAAATTATTTACCATCTCCAGATTCTCCAACATCTCCAAAATGTACCAAAATGCAATATTTCTGTGCACGAGGGAGTTTTTTAGCCCGACATTATGAACCCACGTAGTGGTGATCGTCGTCGTCAGGTGTAAACGAAAAACACACGATAATATGCCAGTCACATTTGTTTAACGTTATTCAATATAGCGTTCACCACATTCATGGGATTAAACCAGAGTGCAGTACAAATCATGGAGATGATAATTTAGTTCATAATAGATGTACGTGACACTGTTAATTAACACGCGGAGCCATTCCGAAAACAATCATGTCTGTTATGTCGAAAGTAGATGTTTTTTAATGAGTTTTGTGCGGTCACGATTTTGGCGACACAAAGATAATTACTTCCGCCCGCGCCATGTTGCAGCAACTGGATCTCTTTGTCTAAAATGACGCCGCTCTGGCAACCTCACTGCAAAGACTTGGGCAGCCTACTGCAGCACACCCTCGAGAGCCAGGGGTGGTAGCGATTATATTACTTTACCCCTGTCCCTGGCATGTATCTTACACAATGTGTGGAAGTGCGTTGATTCATGTGTACTTTGTCCCACTTGCTGTCCTGGTCAGTAGTGATTCTCAGAACCAGCTCTTGTTTGGTTGGAACCAGCCCTTGTTTGATAGTGATTGTAGTAACTAGCTTTTGGTAGGTAGTCTCAAGTAGTTATACTCCAAACAGCCCAATCTTGAGCTAACACAGGAGTTTGGACCAACGGCTTTTAGACACGGGTAAAGTGGAGTGAACGAAATTGCCCGAGCTTCGAAACGGCGGAGGTGGAATCGAACCACCGTCTTCTCGATCGACAGGCGGGTGCTCTAACCATTAGACCACCGCTCCCCACAGGAATAGTTATTGCAGGAACCAGCTCTTGTTCGGTCGTGATTGTATGAACCAGCCATTGGTCGGGCGTGATTGTAGGAACCAGCCATTGGTCGGTCGTGGTTATAGGAACCAGCTCTTGGTCGGTAGTGATTGTAGGAATCAGCCCTTGGTCGGTAGTAATTGTATGAACCAGCTCTTCGTCGGTCGTGATTGTAGGAACCAGCCATTGGTCGGTCGTGATTGTAGAAACCAACCCAACATCACAGAACAATTCAAGGAAATGCGACGACCGGTCCACAGCCAATTAAAGTTAAGTTCCTGTATGTTAGCCTAAGTTCTACATCATCGTAATACAATTGGTTAATATAGCAAAAAAAAAAACACGTTTCAACAGGTCGATCTATCAGGGGTACCCATGTACTCAGCAACCCCTGGCTCGAGTGAATGAAGCAGAATAACCTTATAATTTGCGAAGTTAACAGGTTTATACACAGCACGAAGACCCTCAGCGATGTTATTTAACATTTTGCAGTGTCGAGTTTTTCACTGCACTGCTCCATACAAATTACGTTTAAGGTACGTCCAAATTAATTATTAAATTTATGTGGCGAAGTCAATTAAAAATGTCAAAGTGAAAAATTAGTGCATATACATATGAAACAAGTACTCAAGAATATTTAAGTCACGATGGGTTGACAATCAAGAAAGCCAATGAAAACAACGTTGGTCCTTTACTGACCCCAGCTAATACAATCTGATTGGGCCAATGAAATGCCAATGTACGTACTTCACTGGCTTATGATTGGCTGTTTCTGATTGGCTTATGATTGGCTGTTTCTGATTGGCCCATGTCAAGAGCCAATGAAAACACCACTAGCCTCTTATTGGCTGTGTCAATCTGCTTTCTTCATTGACCCACGATTTGTTGGTTTTGCTGAATTATTGGACAAAGCCAGCAAATGAAGTACTTTTGTTGGCCCTTTACATTAGTAATATAACGTCACTGTAAATCTACACCTACATTCCACATTTCATGTTTCCCTTTTGTCAACCCTTAAATAACATAATAAAAAAATCAGTTAAGTGAATTGGTTCTTGCCTCCCCTTGACATGTTCACAGAATATATCCACTGCTGACTGAACGTCATGTTTGATAACACATTTGACGTTTCTTGCAACGTCTCCCGTAGTCTCTATATAATGTAGAGTTGCATAGACAACTGCCATTCTATCCGCCACCCATCGCCCGTCAAGGCAAGAGATCCACAAAAGTCTCCGTAGTCTCTATATAATGTAGAGTTGAATAGACAACTGCCATTCTATCCGCCACCCATCGCCCGTAGAGTTGCATAGACAACGTCCCCTGTAGTCTCTATATAATGTAGAGTTGCATAGACAACAGCCATTCTATCCGCCACCCATCGCCCGTCAAGGCAAGAGATCCACAAAAGTCTCCCGTAGTCTCTATATAATGTAGAGTTGCATAGACAACGTCTCCTGTAGTCTCTATATAATGTAGAGTTGCATAGACAACAGCCATTCTATCCGCCACCCATCGCCCGTCAAGGCAAGAGATCCACAAAAGCGTGAAACTCTGTCTTTGGCATATAACGGCCTCACGCACGCACGCACGCACGCACGCACGCACGCACGCACACACACAAATGTGGTTGCATGCACAGACGACCTCAGCCCGCATTGCTATAGAAATTGGCATTGTTGAATAGGTCGCAAGGGACGCAATTGGCGAATTTCTGCTAAACTGGTGATTCCCGTGTAGCGACCGGTTTACCGCTCACTAGAACAATGTTCAATCATTAATAATAAAAAATGTGGTGGATTTGAAAAAACTCTCCGTTTACCAGGACGTTCTCGGGTCATTCGCGTACAATATTAAAATGTTAACAAATGTACATTCATAGCACTGGATAAAATATTTGCGCGAGAAACGAAATGTCTACCAACTACTGGCACCATCCTACTACACATGCACCGTCCTACGGGCACCATCCAACTTCACTTGCACCATCCTACTGGTCCCATCCTACTACTCATGCACCGTCCTACTGGCACCATCATACTACACTTGCACCATCCTACTGGTCCCATCCTACTACTCATGCACCGTCATACTGGCACCATCATACTACACTTGCACCATCCTACTGGCCCCATCCTACTACTCCTGCACCGTCCTACTGGCACCATCATACTACACTTGCACCATCCTACTGGCCCCATCCTACTACTCCTGCACCGTCCTACTGGCACCATCATACTACACTTGCACCATCCTACTGGCCCCATCCTACTACTCCTGCACCTTCCTACTGGCACCATCATACTACACTTGCACCATCCTACTGGTCCCATCCTACTACTCCTGCACCGTCCTACTGGCACCATCATACTACACTTGCACCATCCTACTGGTCCCATCCTACTACTCATGCACCGTCCTACTGGCACCATCATACTACACTTGCACCATCCTACTGGCCACATTCTACTACTCCTGCACCATCCTACTGGCACCATCATACTACACTTGCACCATCCTACTGGTCCCATCCTACTACTCATGCACCGTCATACTGGCACCATCATACTACACTTGCACCATCCTACTGGCCACATTCTACTACTCCTGCACCATCCTACTGGCACCATCATACTACACTTGCACCATCCTACTGGTCCCATCCTACTACTCCTGCACTGTCCTACTGGCACCATCATACTACACTTGCACCATCCTACTGGCACCATCCAACTTCACTTGCACCATCCTACTGGTCCCATCCTACTACTCATGCACCGTCATACTGGCACCATCATACTACACTTGCACCATCCTACTGGCCACATTCTACTACTCCTGCACCATCCTACTGGCACCATCATACTACACTTGCACCATCCTACTGGCCCCATCCTACTACTCCTGCACCGTCCTACTGGCCACATTCTACTAGTCCTGCACCATCCTACTGGTCCCATCCTACTACTCATGCACCGTCATACTGGCACCATCATACTACACTTGCACCATCCTACTGGCCCCATCCTACTACTCCTGCACCGTCCTACTGGCACCATCATACTACACTTGCACCATCCTACTGGCCCCATCCTACTACTCCTGCACCGTCCTACTGGCACCATCATACTACACTTGCACCATCCTACTAGCCCCATCCTACTGCTCCTGCACCGTCCTACTGGCACCATCATACTACACTTGCACCATCCTACTGGCCCCATCCTACTACTCCTGCACCGTCCTACTGGCACCATCATACTACACTTGCACCATCCTACTGGCCCCATCCTTCTACTCCTGCACCGTCCTACTGGCACCATCATACTACACTTGCACCATCCTACTGGTCCCATCCTGCTACTCCTGCACCGTCCTACTGGCACCATCATACTACACTTGCACCATCCTACTGGTCCCATCCTACTACTCATGCACCGTCCTACTGGCACCATCATACTACACTTGCACCATCCTACTGGCCACATTCTACTACTCCTGCACCATCCTACTGGCACCATCATACTACACTTGCACCATCCTACTGGCCCCATCCTACTACTCCTGCACCGTCCTACTGGCACCATCATACTACACTTGCACCATCCTACTGGCCACATTCTACTACTCCTGCACCATCCTACTGGCCCCATCCTACTACTCCTGCACCATCCTACTGGCCCCATCCTACTACTCCTGCACCATCCTACTGACACAATTCTACTACTCCTGCACCATCTTACTGGCCCCATCCTACTACTCCTGCACCGTCCTACTGACACAACCCTACTACTCCTGCACCGTCCTACTGACACAATCCTACTACTCATGCACCGTCCTACTGACACAATCCTACTACTCCTGCACCGTCCTACTGACACAATCCTGCTACTCCTGCACCGTCCTACTGGCACAATCCTACTACATATTCACCGTCCTACTGACACAATCCTACTACTCCTGCACCGTCCTACTGGCACAATCCTACTACATATTCACCGTCCTACTGACACAATCCTACTACTCCTGCACCGTCCTACTGGCACAATCCTACTACATATTCACCGTCCTACTGGTGGTGTTGTGATAATCCATAAATACGGCTAAAGATACACAAATGAACCACCGAACTGTTTCACACACTTGAACGCATCTAGTGTACGTTGAAAACAAATCTACCGTTCGCCACCATTTGCGAAGAACGACTTCACAACATCGGCTTTCTTTTAAGAATGGGATCGCTTCATCGACCGGGACCACTCATTGTTATCGAAAACTTAAACTTCCATCTCGATGGCATAACTGACTCGGATGCAAGGAGATTCATACATTCTCTGAATTCTGATGCATTTACGTGGATTCACCCACAGGAAGGGTCACACGCTGGACACACTGGTGACCCGTTGCGCAGATGAACATCTTTCTGGAATATCGCCGTCATAAACATGGGAATATCTTACCACTCTGCCATAAGTTTCACCATCAGTGAAGTTCGACATCGCATCAGTCCGATGAAAAGAAAACATCGCATGTTACGCGCAATAAATGCAGATATGTCTTGACAGGATAACTCCGGGTTTTGCCCTGAAGATCTTGAGTCGTTGAGTGTAGATGACCAGTATGACACACCTCTCGTAAATCTAATTGACGTATATGCTCCTATGCACGAAAAACATGTATACTGCGACCAGATGCGGCCTGATATAATGAAGAATTACGGGACGCCAAACGAGAGAAACGGTGGCGAGAAAGAGCGTGGAAGCAATCTAAAATCGAAGTGTTTCGACAATTGTTCCGACCAATGCAAGGTCGTGAACACGTTACTCCTTCGACGTTAATCCGCATAGTATTCGAACAAAATCCACGAAACTGGCAAGAACCGACAACAACCGTTCCGCATTACCAATTCTCTGCGCTGAACAGGAAGGTGGAAACGCACGCACGCACGCACGCACGCACGCACGCACGCACGCACGCACGCACGCACGCACGCACGCACGCACGCACGCACGCACGCACGCACACACACACACACACACACACACACACACACACACACGTCGCAGCCTTAGGGACCATCACGTAGTAGTCGAGATGACTTTGACCTCTACACGCAACACCAACAGCAACAACAACAAATGGACAACATATTGATCTAAACGTAGAACAAGCAATATCCGGTGTACTAGGTTATATCACATCGCATCAATTTCAAGGCGATACTTTTATATGAGAATCCTACGGATATTCCGCCACGTGTAATTAGCATTATAGGATGTTGCCGGAAATGAAGTAACTATGTAACCCTTACCGACGACAATACACTCATTAATTAACCTTTCCAAAGTTTCCATCTGCGTCTATTATGAGATGGAACAAATCAGCGACAGAGAATAACTAGAAATCTCATGGGTTTATTTGCCAGTCTTCTGATATTTAACACTAGGTGTTTGTTCTTTTGCTGGTCTGGCCATCTTCGTCTGTATATGGTATAAACTGTGTCTATTCCAACATATATATATCGGCCACGTGTTTTAATAAACCACACTTTTTAAATATAATTTGACCTTTATCTGTTTATGAATATCGACCTTGCCGTTTACCATGGAATGTAAACATGCTATTCGAAACATTCAAATTAAACAGATAACGGTTATAAATTAGACGAAAAATTTTGGTTCAGTAAAACACATATGGCCGGTTAAAATGTGACACTATATATTGTTTATACACTATATATGTGACATATATAGTTTACACACACACACTCACACGCACGCACGCACGCACGCACGCACACACACACACACACTCACACACGTATATGGTGCCAACCGAGGACACCGGAGTAGATCCCGCCAACCGGGGACTTCGTTAATAACAGACCGACATAGTTATTGGGTTATCATATGTAAGCATTCATGTTAGTGATTTGAAAAACAGTGTATTTTTTTAATAAATCATCATTTTTAATCTCGGTTTATTCAGAACGAGGACACACACCATACACACAGTCTGTGTTGGTTACTATCCATATGCGGACTTGTGTATATATATAGGTTGATGCACGGCACACCGTGCACTAAATATATGTTATGCAGGAATTAGCTGTATGAGACAGTGCACTTATAATTGCGCCAATTGTTCAGTCCAGTAGCTTTATCGGGGAAATGGTGAAGACGTTGCTTAAATTAGATCTATACAGGTTGTGTTTGAGCCATGCAGGACGCGATATGCTTGCGTTTACTTTAGTCGCGTAACACTGAAGACTGAGCAACACCTGTGTCCCGTGTTTTCCTTAATGCCGTACACAGTGGAGTGGTTCTGATACTTACAGCGGCGGTGAAAAAGTAAATACGTTTGATCCTAGGCAGATTTCGGACAAAACCTAGCGGAGTTTTCTTATGTAGGTATATTTTGTAGCCAGACAAATGTTGACACTCAGTCGGAGTAGGAATGCATGGTATACCATGATATTGCATGGTATTGCATGTAATACCGTGGTATACCATGACATTACGTGGTAAACTGTGGTAGACCAGGCTTTTTTATATGTTGTGTATTGTAATTGCATGGTATACCATGGTTTACCTTTTACCAAACAATATGGTATTTTACCATGGAATACGATGGTATATTTTCATAAAGTGCGGTAAAGCAATGAAAATGCTATACGGATTTATACACAATTTGAAGATAAAATACTTCAACCAAACAAATGTGACAGGTCTGTTTTAATCGCCGGACGAGAGCGTCGAATGTGATATCGAACTGTCGTCGGTCAGACACGTGCGTAGTAAGCGCTTTGCCGGAACGCACACGCATATCAGATTACAAATGCATCGGTCAGATGCAACTGAGTTACCCCACGGGGGTTGGTGTAACACTTAGGAGGACGTTACGCATGACATTAAACGCGTAATTTGCTAAGACAATCTTCTTATCGTAATCGTAAGGATCACAGGAAGTATAAGGAAACATTCTTAGCCGCAATTTAAAAAAAAATTGTCAGATGTATGTTAAAATGTGTTCACTGAATATGACACAGTTGAGTTATATATTTGCCTTTGTTAACCGTATTAATGCACACATTCAGAGTCAATGTCACTGGCAGCAATGTAACATACATTGTCATTGTAGGAGAATATGTTGATAGCAAAATATACCATCGAACTAGAGTAAGACTTCTGACATTTCAAGATTTACAGTGTTGGACGGGAGGCGGGAGGCAGAGGGTGATTTTCGGTTGACTCCCGCTCAGTAGAGTTGCGATGCTTGATGTGGCATTGCGGCTTCAAAGGGTAATCAAATAGCGTTAGTAAAAGAATAGTGTAGATTGCATTTAAAAAAGTACTAGTTCTCCAAGAGGCCGATAAACGAATGGAACAGCCCCGAACAGATTATCTACTGATTGTGTTAATGCTATCAGTATGAGTATGTTTGAATATAAAATTGACAAACTTCTTATAAGGGCGGACTACACTTAAATTACGGGAATCCTGTGACGTTTATTTCACCCTCCGCGCTGCCGACAGGCCAGTGAGCTATGGAGATATTCTATCAGACAGGCTCGGTGAACACTAGTCTGGATGCTCGCACAACCCCACCGGCACAGCACAACATCGATGACCCTAAATATACAGGGACAAACAACCCCGAACCCCCGATGGTGCAAACCGACAGCAGGGACGCCAGGAACACGAACCGGTATCAAGTGTCGTAAGAAAAACATCATGATTTTACAAAACAAAAACGTAAATTTAATGTTAAAGAATATCGGGCAATATAATACATGGCATATCCTAGTCTTAGTCACGCAATCGGACTTACCGTTCGTTCGCCACGACTTGAAGTTTCCATTTCTTAACGTCTACGTCTTCATCGATTCGCGTTTGCACACAGCCGCGTTTGCACACTGCCGCGTTTGCACACTGCCGCGTTTGCACACAGTTACGCGGAAGATGATAAGAACGCTTGATGCTCTGGTTCACCTTATGCTGTGAGACACTTGAGCAAAGGAACTGTAGTTAATGGTAGTGTGGCCTATTCATCACACAAGGTTTATTCACTGTATTATATCGCCCGAAATTCTTTAACATTCAATATATATATATATATATATATATATATATATATATATATATATATATATATATATATATATATATATATATATATATATATATATATATATATATATATATATATATAGGAAAAGCGAAAGGCTGACCCTTGCCTCCCTCCGCTCAGAGAGAAGCGGAAGGTTGAGACCTTTGCCTCCTTCCCTTCAGAGGAAAGTGGAAGGTTGAGACCTTTGCCGCCTTCCCTTCAGAGGAAAGTGGAAGGTTGAAACCTTTGCCTCCTTCCCTTCAGAGGAAAGTGGAAGGTTGAGACCTTTGCCTCCCTCCGCTCAGAGGGAAGTCGGAGGTTTAGACCCATGCCTCCCTCCCCTCAGAGGAGAGTGGAAGGATGAGACCCTTGCCTCCCTCCCCTCAGAGGAAAGTGGAAGGTTGAGACCCTTGCCTCCTTCCCCTTAGAGGAAAGAGGAAGGTTGAGACCCTTGATTACTTCCCCTTAGAGGAAAGAGGAAGGTTGAGACCCTTGCCTCCCTCCGCTCAGAGGAGAGTGTGAGGTTGATATCCTTGCCCCCTCCGCTCAGAAGAAAGTGGGAGGTTGAGACCCTTGCCTACCTCCGCTCAGGGGAAAGTGGGAGGCCTTTATATGAAAGTGGAAGGTTGAAACCCTTGCCTCCCTCCCCTCAGAGGAGAGTGGGAGGTTGAGACCATTGCCTCCTTCCCTTCAGAGGAAAGTGGGAGGTTGATACCCATGTCTCCTTCCCTTCATATGAAAGTGGAAGGTTGATACCCTTGCCTCCTTCCCCTCAAAGGAGAGTGGGAGGTTGAGACCCTTGCCTCCTTCCCTTCAGATGAAAGTGGAAGGTTAAGACCCTTGCCTCCTAACCTCGGAGGTGAGTGGGAGGTTGAGACCCTTGCTTCCCTCTGTTCAGAGGAGAGTGGGATGTTAAGACCCTTGCCTCCCTCCGCTCAGAGGAGAGTGGGAGGCTAAGATCCTTGCTTCCTCTGCTCAAAGGAGAGTGGGAGGTTGAGACCCTTGCATCCCTCCGCTCAGAGGAAAGTGGAAGCTTGAGATCCTTGCCTCCTTCCCCTCAGAGGAGAGTGGGAGGTTGAGACCCTTGTCTCCTTCCCTTCAGAGGAAAGTGGAAATTTGAGACGCTTGTCTCCCTCCCCTCAGAGGAGAGTGGGAGGTTGAGACGCTTGCCTCCTTCCCTTCAGGGGAAAGTGGAAGGTTGAGACCCTTGTCTCCTTGCCTTCAGAGGAAAGTGGAAGGTTGAGACCCTTGCCGCCTTCCCCTCAGAGGAGTGTGGTAGATTGAGACCCTTGCCCCCGTCCCTTCAGATGAAAGTGGAAGGTTGAAACCCTTGCCTCACTCCCCTCAGAGGAAAGAGGAAGGTTGAGACCCTTGCCTCCTTGCCTTCAGAGGAAAGAGGAAGGTTGAGACCCTTGCCTCCTTCCCTTCAGAGGAAAGTGGAAGGTTGAGACCTTTGCATCCTTCCTCTCAGATGAAAGTGGTAGGTTGAGACCCTTGCCTCCTTCCTTTCAGAGGAAAGTGGAAGGTTGAGACCCTTGCCTCCTTCCCCTCAGAGGAGAGTGGGAGGTTGCGACCCTTGCCTCCTTCCCTTCAGATGAAAGTGGAAGGTTGAGACCTTCCCTCCCTCCACTCAGATGACATTGTAAAATTGATACCCTTGCCTCCCTCCGCTCACAGGAGAGTGGGGGGTTGAGACCTTTGCCTCCTTCCCCTCAGAGGAAAGTTGAAGGTTAAGACCCTTGCTTCCCTCCCCTCAGAAAAGAGTGGGAGGTTGAGACCCTTGTCTCCCTCCGCTCAGAGGAAAGTTGAAGGTTGAGACCCTTGCCTTCCTCCCCCTCAGAGAGTAAACTTAGAATTCGTGTACATTTAAATACTCCCATCAGCATCAAATCCCTAGAATCTATCAACTAGCCTGGTTAATTTTATTGCACCTTCCAGTTATCAGCCGACGGTATTCAGCCTACATCGCACACCAGGGATGCCATTAGTAGCCATATAAGATCTGACAACACTTGGTTCTCGCCTTAATTGACTGCATTTCACGTAGTTCACAGTTCTTGCTCCGTCGTAAATGTGTCATGGCAGTACCAGAGTCGCTCCTGATAAAAAGTACGGGACGTGGGTTATAAATTCACACATTTTGTATTAATTCATCGCACACTGAATTTCCTTGTTACTTGATTTTTCGAATAAACAATCCCCGACTCCCGATCCAGAAATATGCAGTGCAGATGCAACTGCATCGGTTAGATCTAAAAGGCATCGTGACGTGTCGCTTTGTGTATTATTCTTAGATAAAAAATTTCTTGTCGTGCAACACTGAAATGATGACGCTGCTGAACAACGGTTCGGACCAGAATTTATTTATAAATTCATACATTTTGTATTAATTCGTAGTACATTGAACTTCCTTATATGTTACTTGTCTTATCGAATAAACTAATCAGATACAACTGCAGTTCAGATTCAAATGCATCGGTCAGATCTAAAAGGTTAGATACAACTGCTTCGTGACGTGCGTCAAAGCGAATGTTTGAAGACAGTTCACACAACACCAGGCTCTGAACGGCTGACCGTGGTCTACATCAAATAGGTTGTAGGATCTCGGCTAGCAGGCATGTATTCTGGCCAATGTCCTCGGTTGACACATTGTACGTTTGCGTGTGTATGAAAGCACAGTGTAATAAGAAATATTGAGTCTGTCAGATCTGAGACATATATTTTACACTGTGCTGCACCGTTGAAGATGTTAATTTGTAACGAAATAATAAATAATATATTAAACGTTCATTAAACAAATGGTACGTATATAATAGAACTTTCAGTACACAATTTATACATACATAAATATTCTTTTCTGAAACAATGCGTACCAGACGCCATCTTAGTATTTGGCATATCAATCAATCAATCAATCACGTTGTGGGATTTTATGTTAAGTATTGCCTCTCTCCGAATTCATATCTGCATACCGACGCCAGCCGAAAATCACGTCGGTGACGTGAATATATTATTTTGTAGAAGATGTTTGCTGACACTTCATTCATAAGACGAATACGTAATACCAAAAAGCGTCGAATAACGCGCTGTATCCAATATTCGTAAATGTGTCGTGGCAGTATCAGAATCGCTCCTGATAAAAATTACCGGACGTGGGTTATAAATTCTAATTTTTTTTTCTCAATTCGTAGTACACTGACTTTCCTTAGAATGTTACTTGTCTTGTCGATTTAAAATATTCAGATACAACTGCAGTTCAGATACAACTGCAGTTCAGATGCAACTGCAGTTCAGATGCAACTGCATCGGTCAGATCTAAAGGAATCGGTCAGATGCAATTGCATTGTGACGCGAGTCAAAGCGAGTGTTTGAAGAGAGATTTTGCCGACTCGAGAGTCATATATACTACACGGTTTACACAAAACCAGGCTCGGAACGGCTAACCGTGGTCTATATCAAATAGGTCGTAGGACCTCGGTTAGCAGGTGTGTATTCTGGTCAATGTCCTCGGTTGACAAGTTTTACGTTTTGCGTATGTATGAAAGCACAGTGTAATAAGAAATATAGAATCGATCAGATGTGAGGTATATATTTTGCCCTGTGGTGCACTGTTGAAGATGTTAATTTGTAATGAATTTATAAATAACGTATTAAACGTTCATTAAACAAATGATACGTGCATATTGAACTTTCTATACACAATTTATACATACATTAAAATTGTTATGTTAATGACAAAAATACATTGATACTGAGAACATGCCAAAAGCTTCGAGACTAAACAATGCGTACCAGACGCCATCTTTGTATTTAGCATGTCAATGAAGCACCTTGTGGGATTTCATATTAAGTATTGCCTCTTTCCGAATTCATATTTGTATACCTATACCAGTCGAATATTACGTCAGTGAGGTGAATATAGTATTTTATGGAATATTTTTGCTGACACTTCATTCACAAGACGAATACGTAATACCAAAAAGCGTCGCTATCCAAGATGCGTAAATATGTCATGGCAGTATCAGCAGCCCTTTAGTGGGGGTTGGGCCACCACCAGCACACAGGTGGGGCCGGGGGGGGGTTATTCCCCCACTTTTGTGTATATCATTGTAAATACTCTAGTTAGCACTATATACATATAATTATGTATGCTTGTCTGCACATAGGTATTTTTTCCCTCTTTGTATGCTGTCGCTTTGTTTAAGAGCAGCAAGGGTTTTTTGGTAAAGACTGTCTTCGGCAGTTGCTAGCTACAGTAGAAAATATCACTAATGTTAAATCTTATCTGGTATTTTTTACTAATTGGTCATACACACCAGCTTAATCAGTAATATACCAGGCTGTGCACAATTTGTGGCAGACTTTGTCACTATTATTGTGTGCACAGCGGCAATCCTTGTTGGGTATGAATAAAATTGGATTGCCCGTTACCAACCTACCAAGTAGTTGGTGTATTTATACAAACAGAGAAAGGTCTGCATAAGCGTGTCCCCATTTCATTGTAAACACAAATACACCGGGAGTCGACGGGGTATCGAGCTGCGGAAAACACACGAAATGAATGTTTGGCCTATAGGATGAAAAGCCTTTTTGTGGGGCTGGGCAGCGAGCACCTAGCTGATTACCTAGGTGTGTTTAACAAACAACCTGTTCCCATCTCTATCCTGCACACCCCTCTATCGGTAAGGCGCTTAATTAAGCGGGCCCAATTACACCAACCGATCATGTGGCTTTTTCGGGAAATATAACTGGCCAGCGGTGCACGCTGGGGAAATTTGCAGATATGAGCGGGACCATGTTTTGAATCACTTTTCTTCGCTGCGCCATACGAACATCATCCGAGCTTCTGAATTTATTCCCACCCACCCTCCCGATGTATTTGTACTTCTGTGTCGATATGCTTTCTAAACTTGCATATTACGTGTCAACATGTCTAGATATCGAATTGATCTGAATGTTGTATCGGGGGTTTATTCCCCCACTTTTGTGTATATCATTGTAAATACTCTAGCCAGCACTATATACATATAATTTTGTATGCTTGTCTGCACATAGGTATTTTTTCTCTCTTTGTATGCTGTCGCTTTGTTTAAGAGCAGCAAGGGTTTTTGGTAAAGACTGTCTTCGGCAGTTGCTAGCTACAGTAGAACATATCACTAATGTTAAA
>OY759273.1:25845455-25915455 GCA_963662155.1 Lamellibrachia columna | reverse complement strand
ATGTATATATTGTTCTAGCTAAATGAAATGGTTTATATATATGTATAATATACTAAGAGAAAGTTACAATACATGCCTATCTGAATGTATGATTTAAGTTACCTTAACTTACCTATCAAAAATATTTGGAATGTTTGAACTTAAAAAAAATTAATTGAATTGCACAAACAAAACATCTGCTAACACTTCAACATGTTTTTAATAATTTTCTGTTGGGTAAACATGTAAAATATGAGTACAGACGTTCAAGTTGACAAATCAAATATCTACATCAACAAAAAACACTAGATCTCTAAGACAATAACGAACGGAACCGTAGCATTTATAATACAAACACATCAGTTCAAAAACTATAATACGTCTTCAATTTGAAATTGTTCATATCGTCGTCATCACCACCAATTTGAAATTGTTCATATCGTCGTCATCACCACCAATTTGAAATTGTTCATATCGTCGTCATCACCACCAATTTGAAATTGTTCATATCGTCGTCATCACCACCAAATAGGTTGACTGGCACTGGTCTTCGAGAAGTTAATCTCACACATGGCTAAGTCGATATGTCCTCACACAATTCCACGTCTAGGTTGCCAATAAACTCGATTTTTACTGCAGCGAAACAGTATATTTATGGCCAGTTCCAGTGACGGCGGCAAAATTGTTCCTGTCTTCGTCATCGCCACCAAATAGGTTGGCTGGCACTGAACTTCCAGAAGTTCATTTGACACACGGCGAAGTGAATCCACTGTCACAAATGTGTCTATTTAACTCGTCAATAAATTCCACTTTTCATGCCGGTAAAACGTTGCATTCAATGCCCGATCCGCCGGCGTCGGCCATTTTAAATTGCGCACTAGTGGCGCGTTTGAAAACTTGAAGCATAGGCGTAGACATTTAATTAAGATGACAAGATAAACAAACTGCCGCCATTACAAGAAGCTAGGCATGCATCGTGGCTATCACGTGGTATATCATTTGACTGTCATCAAACGGAAAATCACAACAGATGAATACGACAACGGGTGACAACGATGAACTACGCACCGGTGCGTACTCCGGATAAAGAGGATTAACCCTCTTTATCCGGAATACGCATCGGCGTCGCGGGAGAGCCGTGTCCGCCCGATGGTCTGTCCGAACGACGATTGGATGACTTTCAAGGTGGGCATGGAATGTGCTTATTGCGTAAGACACTGCGACCAGTTCCCTGTCGTTGGCTGACCTTGTTTAACAGCTTTCTCCGGAAGCTTAGCATTGAGCTCCAGCTAGCACGCCTTCAGTGTCAGCGTTTTAACAAGATTTAACAAGACTTAAAAAAATGTAACAAGATTGCCATCCAAAGCAGAAAAACCCAGATGGTGGACAAGTAAGCCATTGGCTTGGCGAGAATCCAATGATTGTTCGATTGTTATTTTTGTAAAAACAAATGTATACGTATTCACGCTGCAATCAGTAGTTCAGTTGTTAAGAAATAATAATAATGATATATATATATATATATATATAAATATATATATATATATATATATATATATCCAGTTTTAAAACAATTTACCTGTCATTTTGTTGCAGTTCAAGTGGTATTTTTATGTGACATTTTATCGAAAGCTTTCTGAAAATCTAAGCAGATGGTATCTAGCCACTTAATGATTTCTTCTAAACAAAATAACATATTTCGTTCACACTACAGTTCACTCAGCTGTATATATGAATACCTGGTTATTGACAATGGTGGAAATGTGAACGAATAGTCTTCACGCAGTAATTCCAACGTGGCCGAGTACTTCACAGAGAAGTAGATATGGCGTTGGAACCTGTGTTCTGAATCTGAAGATCCCACTACAGTTGTTGTGTGTGGGTGCATCACAGGAGCCGATCACGGCTATTAACGTGACGTTTGGGGTGTGCGCAGCGTAATTTGATGAAGACAGTCCTTTGTCCGTAAAGCAAATCAAATACGTTATACAACATAGTTGAAAGAATAAAAACATAGAGAAGGTTGCTAGCCGTTGAATGCAACCCTCTGCCTCAAAACAGCAGACGAAAAGGCAGGTTGATGATGTCATCGGTGAAGGTATTCCATTCGATGACGGTCTTTACAAAGAATGAGCCTCTATATTGATTAGTCTTGGAATGGGGTACTTTGAAGCAGCGGCTGTTGTTTGCTTGTCTTTGTAGAATGTTGTGAGTTTCGTACCCCTCGTAGGTCGGATCCTAGTCTGTTTCTGTTGGCTGCTGTGAGGAAGGCGTCCGCAGGTAGTGCTGGGACCAGGCCTTGTGCTATATTGTACAGTATTGTCAGCCTGAGTTGCCTGCGTCGTTCTTCCAAGGGTGGGAGGTTGAGGGAGTCAAGCATCCTGCCAATGCATCCAGGCTCAGGAGATATGTAGTATCTAGTGATGAAGTGTGTAGCCTGACGTTGAATGCGTTCAAGCTTTCCAGTGTCTTGTATGAGGTAGGGGTCCTACACTACCGCCCCATATTTCAGGGTGGATCTAACGAGAGCGATGTACGCAAGGCGTCGACACTCCTGCAGGCAGTTCCGGAGGTTCATGTGTAGGAAGTCGAGCGTTGATCCAGCTTCCTTGCCCAGGCCGGTGATGTGTGTTGACCACCTCAGGTTGGCAGAGATCTGGATGCTGAGGTAGGGGTTTTGTTCTACATGTTTGAGAATGGTGTCCCCGAGGCTATAGTAGAAGTGTGATCTGGGTTTGGTGGAGAGGACGTAGCACTTCTGCGCGTTGAAGCGCACCCTACACTGGGCTGCCCATTCATCAACTAACTTCGCGAACCCGTTTTAAATAGTGATATACTGCTTGTTTCCATTAAAAATGAACCACACGGTTAAGGATGACTACGCACTATGACAGTCCTACTATGTTCCTGTATCTATCCCACTGGCCTCAGTGTAACCCTATTAGAATGAACTTCTTTGCAACATAACTTGCCTTAGTTAATTAAACACGTTGCTGGAACGCAAAGAAAGCATAGACATGCACGTTGAATGAACACAACCGACCAATCCTCGTATCTAAAACTGTTGCTTTCAGTTCCTGCACAAGTCAATGTGGCCCAATCATGTTTCGTTTTAATGGCAAGCCAACGTCAGTTGAGCCAATGATAGTCATCATTGACCCAATGTTTTATTTAGCCGCCATTGGCCAAGTCAATTCTGCATTGCTTGAAACAGACCTTTCGTTTACTAAAAGTAGCCTCCACAAACCCGTAGTGTCCTTGCAATAGCTACTCATTCGAGGAGCAACACGTGTCTCTCCTTAAAGCAGTACACACGTCATGGTTTGGGGGCAATGCATCTAAATGAGAAAATAACTACCCACGTGCAACTAAAAGCAAGAATATCACGCCAGTGGTTTACTCAGAATGCGGTCTAAAAGTACGAGATTCTGGTCAACTGAAGGCTGACTGCAGTGTGCTGCAGCCCATTAAATTAAGACGCAGTGTGTTCAACAAGGTTTTTCTAGTAAACCACTGGCGTGATATTCTTAATTGTTGTTGTTGCAAATGGTTATGTTTATGTTTATAGGTGCATAGGCCCAAAATCATGACTTATGTTTCCTTTCAAATGACTCGTGGCGCCGTAATAATCAGACACTCGACGTGGCGACGTCGCTGCGATGCCGCGCGATGTGCGGCGGAGTAAGCGGCTGTCGAACATAAAAATTCCTTCGGTGCCAGAAGACGCGACTCGAAGGCACGGCGACAGCGCAAGGCGTCAGCAACAACCCGTTAACCATGCAGACTCGGCCGGCGCTCTTGCGTTTATTGCTTTTGTGGTTGGTGACCATGAAAGTATGAGAGTCGCTCGCACTGTCAGTTCGGCGACCGACCAGGCAGCACCGTAGGATGCGGTGCTGCCGAAACATCTCGCTCATTGTACGAGTGCACATACCTGAAACAATCAGCGGAATCAGTAGAAGTCAATGTACACAACGTAGCCATTGTGAATCCAGGAGGAGGAGGAGAGAGTGAGATTTAGTGCATCCCGATAGATACACATTTACACTTTAAATCAATATGTTTTGTGTTAAGTGGATTTCCAGTTTAGTTTTAGAAATGTAACATCATGAAATGATTGACTTTGTAGTCAAAATATAAAGCATTCTTAAGATGTAAGTTGCCAAACAAAATCGTCCCATTTTTGCGAAAATTCATACCTACCTAGTATCCACTACGACATATTAGCTTGTTTGTGCAACGTTCGTATGTAGTTTTTTTGTGTGAAATAGTCAGACCAATTATTACATTAAATTATTTAATGCTTGATTCAGAATTTATTGAAGTGAAAACGGAAACGCTGAAAACCCCTTGGTAAACTTTCAAAATGTTGTCATGTTATCAGCGAGAGGTTGGAAGTCACGCCCATGATGTGTTTTGATTCCATATCAGTGTTTACCATTTTGGGCATCCACAATTTTGAGCCTCACCAGATGTAACAATTGAAATCAATTTTTTCGATGATTTCAATAAAAATATGAACTTTTTTATTAAACCGTCTGCGGGTATTACTTAAACTATTCACACAGATATCTGAGTAGAATTGCAAATGTATGAAATATTGTGTGAGTGCGTGCATGCGTGTTGTTCGTGTTGTGTGTGTTGTGCGTGTTGTGCGTGCTGTGCGTGCTGTGCGTGCTGTGCGTGCTGTGCGTGCTGTGCGTAGATTTGCAAGCGAAAAACACATTCAAAAGGGAAGGAACGTAAAGTAGCGTGGTTTGTGTGCATTGTATTTGTAAATGAAACTGCACGAACAATGCTGACGTTCCGCTTACCGTATACAATCGGGTTGTGTGCGTTGTCTTTGTATATGAAACTGCACGAACAATGTTGACGTTCCGCTTACCGTATACAGTCGGGTTGTGTGCGTTGTCTTTGTTAATGAAACTGCACGAACAATGTTGACGTTCCGCTTAACGTATACAATCGGGTTGTGTGCGTTGTCTTTGTAAATGAAACTGCACGAACAATGTTGACGTTCCGCTTACCGTATACAATCGGGTTGTGTGCCTTGTCTTTGTATATGAAACTGCACGAACAATGCTGACGTTCCGCTTACCGTATACAATCGGGTTGTGTGCGTTGTCTTTGTAAATGAAACTGCACGAACAATGCTGAAGTTCCGCTTACCGTATACAATCGGGTTGTGTGCGTTGTCTTTGTTAATGAAACTGCACGAACAATGTTGACGTTCCGCTTACCGTATACAATCGGGTTGTGTGCGTTGTCTTTGTAAATGAAACTGCACGAACAATGCTGACGTTCCGCTTACCGTATACAATCTGGTTGTGTGCGTTGTCTTTGTAAATGAAACTGCACGAACAATGCTGACGTTCCGCTTACCGTATACAATCGGATTGACGCACGAACTTGACACGGCAAACTGGAAAAGTCCTCTTCGTATTTTAGGATTAACCGCTTTTGCAGATTCCCTAAAAACATACATCGATAGATAATTTTTACACATTATCCTAAATGTAGTCGAACAATAATAACAATAATAATAACAGTAATAATAATAATAATAATAACAGTAATAATAATAATAATAATAATAACAGTAATAATAATAATAATAATAATAACAGTAATAATAAGGCCGATTCAAATCGCTTTACATTAAGTCCTATTAATGGTAAGCTTAAGAACCAGGTTAAGTAGCTTGAATTTAAAGAAAATGTTACACAAAATGTATAAATAATAATAATAAAAGGTATATATATATATATATATATATATATATATATATATATATATATATATATATATATATATATATATATATATATATGATATAATATAATGTTATGTGCATATATATATATATATATATATATATATATATATATATATATATCTATATATATATAAATATACATATATATATATATATACATATATATATATATATATATATATATATATATATATATATATATATATATATATATATATATATATATATATATAAATATATATATATATATATATATATATATATATATATATATATATATATATATATATATATATATATATGCACATAACATTATATTATATCATTGCAGCTACTTACTGGTCAAGCCACCACCACATTGACATGAGGAAATACGGCGTCCAACACACGACAAACACAGACACTGCAAGAAGAAATATATGTCATTGACCGTTATATACAGAGTCGAGAGTGCGCTACAATTAGGGATTCACGAATCCAGTTTTGTGACTGGTTTTCTAATAAAATAGTATAAATCACATTGAAGCCTAGCCGCGATAATGTAGAAAAATGGAAAATATGTATGTAAGTAAGTAAGTAAGTAAGTAAGTAAGTAAGTAAGTAAGTAAGTAAGTAAGTAAGTAAGTAAGTAACATTTCGGTTCTTAATATTAGGTAGACATTAGCATTTCGAACGTTAATTAACGGGGTTACCATCTACCCAAATGGATTAAAATGATTCATATTATAAATTATGGTGACGTGTCAACAACTGTCGTTTATTACCCGATATTGGTGCACAAGGCTGTGTGTGAGCGTGCGTGTGCGCTTGTGGGTATATACATGTGCGCGTGTGGGTATATACATGTGTGCGTGTGTGTACGCGTGCGCATGGGAACTTGTGAGTCATGTGCGCATGCGCGCGTGCGTGTATGTGTGTGTGTGCGTGCGTGTGTGAGTGTGTGTCGTCGCGAGAGTAATCGTCTTACGCACCAATGACTATTGTGACTTTAAGTGTTTTTGTGCGGGCTCGCTCTATTTGAACACTTCTTCCACTGGACCCACGCCTTGGACCGACGACCCGCCGTAACTCGGCGTATAATGGATCTGGAACAGCAGCACACCAGTTCACAGGTTTATTCAGTTGTCGTCGCTCTGCTTCACACTGGGACGATGGATCCCACAAGAATGAAGAGAAGTGTCATATGAAAGAATACTACTGCGTGTCATATGAAAGAATACTACTGCGTGTCATATGAAAGAATACTACAGCGTGTCATATGAAAGAATACTACTGCATGTCATATGAAATAATACTACAGCGTGTCATATGAAAGAATACTACTGCATGTCATATGAAAGAATACTACTGCGTGTCATATGAAAGAATACTACTGCGTGTCATATGAAAGAATACTACTGCGTGTCATATGAAAGAATACTACTGCGTGTCATATGAAAGAATACTACTGCGTGTCATATGAAAGAATACTACTGCGTGTCATATGAAAGATTACTACTGTAACATGACAATTCGTTAATTGTCCCTCCACAATTCGAGTATTCACATCGCGAAAAATCGAACTTATTCAATAGGGAATACGATATGCTAGCTTGTTTATAAATATGCTAGCTTGTTTGTAAATATGCTAGCTTGTTTGTAAATATGCTAGCTTGTTTGTAGATATGCTAGCTTGTTTTTAAATATGCTAGCTTGTTTGTAAATATGCTAGCTAGTTTGTAAATATTTCTTGTTTGGTTTTGACGACATCGTCGGACAAACTATTTTTGACCGGAACGAACAAAGACAATTCTTTCGATGATCTTAATCTTAATTGTTTGTCTGTTGCGTCATATGCACGGCTGCCGTTGTAAAACGGGCGAAACTTTGCAAGTTGACTCAGGGGTAGCTATCCATAGCTGTGGATTTAACTAGAAAAGACAACCGACCTGTACAATAATATACATTAATGTAAAATATATTTTCTCCCCGTGGAACGACGGGTAACCCAGTTAGTAATACATAATGCAATCCTGTAATATTACAAGGAACATACTATTATACTTCAGTAAATGTGCTCAGCATTTGTGCCATTTGATGTCCATTTGGTCCAATTGAAATGTCATATCGTCTAGATTAGATCAGAGTATTCTTTTCAATTATGATTTATATATCACGATATTGTATTCATTAAGATAAATTCCGTTGTGTTGTATGTATGTTTTTCCCATACCGATTTTTCCTAGTGTAGACAAATGGAACATGATCCTACGTGAAAACAATGTACACTCTTCAATTTTTCGAGCGTCAGACTAGGGTTGTCGACCCAAGTAATCACGTATCCCAAAACCAACGGCGCGTAGCCGCTATCACGTAGCGGTATTCATGGGAATACAAACAATGGCATATTTCCAGTTTTATACACCGAAGTACTGCCTCGATTATACATATTTTTCCTGCGCTTATCGACAAGCTTCGACGTGACGTCACTGATAAAAAGGAAGTGCTACGAAATTGGGTACTTTCCATTCATTCATTGACAGCGATAGTGGTTGTTTAGAAGCGAGCGTCAGAATGATTTGTTGTACGGCATTCGATTGTAATGTTAACAGTAGTAAGAATAAAGTAAAATGTAGTTGGTTTAAGTTCTACGGAGCTAATTTTGTCTTTAAAAAGCAAACGTCAAGCCGACGAAGCACAGCCGGCTTTGCTCTTTTCTAGAAAACTTTTTCGACTGCAATCCGGACCAGAGAAGGTGCAGCCGTGATGATGCTGGTGCTAAAATCTCTTTAAAAGAGGATATTATGCCAGCATTATTCCCAGTAGTGGAAGCTATGTTGATGACATCAATCCCTACAACACAGGCAGCTACACGAGTATCGACGAACCACGGTCCACCTCGGATCGAAGCGAGCTGTCAGCGCGGTTACAGGTAACGTCGGCCCACGGTGACTTAAGTGATTTCGGCCTCATAACACAACGGGCATAGTGATCTCGGCCCAAACAATTGTGTACCGAGCACATGAAGATTACTGTGTGCCTTACGGTGAATAAAGCATATATCCTTCTGAAGTGGATGAGTTCCATGGGTTGGTCTGCATTGGCAGCACTCCTGCGGTGGAGCAGCCAGGCGTTCTGGCCGGCGATGTCCAGCAGATAAAAAAACACTGGTCAAAATCGCTTCCTGGAATTGACGCAGTTGTGGTATTTCCCACGTTTTGGTATAATCAATCCATTGCTCCAATGTATTGTTGTAGTCTTTGATTGCGTTTGGCTACTGAATCTGGATACACCTTCCCTGTGCTCTGGACCACCTCACTGACTCACGGGATGGACTCCACTGCAGTTAGACATGACCATGACCACGATGCTGCCATGCCAACAAACTGTCAATAGTCCCGCTGTGTATATCATTTTGTTAAGCCATGGTCCCTCTTTAATTCTTTTTGAGCTGATCAGCTGGTTGGACTGGGCAGTTTTCGATATGGTTGGTCCTTATATGACCATCTTATTCGCCTTTGGTATTGAGCGTACGAGTACAACTTGCACTGGCTGCCACAAATATACCCTCCGCGCTGTCGCATTACAGTGGCCTCAGCATCATTCGGAAGTTGTTTACCAGACTGGTTGTCTACAAAGCCACCAAAACTGTCACCTCCGCTGTCCTTATCTGTCCGTGTACTGGATTCAGGATTGAAGTGAATGTCCGTGGCTGAAAATGCCACTCCTCTTCCAATATTGCCAGCACGTCATTTATAACTCCTAAATTAGAACAACGTCAAGGTCGTGGAATTCCAGATAAGTATACGTTCACTTCGTCCACACCTAACATTTATATGAACCATCCAACTTAACGTGTTTTCAGACTTGCCACGTCTTACATATTTCCCGTATGTAATACGAATTTTGGGGATTTTGGGAGGTATACAGCCATTTCCCTTTTGTATACGGATTTATTTGACGTTTATTTGAAAATGTATTTGATATTGTGATAAAAGACATATTTTCTTGTGTTTATCACATAACATGGAATTACACACTTATAGGGTCGAGGCACAAATACTTTTAATGATGGCAGATTTCGTTTGATGTAGGTATATCCACTAGATATATATATATATATGTTATACAAATAGCTATAGCACCTTCAGAATGTGTGCTGTTATCTCGCGAATCAAAGTAAACTGGATGTCACACACACACATATATATATATATATATATATATATATATATATATATATATATATATATATATATATTTATATTTATATATATATAGAAATAGTTCGATAGTCACCAACAAGCACGTTAACATAATAATCGTAAATACGTCACTTAATCGATTAAATAAACGCTTGTGGCTTAGATAACGATGTGTCGATGGGTTCAGCGGAGTTCGCCTGTTAGTCGCCAACCAGCTGGGGACACAGTGGAGAGCATGTTGACAAAGCCGGAATGTCCAACGTCAGAAGAGCTGACTTTTTCAAACTATGCAAATGATCGCCCTGACATTATAGCGAGCATTCTTCGGTCACGTTTCGTTGCACTCGTTGATCAAACTCAGCCATTCTGGTGTCCACGGAAATGCAGAAGGTTGTTTTTTTAATGTGTTTATCAAGTCCGTCGGAGTCGACGTTCCGTCAAAGTTCACGCAAAGAAGGTCGTTCCTAATGAACGCCATCAACCGTTCCTAAGTTGCCTATCTCGTGGCAACACATGCCAACTCTAGGGCTTGTGTGGTGTACATGACACGCAATAGCTTTAGTTTCGGCATAATAATAGCAACGTGTCAATGAAGTAACGTCGGCATCTTTGTTTACGCCTAAAACAGGCGACGCAGAGACGGGACCGTCGCTTATCGGACCCCCGATTAGGCCCACAGTGCACTGCGCTCCGCATTTGTTTTATGACGTCATTATGCTTCAGCGTAATTATCTAAGATAGTTTCTCACCCGATGAAAATCGCTTTTTGTTTCAGCTTCATAATAGGAACACGTATTAATTAAGGCGCTTCTGGCTCGCTCATCACGTATGGACACTGACACTAATTAAGCAGGGATGTTATAACACCACGCACACAAACACAGCATACAACACCACGCACACAAACACAGCATACAACACCACGCACACAAACACAGCATACAACACAGGGAAACTTCCTAACGACTGGCTACAAGCATCAGTAACTCCCATACACAAAAAAGCTACAAATCTGACCCGGCTAACTACAGACCCATATCACTAACTTGCATCCTCTGTAAAGTAATGGAACATATCATCCTAAGCAATATGTGGAAGCACCTGCACAAGCATAACATCATTCTCCACTTCCAACACGGATTCCAGTCAGGACTATCTTGTGAATCTCAACTCATTGAGACAGTCCACGACTGGATGACTGCTATGGACAACAAGACCCAAATTGACGCAATCCTGCTTAACTTTGCCAAAGCCTTCGACAAAATCCCTCACCTATGCCTTCTATCAAAATTGACCACCTACGGAATCAATGGAAACACTCAAAATTGGATCAATGTTTTCTATCAAACCGCAAACAGAGAGTCTCAGTTAACGGTGCCCTGTCGGACATCACAGATATCACATCTGGTGTCCCACAGGGTTCAGTTCTAGCATCTGTCCTCTTCTTACTCTACATGAATGACATAGATGGGAACATAATATCTTCTATACGCCTTTTTGCAGATGACAGTATTATATATCGTAAAATGTCTTCCAAAACTGACCACGAAATTCTTCAAACTGACCTCAATCAACTCCAAACATGGTCAGACAAATGGCAAATTGAATTTAATATATCTAAATGTGTCCACCTTCCAATAGCAAACAAAATAAAACCCAGCCCACATGAGTACTCGCTTTTGGGCCAGCCACTATCTACAGTATCCAGCCACTTTGAACTGACTTCCGGAATCTTGGTGCAGCAGCGACTTGAAATTGGTGTAGAGAATTAAAAAAAAAGTGGAATATCAAATAGAATAAGTATTACTATTGCATATATATTATACATAAACGTATTGTAGACATATAGTAGAAAATAGGTTTTGTTAATTATTAGTCAGAGGCAGGATTTTAGAGTAAGTTAGTTCCGGACTCCGATAGGGAAGTCAGTGAGCGTTAATAGGGTTGTTTACCATTCAAAAATTGAGGTAGCATAGTGAATAGTCAGAAACAGTGGGATATTGGTTAGAATAAGTATTACTATTACACGTATACTATACACACAAACTTCTTATAGACATATATTAAGAAACTGTTTTTGTTAACAGAGGCAGTATTTTTCCCGGACTCAATTTCAACGAGCGATAAGGGGGAGTTTGTTTACATGTCGTGAATTAAACTGGTGTACAAAACTATCGTATACATTGTTAAATATATATTAGATAAAGTGATACATTTACATAATTTACATACATAAGGTAATATCTGACATAGTTGTAGTAAACGATTTCGGCAAAAAGGAATTAACAGCAGGATTTTAGCGTAAGTTCTTTTGAACACAAAAACACCCTTATTCAAGGCTAACGTAGCAATCATATTAAGACAAAATGTTGTGATGGCTCCGTGCATTTAAGATGCAACAGTTGTAGCAACTGGGTGGACATCGTCAAGTCCGGGTGCGAGAAGTCCTGGGCTGAGGTTCAGGCGGATAGTTTTAGTTTTGAGTGTAGGGGATGTACGAGGATGAAGGAACTTGAGGTGGAGTTAGAACAGCTGAGGCTGGTCGTTGTGGCAAGGGTGGTGGGAAGGGAGCAGGTGGGTTGCGCCAGTGGTTCTGGTGGGGGGACAGTAGATGATAAAGTGGGGGAAGACGACGAGAGAGATGCTAGGAAGAGCTCACCTCAGTCTGGGAGGAGGCTGAGGGGAGGTAAGGTGACAGGTCGTAGGGAAACAGGACGTAAGGAGACGGGACGTAGGGAGACAGGACGAAAGGAGACGAGAAGGAAAGAAATGGGAGGGAAGACAAATGGATCGAAGGAAAGGGGAGTGGGGGAGACAGTAGCGAAGGAGTCGGGGGCAAGGAGACGATAGTTAAGGCGATGGGTGTGAGGGAGACGGGAGGGAGGGTGTCAGGAGGGAAGATGAAGGGTGCGCAGGTTAGCCAGGCGACGGGAGAGAAAGGTGACAGGTTGATCAGTGAGAGAGAGCCTGATAACAGTCTGCCATCAAGTGACAAGACTGCCGGACAGAATGTGATGGAAGGTATCTATCGGAAGAGCTATTCCGAGGCAGTGATAGAGGGGGTGAGAAAGAGAGCGAGGGTATTTGTGGGGGACTCAATAGTTAGGAAGACCGACAGAGTCTTAAACAAGGGAGATGACGTGGTAGTTTGCTTGCCTGGGGCCAAAATAGAGGCGATAACTGAGAGGGTAGAAAACATCGTGGGTTCGGGCAAGGGTGGATCTGTTTAAGTACAGGTAGGGACAAATAACGTAGAGAGGGAGGGTACAACTGCCATAGTTAAGAAATACAGGAATTTGGTCAGAACAGGTAATACTGTCAGGGATTTTACCAGTAATAGGAAGGAGGGTCATATATATCGAAATTGCCGGGGGATGGCAATTAACATGCTAGTCGAGAAGCTGCGTAGGGAAGAGGAAGTTGGTTTTGTGGATTTGTGGGGAAGTTTTGTTGGAAGGGCGGATATGTACATGAAGGACGGGCTTCATCTAAGTGGAAAGGGGGCAGCAGTATTTGCAGATGGACTCTCAGCAGCAGTAGACAGCGGCATGGGTAGCATATCAAATATTGTTGGTAGTAAACACTATTTAAACTAGAAGCGCAGGGCGGTTACTTAGAGATGCCTCAAGCAGGAAAAGAGGCCACTAGTACAGATAAACCAATAACAGAATGTCCGAAAAACATGTCTGAAGCAGGTCATAGATGCGTGTATTTAAATGCTAGGAATATAGTAAATAAGAAAAACGAATTAAACATTATGGTAGAAGATATTGACCCTCACATAATTGGTATAACCGAATCATGGGCCAACATTATTACAGATGCTGAATTAGGATTGACAGGATACGTAATGTTTAGGAGAGATCGAATAGGAAGAAGGGGAGGGGGAGATATTTTATATTTTTAAGAATCTATTCAGGCTTACGAAATAAAAATAGAAACGAAGCAGATTACGATGAAGCTGTTTGGTGCAAAATAGTTTCAGGAAATTCAAAATTAACTATGGATATATACAAAGGAAATCTCTAGAGAGTACAGGGGGTGAGGACCAACAATTTCTATTTTTAATTCAGGAGAGCTTCCTTACTAAGTACGTGCTAGAACCAACCAGGGGAGAAAATGTAGTAGATATAGTTTAATCATCACAAAAAGAATTAGTGGGCAATGTAAAAATACATGAACCATTGGGTAACAGTGACCACAATCAAATACATTTTGACATCAATGTAAAATCAGAAAGTAAAAAAAAAACGTATAGGAGAAACTTCCACAACGGTAACTATAAAGATATGAAAAAATACTTAGCAAAGCTAGATTGGAATAACATGCTGATGAATAAGACCGCAATTGAATTTTTGAATATTCTAAAATATGAAATTGAAAGTATCATCGATAAATTTGTTCCCTTGAAAAAACAAGGAAAACGGTCCAGAAAGAAACACTTGTCAAAAGAAGCTATTAGAAAAATAGTGTTTAAGCAAACTATGTGGAGGATTTATAGGCGTACCAGAAATGATGAAGACTATGCAAATTACAAAGAGGCACTTAACCTAGCTACAACTTAAATTAGAAAATCTAAAAAAACATTTGAAAAAAAATTGGCATGTAATAGAAAAAAAATACAGTAAGATTTTCTATGCTTATGTAAGGAGTAAACAGAAAGTTCGAGATAAGGTCGGACCACTGGAAAACAACAGGGGAAACATAATTTCAGACGGGTTTTAAATGGCAGAGATCCTGAATGAGTATTTCAGCTCAGTTTTTACCACAGAAGATATCAGCTCACTTCCAGTTCCATTTACTAAATTTGAGGGCAATAAATCAGAACATTTAGGGCAGTTATTTGTAACTCCTGAAATGATAGGAAAGAAAATTAAGAAGATGAAAGATAATAAATCACCTGGAGTTGACGGGATACCACCAAAACTGCTTAAGGAAATTGTTGAGCAAATTAGTACACCACTTACAAAATTGTTTAACTTGCCACTAGAAGAAGGAATATTTCCTTCAGAATGGAAAGAGGCAAACTTTACGCCGCTATTTAAGAAGGGATCGAGGAACAAACCAGAAAATTACAGACCAGTGAGTTTAACATCAGTTGTATATAAATTACTCGAAACATTAATTAGAGACCACATGGTGGAATTACTTGTAAAACATAAATTAATAAATACATCTCAACATGGGTTCATAAAAACAAGGTCATGTTTAACTAATTTCTTAAGACTTAATATCCAGACTTTTTGGCAAGTCGTGAACTGGCAAGTCAAGTCTCAAGTCAATGACCTCCAAGTCGAAGTCAAGTCTGGAGTCATCTAACTGTTTTTAATATATATAACATTATTTAATGATTTAGAAGATGACATATCTAGCAACGTACTCAAATTTGCAGATGACACAACATTATTCAGAAAGGTTACTAATGATACCGATAAACAAAGTTTACAGGATGATCTAGATAGATTAGTTAAATGGTCAGAAAAATTGCAAATGTTATTCAATTTTGGGAAGTCTAAATGTATACACATAGGACATGGAAACATGGACGAAGAATATAAAATGGGGGATGCCGTACTAGGTAGAACTACACAAGAAAATAACTTAGGAGTAACTTTTAGTGCTGACATGAAAGTTTCAGAGCAATGTGGGATTGCTGCTTCGAAAGGAAATCAAATTATAGGGCTAATTAGGAGAACTATCATGTATAAGGAGAAACAGCTAACTGTACCCGTGTACAAAGCAATAGTTAGATCACATTTGGAATGTTGTATTCAAGCATGGAGGCCATATCGTAAAAAGGACATAAACAAGCTAGAAAGAATACAACGGAGTGCAACTAAAATGATTCCAGAATTGAGAGACCTTAGTTACGATAGCCGCTTATTACAATGTGGTTTGACAACACTAGAGACCAGGAGACTAAGAGGAGACCAAATACAAGTGTTTAAAATAGTAAATGGTTATGAGGATGTTGACAGGAATATGTTCTTCAAACTTAAAGAAGGCAGTAGAACCAGAGGACACAAAGCAGCATTAGTTAAGGAGCAGTGTAGGATGGATATGAGAAAGTACTCTTTCTCACAGAGGGTGATAAATGAATGGAACAAACTGCCAAATGATTGTGTTAATGCTAGTAGTGTGAATATGTTTAAAAATAGAATTGATATTTGATAAGGGCGGGCTACACATAGATGAGACAATTGTTGGACTATCGATAAGCCAATGGCTTCCTTGTCCACTAGCCATCTGGAACTTGTTGTTTGGGATGGCAATCTTGTAAAATCTTGTTAAATCACTCATATCTCGGAGTAAAATTGGATTCCAAATTAACCAGAACAAATCATGTCACTGACATGGCTTCAAAATCTTCGAAAATGTTAGGCATGATTAACGAACTCTTGGCTCTTGTAAACCCGAAGTTAACTAAAACAGCCTACAACATGCTAATCCGGCCAAACCTTAAGTATTCGTCACCTATATGGAATCCTCTCATCATTTCACAAGTTAAAGCCTTGAAAGAGTATAACACTCTGCTGCCAGATTTGTTAAAAATTACTACAGACGGAACACAAATAAAACAGATCTAATTACTGCCCATGGATGGCCAACCCTTGAACGAAGACGAATTATTAAACAAGCCACAACCTTGTACAAAATTCTAAATAACATTATTGAGATCACCCCCCCCCTCCAGGCCCACTAATCCGCTCTCGAACCCGTGGAAAATACATAGCCACCAGGTGTCGTATAAATGCGATGGTCTTTTCATTTTATCCCCGCGCAATTCGCATATGGAATATGATTCCACCAAAAATTACCAACATAAAAAAACCCAAATCGTTTCAAGAAGCTATCACGGAACTCCCTTTCACCACACCTCCTCACCTAAACTGCCTTTAAAACACAGCAGCGTAAACTTATTCCATGGTGTGGGTGTGGAGACTGTCTATGTGTGCATGTGGCAAGACAGCGACAGTTTCCATACACATAACCAACCTATTCCAAATTTTCAACTGACATAATATACATAACATAAATAAAAGTATCAATTAATAAACCCTTTCTCTAACATTAAATATACTAGTCTTTTAGTTGTATGTACCACTCACAGCGCATGCGCACAGACCACCACAAACTCCTGTGTTAGCCCAAGATTGGGCTGTTTGGAGTGTAACCACTTGAGACGTCAGCATCCCTGTCTACGCTTAAAACAGGCGGGACAGAGGCGGGGCCGTCGCTTGTCGGATCCCCGATTAGGCCCACAGTGCACCGCGCTCCCCATTTGCTTTGTTTTCTGACATCATCAAGCTTCAGGACAATTATCTTAGATAGTTTCTCACCCGATGAAACCCGCTATTTGTTTCAGCTTCGTAATAGGAACAAGTATTAATTAAGGTGCTTCTTGCTCGCTAATCACGTATGGACACTGACACTAATTAAGCAGTGACGTTGAACGTGGATCAAAAATGGAAATTCATCCATTATTTCCCGTTGTTGACACACTCTGTTATAATTGATTATATACGGTACCTATTATTCTGTTTATGTTGGTAATACATTTATATCAACTACCGGCTCGCGCATGCGTATATACACCAAGCGGAGTAGGTGTGACAGCGGAACAAAGTAAGCACGACACCGGAATGTCCAACGTCAGAAGAGCTGATTTTTTTTCAAACTGTACAAACGATCGCTCTGACATTATACTGAACATTCTTCGGTCACGGTTTCGTTGATTCATTACTCAAACTCGGAACTATGGTAGGGTGTTTTTATAGTGTGTTTATCGAGTCTGTCGGTGTCGACGTTCTGTCAGAGTTCACGCAATGATTGTCGTTCCCAATAAGCACCATCCACCGTTACTAAGTTGCCTCGTGACAACACATGCCAACTCAAGTGCTTGTGTGGTGTACTAGTGGTATGGCACGCAACAGTGACAGTTTTCGGCATAATAATAGCAATGTGTCAATGAAGCAACGTCGGCATCTTTGTTTACGCCTAAAACATGCGGATCACAGGCGGTACCGTCGCTTATCGGATCCCCGATTAGGCCCACAGTGCACTGCGCTCCAAATTTGTTTTCTGACGTCATTACACTTCAGGGCAGTTACCTAAGATGGCTTCTCACTCGATGAAACCCGCTATTTGTTTCAGCTTCGTAACAGGAATACGTATTAATTAAAGCGCTTCTGGCTCGCTAATCACGTATGGATACTGACACCAATTAAGCAGGGACGTTGTAACACCACGCAAACACACGCACACGCGCACACACGCTCACGTGTACGTGGACACGAACACTGGACACGAAACACGCCAATTGCATACGAATTTGTTCGACTTAGGTGACGACTGGGAAATTAAAATGTAACGTTGAAGCTGTTTATTATTTTGCAAGATGCGTCTCTGAGATACACGCATTTATTCATAAAATAAATAAATAAAATTTATTCGATGCGCCAGTCTCTAAAGTAAGCAAATCACTGCGCTTCACAACTAAAAGTCCGTTAAAATATACAAATAAATAAATTAAAACGTCATTACATAAAAGCATGAAAGTCCTATGTTACAATGATTAGTATATAAACTGTATTCTACACTTTGCATATGGACATTGTAAGAGATGAATCTTCAGATGGCGCTTAAATAGTGTCAATGAAGCCGTATCACTTAGGGAAAATGATAATGTGTTCCAGAGTGCGGGGCCAGTTCTTCCATATACACGCCTGCTGATGGACACTGGTGCTATAACTAGCTGCAGGTGGTCGCATAGTAATGCGAGTGAAACTATACTGAAGCATTGCATAGAAATCACTGACTGAATGTAAACATGTCACCAGTGACGTCACAAAACCACGTGACCGCTCACCTCGCTAATTTTACGCGCGCTTTGCGAGACAGACACATTAAACATATAATTTTGCCTGTACATCAATTGCAATGTTACATTTCTCTGTTGGCATATAGTACATACAATATTAGTTTTTTTGTACACAGCAAAAAAGCATTTTAGCTAGTGCCTTGTTTTTATTCCCTTTGAACATTTACAGCAGCGTGCATCTGTCTGGAGTTAACCCCACCACTCACCCTTTCCCTGTTAGGAATTCAAGTGACAGTAGAACTCCTGTCAGTGTGGTAAGAAAACTGGTCAAGAAAACATGAGACAGCGGAATGATAAAGACAGCTGGCTTCACTTGCTGAGGAAGTCGTGATTTTGGGGCTATGTACCTAAAGGAGATAGTACAAACTAGCCATGTGCAACTAAAATCAAGAATATGACGCCTGGTCATTTCTCCAATTGACTGAGCGCTGACATGGTAACCAGCGAGACCGCATGCGCAATTCTATGAAAATTGGGTAACCCAGACTATTATGACGTATTAAGGGAGGCCGGCATGCATAGAACCAATGCAAAGTCCCAAACAAACGAATTATTTTGTCAGAAAGAGGACTAGTTAAGTAAACAAAGACCAACATATGTTACAGAAGTTCAGTTTGGATGCAAACAGCATAGCCATATCGTATTGGCAAATATAGGAATAGGTGTATACAAATATATTTTAATTTGGCGAGCTAATTTTGCTAGACCTTGACACTCGTGACGTATGGTTATCGAACATTATGTTGCGGCCCAATAAAGATGATGTGTGTTCAACAAGGTTTTCCTAGTAAACCACTGGATTGATATACTTAATTGTATTTGCAAATGGTTATGTTTAGTTACTCTTCTAGGTGCATAGGCCTAAACCATAACTTTTGTTTCCCTTTAACAAATACACCTCTTGCATGATGACGTCAGAATTGAAAACAAATACACCTCTTGCATGATGACGTCAGAATTGAAAACAAATACACCTCTTGCATGATGACGTCAGAATTGAAAACAAAACCCGTGCCTCGATAAGTGGATTAGCGCACAACACTAACTAACACTAACTTTGTTTAAGCCTAAAACAGGCGGATCACATTCCGGTAGTGCGCATGCGTCGGGGTGGTACGAGTCCGTTACATCGCTCCACACATTTCACACAACACAACATGTTCACCAACACAACGAATGACCACAATTGGTACAACAACTCAACATAATCCACTGATCACGCAGAACCAGACAAACCAAATGACAACAAACGCAACTAATCAAAACAACGCCCTTTACTGCAACACATGAACAAACATTTCCAAGATGGCGGACTCCCACTGCCGGCGCCGTCCGGGTGAGTTCTTTTCATTTTTATCGCTAAGCATTTAATTAGTAAGCTTACTTTTCTTCAAGTCGCCACTGTTTGCATTTGGATCTAACTTTCAGAAAACCATGCTACAAAATGTATTCCAATTCAGATCTCCCTTTAGGAAATATTCGCCTCACCTAGTCCCGCATTCCACGCGGATTAATCTTGGGCTATAATCACCGTCACTCTCCTAATAGCAACGATCATTGGAACATGCCAACGCGTATCTCGATAAAATCTCAAAATTAAACCAAAATATTATGCCCTAACTTTGAAGCCCCGAATTAAATTCCCACCCAAAATCAAATTCAAATCAGACATTGTTACACATCTGTACCTCAGCAGACTGATAGCACTCTCAGGCGACATCCACCCAAACCCTGGCCCATATGGGCGCCCAATTCCAAATATTACCACTTCTCCATCTAGAAATGAGCAATCCATTTCTACCAACACCCAGTCTGACAGCTCCACGCTTAGTACTCCAACACTCCACACATCACAAAATGCAGGCTTAATTTTCGCCCCAAACCCCCAAAACACTTCAACCCCCGAACGCCACAAAAAAACCCAAGGAAGCACACTTAAAGGAATATTTATAAACACCAACAGCGTTAAGAGCATAGAAAAAGCAACCCAACTAAAGGCAACTATTCAATATAATAACCCAGACATCATATTTCTAGTTGAAACTAAATTAGATGCAAACTATGCTACATACTCTTTCCTACCACCCAACTATGAGGCCACCAGAAAGGACAGGAATGTCCATGGCGGTGGAGTCCTTATAGCCTTCCGTGACAACATTGTAGCTGAACCCCTCCAAAATTTAAACTCAAATTGTGAAATAATTTGGAAAAAAATTCACTTTGCACGAAACAAATGCATATACTTTGCATCTTATTATCGACCCCCAAATGACCACCTCCAATCCCTTGAAGCTCTCCACGACTCCCTAACTAAACTATATAGATCACAAAAACTCCCCCTAACGTAATCATAGCTGGAGATTTTAACCTCCCTGATATCAACTGGACAAATCACCAGACCACTAATAACAGCACTGCTAGCAAGCATAACAAACTACTAGAAATAACTAACGACTTTGGGCTGCAGAACATGGTAAACGACCCCACACGCATCGCTTCTGGCAACATTCTTGACCTCATACTCACCTCAAATCCCTCCATTATCATCAACACCCATACCACTCCCTGTATGAGCGATCACGAATCCGTGACCTTCAATGTCAACTTAAACCCAGTTCGCAACAAGAAACCCCCCCACCAAGTTTATAGTTACAAATCAGCAGACTGGGACCACCTCAAAGACGACATAGACAAACAAAATCTTGAGTACTTCAACATCGACCCCAACTCACAGGATATAGACATAAACTGGACCTTTTTCCGCGAACGTCTGACTACCTTGATTAACAATACCATACCTAGACGATACACAAAAGCTAAAACCCACCTCCCCTGGATAACACGTGAACTAATTAGAATGCAGAGAAGACGAAACAAAAGCCACAAAAAGGCAAAGCAAACTGGACTAAACAGTGACTGGGAAAAATTTAAGGAACTCCGAAAGCAAGCTACTAAAGCATTAGCAAAATCCTACAAAGACTATGTTAACAACCACATTGGAGACAGCCTGAAAACTAATCCAAAACGATTCAGGTCATTTATTAAGGCAAATAAACGAGAAAACATTGGCATCCCCACACTTCGAGTAAACGGCCAACCAATAATTAATGATCGAGATAAAGCAAATGCCCTAAACAACCAAGTTAGCCCTGTATTTACCCAAGAAAAGCACCCCATCCCCCAAATAGCCCCCTCTACTTACCCCAACATCCCCCTTCTCGAAATTGGCATAGATGGCGTAATAAAGCAGCTGGAAAATCTAAACCAGAACAAAGCTACAGGCCCAGATGAACTCCCAGCCAGAGTCCTTAAAGAAACTGCAAAGCAGATAGCTCCCATCATCACCCAAATTTTCCAACAGTCATACAACACAGGTAAACTTCCTAATGACTGGCTACAAGCATTAGTAACTCCTATACACAAAAAGAGCCATAAATCTGACCCGGCTAACTACAGACCCATATCACTAACCTGCATCCTCTGTAAAGTAATGGAACATATCATCATAAGCAACATGTGGAAACACCTGCACAAGCATAACATCATTCTCCACTTCCAACAAGGATTCCAGTCGGGACTGTCTTGTGAATCTCAACTCATTGAGACAGTCCACGACTGGATGACTGCTATGGACAACAAGACCCAAATTGACGCAATCCTGCTTGACTTTGCTAAAGCCTTCGACAAAGTGCCTCACCTACGTCTTCTATCAAAATTGACCTCCTACGGAATCACTGGAAACACTCAAAATTGGATCAAATCTTTTCTACCCAACCGCAAATAGAGAGTCTCAGTTAACGGTGCCCTGTCGGACATCACAGATGTCACATCTGGTGTCCCACAGGGTTCAGTTCTAGGACCTGTCCTCTTCTTACTCTACATAAATGACATAAATGGGAACATCAGATCTTCTATACGCCTGTTTGCAGATGATAGTATTATATATCGTAAAATTTCTTCCAAAACCGACCACGAAATTCTCCAAACTGACCTAAGCCAACTCCAAACATGGTCAGACAAATGGCAAATGGAATTTAATGTATCTAAATGCGTCCACCTTCCAATAACAAACAAAACTAAACCCAGCACACACAAGTACTCGCTTTCTGGCCAGCCATTATCCACCGTATCCAGCCACTCATACCTCGGAGTAAAATTGGATTCCAAATTAACCTGGACAAATCACGTCACTGACATAACTTCAAAATCTTCGAAATGTTTAGGCATGATTAAACGAACTATTGGCCCATGTAAACCCGAAGTTAAACAAACAGCCTACAACATGCTAATCCGGCCAAAACTTGAGTACTCTTCACCCATATGGAATCCCCACACCTTTTCACAAGTTAAAAGCCTTGAAAGAGTGCATCACTCTGCTGCCAGATTTGTTAAAAATGATTACAGACGGAACACAAATCCAGCAGATCTAATTACTGCCCTTGGATGGCCAACCCTCGAAAGAAGGCGCATTATCAAACAAGCCACAACCTTCTACAAAATTCTAAACAACATTAGTGCGATCACCCCCCCCCCTCCAGGCCTACTAACTCGCTCTCGAACCCGTGGACAATACATAGCCCCCACGTGTTGTATTAATGCAATGGTCTTTTCATTTTATCCCAGAGCCATTCGCATATGGAATATGATTCCACCAAAAATTACCAACATAAAAAACCCAAAATCATTTCAAGAAGCTATTACGGAACTCCCTTTCACCACACCTCCTCACCTAAACTGCCTTTAAAACACAGTGCCCAGCGTAAACTTATCCATGGTGTGGGTATGGAGACTGTCTATGTGTGCATGTGGCAAGGCAGCGACAGTATCCATACACATAACCAACCTATTAACAATTTTCGTTAAACATCCTATACATAAAATAAATAAAACTATCAGATAAAAACCATTTCAGCAACATTAATGAAACTAGTCTTTTAATCGAATGTACCACCCACAGCGCATGCGCACAATCCATCACAAACCCCTGCGTTAGCCCAAGTTTGGAGTAAACCACTTGAGACTTGAGTACCGTCGCTTATCGGACCGCCGATTAGGCCCACAGTGAACTGCGCTCCGCATTTGTTTTCTGACGTTATTATACTTCAGGGCAATTACCTAACATGGTTTCTCACTCGATGCATCTCGCTATTTGTTTCAGCTTCGTAACAGGAACACGTATTAATTAAAGCGCTTCTGGCTCGCTAATCACGTATGGATATTCTATTTTTAAACATATTCACACTACTAGCATTAACACAATCATTTGGCAGTTTGTTCCATTCATTTATCACCCTCTGTGAGAAAGAGTACTTTCTCATGTCCAACCTACACAGCTCCTTAACTAATGCTGCTTTGTGTCATCTGGTTCTACTGCCTTCTTTAAGTTTGAAGAACATATTCCTATTAACATCCTCATAACCGTTCACTATTTTAAACACTTCTATTTGGCCTCTAGTGTTGCCAAACCACATTGTACTAAGCGGCATTCATAACTAAGGTTTCATTTCCTTTCGAAGCAGCAATCCCACATTGCTCTGAAACTTTCAGGTCAGCACTAAATGTTACTCCTAAGTCCTTTTCTTGTGTGGTTCTACCTAGTGCAGCATCCCCTATTTTATATTCTTCGTCCATTTTTCCATGTCCTATGTGTATGCATTTGCACTTCCCAAAATTGAATAACATTTGCCATTTTTCTGACCATTTAACTAATGTATCTAGATCATCCTGTAAACTTTGTTTATCTGTATCATTAGTAACCTTTCTGAATACTTTTGTGTTATCTGCAAATTTCAGTACTTTGCTACATATGTCATTTTCCCAATCATTTATATATATTAAAACAGTATAGGGCCTAATACTGATCCCTGTGGTACCCCACTCAAAACAGATTTCCAGTTTGAAATCTCACCATCCACTATTACTCTCTGTCTTCTGTGTGTAAGCCACTTTTCTATCCAGATGGTTACATAATTACCTACACGGTGGGCTTTTAGTTTAAATAACAATCTTTGATGGGGCACTTCATCGAAAGCTTTCTGAAAATCTAAATAGACAACATCCACTGGTTACCCGTCATCTACCCACTTTGTAATTTCTTCCAAAAAACATAAAAGATTGGTTAGACATGACCTTGCTTTTAGGAACCCATGTTGAGATGTATTTATTAATTTGTGTTTTACAAGGAATTCCACCACGTGGTCTGTAATTAATGTTTCGAGTAATTTACATACAACTGATGTTAAACTCACGGGTCTGTAATTTTCTGGCTTGTTCCTCGATCCCTTCTTAAATAGCGGCGTAATGTTTGCTTCTTTCCATTCGGAAGGAAATATTCCTGCTTCTAGTGACAAGTTAAACACTTTGGAGAGTGGTGCACTAATTTGTTCACGTATGGATACTGACACTAATTAAGCAGGGACGTTGTAACACCACGCACACACGCACACACGCACACACGCACACACGCACACACGCACACACGCACACACGCACACACGCACACACGCACACACGCACACACGCGCACACACGCTCACATGTACGCGCACACTGGACACTAAACACGCTAATTGCCTACGAATCTGTTTGACTGCGGTGACGACTGGGAAATTAAAATGTAACGTTGAGGCTGTTTATTATTTTGCAAGATGCGTCTCTGAGATACACGCATTTATTCATAAAATAAATAAATAAAAGTTATTCGATGCGCCAGTCTCTAAAGTAAGCAAATCTCTGCGCTTCAAAACTAAAAGCCTATTAAAATATATAAATAAATAATATAATTAAAACGTCTTCTCGTTAAAACATAAAAGTCCTCCGTTGTATTGTTAGTCCATCAACTGGATTCTACACATTGACATATGCACATTGTAAGAGATCAGTTAAATAGTGTCAATGAAGTTGCATCACGGAGGGAAACTGATAGTGTGTTCCAGAGTTCGGGGCTGGTTGTTCCATATACACGCCTGCCGATGGATTTGGACACTGGTGGTGCAGCTGGCTGCAGGTGGTCGTACAGCTACCAGAGCCGATGATTGCTAGTTCTTGGATTCAGCAGTGGAGACAGATAGGCAGGTGCCAAATCAGCGTTAGTTAATTCATCCAGTTACACAACTTGTGAAGTGGGTCACCAATGCCATGATTAGCTCACTGATAGAACCAACTTACTGCACTGAGATTGCTTTTGAAAACCTAGAAAACATGTCACCTTATCTAGAGGCTGAAAAGTAGTACATATTTAAAAAATGCACACATTTTACATTACACATAAACAGGCCCGTCCTCGGGGTTTTGAAAATTGGGGTTCGGAAATACACAACCAGCCAGGGATTACTGGGATGATTTCTAAAAACGTTACAAATTAAAATAATTCTCTTAAAAAGGGGGTTCTTTCGAAGTCCCCACCCCCGCCACTGCCAATTTCGGTCAATACAGCATTAAACTGCATGCGTATACATAAGTAAATAACATTGAATCAACTTTAAATTAAGAGCATTACTTTGCATATAAATAAGTAAATAAAATAAGGTTAAGACAAGATTTAACAAGATTGCCATCCCAACAACAAGTTCCAGATGGCAAGTGGACAAGGAAGCCATTGGCTTATCGAGAGTCCAAGTCCAGACGTAGCCAATGCCAATTCTCTGGAGCTACTCCTTATTGTCCAGCGCTTTGGCCAGTCACAGCAAGCTTTGAACGCCCATATCAGTGGCACGTTTTGTCGGATAGTGGTATACGTATATATGTTATCGTGTCTCATGTGATGGCGTCAGCCCGTAAACGTAGATACAGTGGGAGTGAAGTACTTCGTATTTTAGAGTAGTTGGTAATACTATCATATGGCTAATTTATTGATTATTCATATTAACTGTTCCTGCCGATTCATCCATTAATAATAAAAATGCATTGCACATAGATATATCATGTACTATCTTGTAGAGAATTCAATGTGCATTGAAACATATATAACTTATAATATATATATATATATATATATATATATATATATATATATATATATATATATATATATATATATATATATATATATATATATATATATAACAAAAAAGTTATAGCTGAAATACCAACATGCCCCATATTTCACAAAAGTAAACCATTTGTCTGGGATTTCAGCATATATATTGATATATTCATTGGAACCTAAAGGGTTCAGCTTCGAAAAACAACAAGTGGACTAGAAACCCGATCCTCTCGACTGGCAGGCCGGCGCTCTAACCGCTGCGCCACCGCGCCACATTTTATAATTGCTGGTGACTGCCATCTGCTTGTCTGCACTGGCGTGTTCTGGAAGTCATACGTTTAGCCGTAGACTTGAAGTTTGTGTTTCCTTATTTCATACATATTATTCAAACCCATAAACACGCGTATGCATGTGAAATATACGTTATTGTTATAATATTTCAACCACAATATGTGTCTAAGGACATTCTGCCATTTCCCTTTCTTTCTCCTCTCTCTCTCTCTCTCTCTCTCTCTCTCTCTCTCTCTCTCTCTCTCTCTCTCTCTCTCTCTCTCTCTTTCTCTCTCTCTCTCTCTCTCTCTCTCTCTCTCTCTCTCTCTCTCTCTCTCTCTCTCTCGCCTCAACTTTTTTCCACAATTTGGTACTCACTTATGTCTAACAAGCAACTGGCTCGGTGCTCGGCTAATCACAAGATGCAAGACCTATTTCCTTGTTCATGAAATAGTGACAGAGCGAGGGTTTTTAAATCGTGTTCACATTACTTAAGGTCGCTTCGATTTCGTCTATGCAGTGGCCTGAAAACGTAACGGAGATATCGACCAGGCATTTTTATGGAGTGACTGTTGGAAAACGGAAGTGCTGTCGGCCAAGTCAACCCACGCTCGGTGTTCGATCTCGATTTTGGCGGTTTTCGCTCACGTGTTTGTCATCAAGTACACGGCTATGTTGTAACAGCCATCATGCAAAGAATGAACATACGGACTCATTGATTACTTTGACACTAGATCGCTGCAACTCACTTAGTAAGGTATACCGTGTAATCCCGTGACATATTTTGCCAAAAGCGATTTTTTTTGCATGAATGTTTTCTTTGGTGTTTAAGTAAACAGAAAATCAAGGGTGGCAATTTTATTTTTATTTTTTAAAGTTTTTATGGGGTCTAGCTATCAGTCTACATACCTACCGCAAGTGCCTGTATTTTCGCCCAATATGCCAAAATCAATGTTAATAAAGAAAAATCGTTGAAAAAAATATTCGTTGAAAAAATCAGAAATAAACCATGGACGTTTTAGAGACACTAGCCCACCTATTATACGAATATGATTCCAATATCTTGGATATCTTTGAATTGATTGCAATAAACATGAAATTGTACTCCGATATCCGATTTTGTTCTTACCAATGCTATATGCTATTCGTGCTGAATTCACAGTCATTCAATGCAATTGGAATTATAAACTAAAACAATAATTACATTTCACAAACTGCACTTTATTAAGGCTCTTACTTCACACATAACCAGGAGAATTGTATTGGTGGGGACGTAAGTCCCTGGTAGGGTTACCCAAGCCAGGCATGTCAAGAGGCAGGCAAACGAAGTGTAGCCATTCACAAGGGGATGTGACTCCCATCCGATGTGAGACAAAACAAAAGAACTAAGAAAACAACGTATTTGGACAACTCAACGTCGCAGTCCATCTATGACATAAGTAAGTATTCAGTGAGAAAAAATTATTCACTTCAGTGTAAACAATTATAAATTCCAGACAGAACATCTAGCTGTTTTGACCAAAACCATGTTGCTACTTTTACATGTCTTCTTCGTGGGTCAACCTATATTCCCTTATGTTTCCACAGTCCACGCACTTGCACAATGCCGTGCAAGGCAAGCCATTCTTACGACACGAACTGTTGGTCTTCCTTCTGCACGAACCCTAACATTCGCATCTAACCAGCTCTAGAACAGCAAGAGGAGCTGGCTTAACCAGACATCTCACGGGCAACAGCTTTCCATCGGCATCCTGTTCCCATCCATTGTCGCTGGGGAGTGGAAGATCTGGTCTGGGTTCTTTGCATGACTTGTCTCGTCTGGACATGAAGTGAGCTCTGTCAATGTGAGGCCTGAAGGTGTTTAGTGTTGGGGGGAGTTTTTCACCTTCAAAGATTTTTGTACTGAAAAGCTCCCATCGTAGTTCTGAGACAGTCACACAGAAACTCCTGCTGGAACACACATTGCAAACACAAACCTCTCGATGTGTTTGGTGACAGTTTCTTCTTCCAAACATCCAAATGACTGGAATGTCTTAACAATTTAGTCATCGGGTGCGAGTGCTAGAAACTTCACTATCCATGTCTTTCAGGAAGAATGCTACCATAGGTGGGTTTCGTAAGACATGCTACCAGTAATATGCCATGTATCACGGTGGTTCAACAATTCACTACGAAGTACCTTGGTAACCTTAACTACATCAGAGAGTACTTCCTCTGACACCAGAAGGATCACATTATCTACAGCACACCAAGAATGTTGCTGCTTAGCACATGCTCACTTCCATTCAATCTTCATGATCGGACACATTCTACATCTCTAACATTTTCTGCTATCAAATGTTTGAGGTGAACTTTGAAGTGGGAAACACCTGGATTAACACCATTTTCACATAACATAGACACGTATTCATCATTTATGTCGTTCATGTTTAAAACAGTGCCTAACAAAATCACATTGACGCTCAACCATAAACAATCTCTTACTTCTTACTAGGCACTCTTTGTACTATTTGTATCGGTACAAAATTCACGATATATTATTACAATTTTAGTTATTTTTATATAATTAATTAAGAATATACATAATTAAAATGTAACACTCTGTTTTACTAACTATATATTTATCAATAATAAACTATGTAAGAACTATCATTGTCATTAGGCCATGACAACAAAATCGTGATAAATGTCGTGAATGGCATTCCATACTATAACAGTATGTACAGATTCAAATTCGACGCGATAAACATTCGACGCGACAAAAGTATTCCACTCAAAACTACTTTTCTAACGGTTTGTTTAACTGTAATAACTGTTTTTGAATCAGAACATCGATCATTGGACAAAACATGTCTTTATATTATATCAAATGTAGCGAATTTGGTCCCAGTCGGTTCACAGGTGTTTTTCTCGCTCGTTTTGGAATTAAAATTAACCTGTTTTGCCAGGTAGAAACTGGTCCATATGATATAAGATATACATAAACATGTAAATAAATATGATATAAGATATACATAAATACATACAGCTAGGATATATAAATGTCAAAATTATGCAAACCATTGGCCAGCTCTCCAGTGCTACGTGTCGTGCGCGCAAACTCTTGTTCATGTTTGGGCAGCTAATTTCGTAGTTACGTGTAAATTAAAGGAATTTGGGGTATGTGTATTTGAGACCCCATAAAAACTTGTAAAACGAAAAGTAAAATCGCCACCTTTGATTTTTTTTTACTTAGACCCTAAAGAAAACATTCGTGCAAAACAAATCGCTTTTGGCAAACAAATGTTACGGGATCCTATGATTGGTACAAGGTAAACCATACTAACTGCTGTGTTAATAAGTGTCGGCTGCACATACTGCAGAGCATAGAGAATACAACCGCCCGTCTCATGACCATAACAAGGAAACACGAACACATAACATTGGTCCTGAAATCCCAGGGAAAGGGTCACTTTCGACATTCCTCGAATCACCTTCAATGCACTCTACGGCCTTGCACGCCATATATACATATCCGAACTACTCAGTCACTACCAACCCGCAGGATCCTTGCGATCAGTTTCGGCGGGTTTCTTGACTATGCCCACTACACCCCTTATAACATTTGGAGACCGTGCCATCTCGAAAATGGCCCCTGAGCATTGGAACGGTGTCCCTCGGTCTGTTTGACAATGTAATACTACCACATCTTAAAACAGCGCTGAAGAAACACCTTTTCAAAACTTAATACATTAATAAATTGAGGACTCTATCACTGTGTTGTAATGTAAAGCGCTTTGAACAAACCAAAGGACTGAAACATCGCTATATAAGACTGTATTAATATTAATATTAATACTATCACTGGTTGAATTAGTATATTCACTACAAAACAAATTGGTGAAATCAGTAGCAGACCATCATCCATGTTCTATCCGATATTTTCGTGATTTCGCGGCAACGACTGAACTGAGTGATTGAGCAAAACAGCCAACCATTCAAAAGAAGCAATTTACTTATTGCATAGCTAAGCTTAACTTAGCTTACATTTATCCACATATATAGAGGCCTGTGACGAAGTCCAACAGGTACAAAATAGGCGTTTATTAAATTATATGAGTACATTTAAATTATATCATATTTTAATGAAAGTAAAAACCCATGTAAAAGGAATTACTAGAAAAGGTACACATTAAAAATAGTTATTGCAATGTATAATGACTCTACGTTCTGCTTCTCTGTGTTTATATATAATGTTTATATATAATGTGTATGTGTGTGTGTGTGTGTGTGTGTGTGTGTGTGTGTGTGTGTGTGTGTGTGTGTGTGTGTGTGTGTGTGTGTGTGTGTGTGTGTGTGTGTGTGTGTGTGTGTGTGTGTGTGTGTGTGTGTGTGTGTGTGTGTGTGTGCATGTGTGCGTGTGTGTTCGTGCGTACGTGCGTGCGTGCGTGCGTGTGTTCAACATCTTTGCATTCAATGTACTATTGCCTCAAACTACTTTTAAAAAATAGATTGTTTTCAAAGAAGTAAGTTAAGTAATCAGAGCCGCAATAGTTCAAGGAGCTCACATCTTCGTGCCATCATTCTGAGATCAGAGTAGCGTCGAGTCCTATTAGTAACATATTGCAAATTGCTCCCTTGTAACGCAAACCAGGGCACAAAAAATTCAAAAGTGCGCATAATTAGTCATCTGATCGTATGATCTCGCTTGAGACAAATCAAATATTTTATTCCAGACTTAATTTCCAGACTTTTTGGCAAGTCATGAGCTGGCAAGTCAAGTCAAGTCTCAAGTCAATGACCCCCAAGTCGAAGTCAAGTCTGGAGTCATCTAACTGTTCTTAATATATATAAATGATATATAAAAGATGATATATCTAGCAAAGTACTAAAATTTGCAGATGACACAAAAGTATTCAGAAAGGTTGGTAGAACCACACAAGAAAAGGACTTAGGAATAACATTTAGTGCTGACATGAAAGTTTCAAAGCAATGTGGGATTGCTGCTTCGAAAGGAAATACAATTCTAGGGCTCAATTGAAGAACTATCATGTATAAGGAGAAACAGCTAATTGTACCCATGCAGAAACAGCTAATTGTACCCAATAGTTAAACCACATTAGGAATATTGCATTCAAGCATGGAGGCCGTATAGTAAAAAGGACATAGAAAAGCGAGAAAGAATACAACGAAGAGCAACTAAAATGATTCCAGAATTGAGAGACATTAGTTACGAAAGTCGCTTATTACAATGTGGTTTGACACTAGAGACCAGGAGACCAAGAGGAGACAAAATAGAAGTGTTTAAAATAGTGAACGGTTATGGATGTTGATAGGAATATGTTCTTCAAACTTAAAGAAGGCGGTAAAACCAGAGGACACAAAGCAGCATTAGTTAAGGAACAGTGTAGGTTGGACATGAGAAAGTACTCTTTCTCACAGAGGGTGATAAATGAATGGAACAAACTGCCAAATGATTGTGTTAATGCTAGTAATGTGAATATGTTTAAAAATAGAATTGACAGATATTTGATAAGGGCGGGCTACACATAGATGAGCAAATTGTTGGCCTCTCGATAAGCCAATGGCTCCCTTGTCCACTTGCCATCTGGAACTTGTTGTTTGGGATGGCAATATTGTTAAATCTTGTTAAAAACTGAAGTCAAATCGCAATTAGTGAATTAAAGTCTTCAGTGCGACCCAAACCCCCGTACGACTAGAGTCAACAAGTCTATTAATGTCTTCATATGATGGATGCTTAGACGTACACCTTGGGGTGGGCATAGTAATATATTAAATTAAATGTGAATAAGATAACTGTTATCAACACTCTACCACTTTCGCTAAGAAAATATTAATCTGATCACTACACCGGCGCCAACCAGACCACCCACCTTGGTGGCGACGCGTCTTCTGGTGTATCGACCACAGTATCGCTGTGTAGGCGCTGATGATACACACCAATGGTAGGCCGCACATGAGGAAGATGCTGAACAGATTGTAAGCCATTTCCCCGCCTCGCGACGGGAAGAAGTTGAACGTAACGCACTGTTCGAACCACGTGTAGTGTGGGTGCTTCTCGATGTGGAATATGACGCTCTGTAAACACAAACGTCATCAAGTCGTCAAATACGGCACCTTGCTGTGACTGGTCAAAGTGATGGACAATAGCCTTATATAACGACCGTTGACGAGAGAGAGAGAGAGAGAGAGAGAGAGAGAGAGAGAGAGAGAGAGAGGGAGGGAGGGAGAGAGAGAGAGAGAGAGAGAGAGAGACAGAGACAGAGACAGAGACAGAGACAGATACAGATACAGAGACAGAGAGAGAGAGAGAGAGAGAGAGAGAGAGAGAGAGAGAGAGAGAGAGAGAGAGAGAGGGAGAGAGAGAGAGAGAGAGAGAGAGAAAGAGAGAGACAGAGACAGAGACAGAGACAGATACAGAGACAGAGACAGAGACAGAGACAGAGAGAGAGAGAGAGAGAGAGAGAGAGAGAGAGAGAGAGAGAGAGAGAGAGAGAGAGAGAGAGAGAGACAGAGACAGAGACAGAGACAGAGACAGAGACAGAGACAGAGACAGAGAGAGAGAGAAGAGTGAGAGAGAGACAGAGAGAGAGAGAGAGAGAGAGAGAGAGAGAGAGAGAGACAGAGAGAGAGACAGAGACAGAGACAGAGACAGAGAGAGAGACAGAGAGAGAGACAGAGACAGAGACAGAGACAGAGACAGAGACAGAGACAGAGAGAGAGAGAGAGAGAGAGAGAAGAGTGAGAGCAGCTGCAGCACTAACAGCAGCAGCATCAGCATCAGCAGCAGCAGCAAGCAGCAGCAGCAGCAGCAGCAGCAGCAGCAGCAGCAGCAGCAGCAGCAGCAGCAGCAGCAGCAGCAGCAGCAAACGTACGAAAAAAACAGTTTTAAATTTATTTAATACTCAATTTATTTTATTGGCTATTTTGTTTGTATAGCTATCCCCATTTAAACATGTTCTGTAATACATATTCAGTGTATGTCCCATCTATTTTTAAGACAGAATATACAATATCGAAATTCGTTCGGAAACAGCAAGGATATGTTTAGTCCCGTGATGCTTTGCGCAGCGCCAAAATGAACCGGACGACGAACACTTGAATGCTAGATCGAATAATCCGTGTATAGAAAATAGCATAAGAATATATTGATATGATAGCCAACCAAAACAATATCACCGGACTTTGTGAAGAAGGCGTTCTACCAAGTCTCTGTAATAGCGCATGATGTGTTAAATGGTGTGATAAAACGTGGTGCGGTTAGAACATTAGAACATTAGAACATTAGAACATCAGACTTTCATTCCAAAGTACCCTGGTTCGAATCCCCTTGCTGTTATTTCAAAGTTTTGACAATTTCGTTTACCCGACGTTGCCGCAGTTTACTCAGCTGTATGAATAAGTACCTGGTTATAGACATAGGTGGGTATATTAACTAATGGTCGACAATCACACCTATATATTTTTCATTACAACATGCTAACTCGTTTGTACAAATGTGCGATTTGGGTTTAAAGAAATCTTCGCATAAACAAGTACAATAATCGAAAAACGGCTTCGCCTCTGTATAGAGTAAGGTGTGGCAAGACGCCCCTACGCGACGAATTTTTGCGCCCTCCATCTAGGCTATTTTTAAGTAGCCAGATGGAGCCCGATACCACCATGTCCATATGACTAGAGCACATTCGTAGAAAATGGCTACAACTTTTTCATAGACTGACAACGTGAACTATTTCAACACGTGGCATGTACCTAAGACAACGAACTAGATAATTCATAGCGTGTAGACTATATACCTCATGTCCGTCTACATGGGGTGTTCGGGGGTTCGAACGAACCCCCTTTTTGAGAGAATTTGTTTTAACTTCTTCAGAAATCATCCCATGAATCCCCGGCTGATTGCGCATGCCCCAACCACCTCTTCAAAACCCCGAGGACGGGCCTGAGCCTACTGAAATGATACTTTACTGCATACGATGTCCGCGTAAGAAGGCATCTTACCCCACCCTACCCTACTACAACATACGGCTATTCAGAGTTTCGCAAGCTACCCGATATAACGATCAAAATCAATTCGTTCGATGATTTTAACAAACTTTCATATTGTTTTATTAAACCGACTACGCATGTTACTTTTTTAAAGATTCACACAAAACATATTTTTGACATCAACTAACCTGATTCGCGATGGGCTAAATTACTCGAGGAGGCTGCCTTAAATGTTCTGCGTCGCCATCTTTTCGATGCGTCTGAGAATAAATTACTCAAACCGGAACCACGAAGAAATAGTAATAATAGAAATTAGTGACTGGATCTGGTTCAGTCAGAACTCATAGTCACTCGTTAAGCTTACTTTTGACAAGTTCGAAGTGCACAAATTTAAATATATGGTATATACCGGTACGTCGAAGGCGTATCACGATACGTATCGCGTAGAATCATTACTGCGATATACCGGTAATATCCCGCAACACTAATTCACATTAGATACGGCGGTTCGATGTTACAAACAGCGAGAGTGGCACGACATCCCCACGAAATGGCCTACGAATATGCCAGTAAAGTCATCTTCAACATCCTAAAAAGCATAATGCAAAAAAGAGATACCACTGAAGCAGGCAGGTTTCACGAGAGAGACGTACGCATAGGATCAATGTGCCAGCCTGATATGAATGTTAAAAGAAACAAAGGATAGACAGAACAAAATCGATATTTGTTTCATATACTGCCCAAAGGGCTTAGACGGTGTTGACTACGAACTCACGTGGAAATGCTCAGTAGTGTGGGCATGGTTGAACATCTGGTATGTCTGACCAGGAGTCTGTACTCGAATCGAAAGGCTAATGTTCAGTGGCGTATTTAGGGGGACGGGGACATTGAACTATTGGCTTATTTCTCCCCGTATTTTTCCGTTGCGCGGCTAGATGGTAACATTTGTGACAAGGCGTGCCCCCCCCCCCAGCCTCCGCCTTGCGAGATCATACGTACGCCACTGCTCAGGTCAGAACGTAACACTGCGATATCGGATGGTTCAACGTTAAAAGAGGTGGGTTATCAGCGTGTCTTTTAAACATGTTTTTTTCTCTTAAATGTGTTGGATAATTGCATTTATTCATCGGCCTGACATTGACAATGGTCGATTAGAACAGCGTCAATCACGGTTTCCGGATTTCTGATCAACTACCTCCAAGGCAACCCGATAGCGCCACCCGTCAATTAACTCAATTACTGGTTTCCTTACTGTTCGTTATTTCATGACACTATCGCAATACTGTCGCGATAGTTATGAAAATATCGCCATATTATTGCATTCGTCACACAGCTATCGCGATACTATCTCAGTAGTAAAACTATCCCCAATAGTCGCCCCTAACTATCTCAGTAGTACAACTATCCCCGATAGTCGCCCCTAACTATCTCAGTAGTAAAACTATCCCCGATAGTCACCCCTAACTATCTCAGTAGTAAAACTATCCCCGATAGTCGATCCTAACTATGACTGCTGGAAGAAATGAGGAACTAGTGCAGCTATCAATACTGGTTGAGTATAAGTCAGAGTAGTCAAAGGCGAAGAATGGCTGATTGCAGCTGAAAGCCGCAGAATGTAGTAGAAGATAGACGTAGTTCGCGGACTTGAGCGACAAATTGTTTTCCGATAACCTGATTGTCTGCCGAAGGATCCGTCTGAGGTATAGAGAGAGCCGTTGTGAAACTAGTACTTCTAATTCTGCCGGACTGATTTTTGAGTCATCGATGGCAGTTTATTGGTTAAGTTCCATTCCAGCGAGTATACACACATTCACACTGATTATTCTTGGACATTCACAAGACTTGCACTGTAACATTTACAACCTCAAAGTTCCCTTGAGTAATAATAGTAATAATAATTTCCTTGAGTAATAATAATAATAACAATTGTTTTTTGCAATCATGGGATTGAATAAAAATAAAGGTAGAAAATATGTATATCCTATAAATTACGATTACGTTTTAGGTTGGAAAATAGTTTAAAAGAACTAAAAATTAATGTATGTATGTATATCATAAAAGGAATACTAGAAAAAAGAAGTATACATAAATAGTGACACTCTGAAGACAAGCATACACAAGTATGCACGCACACACGCAGGTACGCACGCACGCACGCACACACATCGACACACGCACACACACGCACACACACATACACACACCACACACACGCACACACACGCACGCACGCACGCACGCACGCACGCACGCACGCACGCACGCACGCACGCACGCACGCACACACACACACACACACACACACACACACACGGCGCACATTGTACTCGGCAAATCTAGGAATTGGAAGCGGTAACTAATAACATTTCGTCCATCGTATGACCAGTCCATTACCATGACATGACCGTCTGCTAACGTAATTACTCCGGAAAAGAAACCCTGGGGAAATACAGAAGACGCCGACTGTTGTTACACAATGACGACATCTCCGACACCCGACGATGGCATGGTGGTCCACTGCCGATTCGGGTCTAAATGATGATTACACACATTTCGTCTTTGGCAAAAATCGGTGCTTGTATCGATGTGACATGTAGGGACACGAAATTACCCACTATACTGCCGCGAAATAATCCAGGTGACCAGTCAACAGGAGGTTGTGTCCAATTAGACCTAGTGATTTGGCTGATTATTTCCACCGAATGTGGACGAAATGCAATAGTATAGTTGTGGATGCGGGGGCAAGAAAATAAACAAGTAACTGTCTGTTTCGTTGACCGGTTTAAACGAGGTATTCGTTCGCAGTTTCTTAGCTGTCCGTCTACAGAAACGTCACAGACAGACACGCACACGCACACGCACGCGCACGCGCACGCGCACGCGCACGCGCACGCGCACACACACACACACACACACACACACACACACACACACACACACAAACACACACGCCTACAAACACACACACGCCTACAAACACACACGTCTGATGCTGCGCTAAGTCCGAGTGAGGTATAGAGAGAGCCGTTGTGAAACTAGTACTTCTAATTCTGCCGGACTGATTTTTGAGTCATCGATGGCAGTTTATTGGTTAAGTTCCATTCCAGCGTGTATATACACAGGGGCGGATCCAGGATTTAGAAAAAGGTAATGTATGAAACGCCGGAGGAGCGAAACGAGGCGCGAAGAGCCTCGAGGGTGTATGGGTGTATTAGGGGGTATCCCCCTTCCCATCCATTTGACGATTTTTAGATAAAGCACTTGAAATTGTGTAATTTGGGACACCCATAATCTGCTTTTAAGCGAGTAATGTAATCAACCTAAAATTCAGACATGCGACATCCTACGAATTTTCCGTATACAATACGGATTTTCGGGAGGAATACGGGTTTGCTGAAAATAAAAAAATCGTGACAAAGTAGTCCTATGTATTTTCTTGTATTCGTCACATAAGTATAATTTCAAATGTCAAATTTACAGTAGACGAGATGCAACTACCTTTGGGTCTAGAGTTTCGGCAAAACGCAGCGGATTTTGTTTCATTTACACCTATAGATAGGCCTGTTCTAACGAAGAAAATGCGGTGGGTCTGAAAATTTCCAAACGAAAAGACAATATTAAATATCTGTCATGTGCCATTTATTGCAATATTGACTAAAACAACTATAGTAATGCAAATGTTTAATAAAAAACGAGTATCTTTGCACACAAAGAGACTAACGCATCTTTGACTAAAAAGTGCTACACGCATTCTCTATATTACTCAGCACATCCTTTGCTAAGGAAACTGTGTTTAATAATTTCTCATCCAGCCCCTTCTGATAGTGGTTCTTAATGATATAATAAAAGTAGTTAGATTTCATATTACAGAAAGTCGTGGCATCAAGTTTGAACTGAGACAAGGTTTAACTGAAACTTTTAGACATATATGAACCAATACCCCGAAAGGCTAGATCGCCCTCTCAAGAGAGTATATCCAAACCATAGTTGCATTTTAAACTACTCTGTATAAAGTGCACCATTCGATTCATGATCTGAATGTGAATCGGGAGACATTATACTAAAGGTAGTAGTACCATGTAACGACAGTGAGTGCAAACTGGTAGATTAAAACGTTTCCTGATACCTTTGAGCCATGTAAATTAAAACGCATCATAGAAATACATACACCGTAGAACGAGGAACAGTATGACATAGCTAATTGACATTGTGTACTTATATTACAAAACCCAAAAATGTTTATGTAGTGATTAGCACATCCACCTTTCATGCCAAAGTTCTGAATTCAAGACGCAAACCGGACACGGTACATTTGGTTTTAACCCTGGTTCTCAACATTGTTGATTGTGCGTCCCCCGTAACTCGGAGATCACGTTAATGTCGGTCCCGTCTCAATTTGGGACGTTAAAGAACCACTGAGGTCAGCTTGGCGAAACAGTTCTGAAAAGGCTAACTAGTTGAATAAGACCTCAAAAGACCATAACATTCTAACCACAATATAATTATGTAGACAATAGTCAGTTAGTAGAACGTTTCCGGGTGTTGGATACAACTAGATACTAGAAACTCTGTTTATATCAACTGTGTTTTAATAACTGTTGTTCATCAGCAGATATGTTAATCATTATACATCAAGCTCCAGTACTCGTTGCCTTTTCCATTGTGATAATACTAGCACACCTGATTCGAGTCACGTAGATTATTGATACAGTATGTAGCTTGAGAACATTTTCCGTTTGTTCCTTTCCTTTTTTTTTGACAAATTGTTTCCAGACCAATTTCCATGCCGTGGTTCATGTTCATCACGGTGAGCCCAGAAAGCCGATCTTCCCCTATCTTGTTGCTTAGGTAGGTTTTGACCCTTCGCAGGCAGGGGAATGAACGCTCTGTCTCACAACTTCCAACAGGAAGAGTGCAACCGATCCTCAACAGGGTGCGGATGTTCGGGAAGATGTCTTCATCTGCGTGCTCGAGACATTCGGTCAGGTTAGGCGAGGACGATGGCTGTGTGGGCTCTGTGATTCTCAAATAGCGCTGTCATTCCTTCAGCTCAGCTCGCAGCGAAAAGTTGTTTGGCATGTCTGACTCCCAGAACATCAATTCGTCCACAACATATTGTACATTTCCCGTCTCTTTAATGATCCCGGGGAGTAAAGCAAGAATCTCTATATCCTTTCTGCTTTCTGGGTTAAATCGATTGTGGAATTCTGCAGAAAGATGGTCACAAAACGGGATTGCCAGACTGCGCAGGTAGTGCTCTCGTGGGGATGTACTGGGGGGCATTAGCTCTTTGCATCTGTCGGGACGATCGGGGTGTCCTTGGTGCTGAGATGGATGTACCAAGAAGTGTGACTAAACGTGTAACATCTTTATACCACACACTGTACTCCTCTTCTATCTCCTGTCTCATCGTTATCATTCGTTCCCTGGTTTGGTCGATCATACTGTACGCTTAATATATGTCTGAGTCCCTCTGTTGAAGCTTGCTGACATTCTCCAAAACATTCTTGGTGATGATGAATGCCATGACGGTATGTGACGAAGTGAGACTGGTTAGCAGCCCTTGCGCCTTCGTCGTGGTCTCCTCATTCCAACTGCCAGTCTATGCAACCTCCTCGTAGATGTCATAATATTCAGACGGATTTAGTAGTACGGCTTACAGACATTCACACAAGAACTCATACATGTCATAAAACTTGTCGTAGCATGTGTGACGCTCCACTCATCTGGTCTTGCACATTCCGGCAAGTTTCTTATTCCTCATATCTGGTGCCATATATTTTAGGATTCGTTCCTGGAATCGTTGTCGCTTGGGGGGCAGATCGAAGAAACGGAACACTGTATTAAGGGTGTCGACCATATTCCGGATGGCAGGTAGTCTACAGGTATTAGCGATGCTCAAATTGAGGACATGGCTGCTGCAGTGTATATACAAAGGTGGGTGTAACTGCTTTATCCTCGCCTGCACGCCAACCTTATCCGAGGAAATACACTGCGCACCATCATAACTCAGACCCCTGGCTTTAGTGATGTCGATGCTATGAGCTTTCAGACACTCTATGACAGCATGAGCTATAGCTTCCACCGTTGCCCTCTCAAGATATATAAAATAAAAAAGAACTCTTTGACTTTACAGCCAGCCAGCATCCTCAAGCACACTGACACAATTTCCTGGTTATCATGTGGATCTGTGATCTCATCTGCCATGATGGAAAAGAAGGCATTTTCATCTTCAAGGCTTCGTGTATTTTATTATCTAACGTATTCGGCTACTACATCAATCATTTAATTGTGGATGATTCTTGATGTATACTACGCATTCTTCCTTCCGGTCTCAAGATGTTCTCAGAGTGTGTCGTCTCGTTTGGCCATCATCTCCAGAATTGCCCAGAAGTTTCCCCTGTTGGACGATGTACTTGTCCAATCATCCCTGTGGCCTCGAAGTGGCAAGTTTTGTTTTCCACAAAATACAACTGTTCCTCCATTGTTGTTTCTCCAATGCTCTTCAGGACGTGAACGTTTTTCTTGTACATATTCTGGTCGGACTGGGTCAATTAATTAATGAATTAATTAATTAAGTCCATTGGGCATGCTTTCCTTGGATAAGTATAGCATAAGGCTGGCCTAAACGGATGACGTAGATAGGTAACGTCTAGCTTATGTCTGCCTTAAAAGAAATGTTTAGAAGGGGTTACTGTCATAATACCAACCAGACAGCATACATTCTTGAAATACGGTCGACAGGGCATTTTGAAAACAGCTAAGCCTAATAATGTCATTAAAAAAATACATAACTCATCTTGGTTTTGCGTTAAAACTATCTCACTGACAGCGAAATGTGATTTTAAAACGTGTATTACTTGTTATAATGATTAAGATATTCAAAGACGTTGATGATACGATGAAAGTCCGGTCCGAAGAACTGATGCAGACGATTTTCATCAAACGACCAGCGCGTCTGTTGGGCACATTTGCTGGATCTGCGCAATCTGCAAATTGTCGAGTATCCGAGGATTGCGCAACGCAATCGAGCGCAATCTGCAGATTGCGCAGATCCAGCAACTGCGCCCAACACGTCTATGAGCGCCAAACATAGTATGTTCATTCTTTCGCGGGGAGATATGGTCAAACATGAGGTGGGCGTGTGTGTATACACGTGCGTGCGGTGTGCGTGTGCAGTGAATCTATAAACGACGTCACCGATAATGCTAAGAATAACTTTGGGGATCCCCTGGACGCCATGTATGTCGCCTGCGCTAGATCAGAGTCTGCAAACTTACAAGTTTGAGTTTGTGTTGTTTCTTCTTCTTCCTGGCTTTGTCCCCCGTTAACATGCAACTGCAATGGGTTTTTTGGTACTCCAAAACGGGGGTCCGGACCCCCTGGACCCCCCTCTGGATCCGCCTATGATACACATTCACACACATTATTCTTGGACATTCACAAGACTTGCACTGTAACATTTACAACCTCAAAGTTCCCTTGAGTAATAATAGTAATAATAATTTCCTTGAGTAATAATAATAATAATAATTGTTTTTTGCAATCATGGGATTGAATAAAAATACAGGTAGAAAATATGCATATCCTATATATTACGATTACGTTTTAGGTTAGAAAATAGTTTAAAAGAACTAAAAATTAATGTATGTATGTATATCATAAAAGGAATACTAGAAAAAAGAAGTATACATAAATAGTGACACTCTGAAGACAAGCATACACACGCACGCACGCACACACGCACGTAAGCACGTACGCACACACACCGACACACGCACACACACGCACACACACATACACACACCACATACACGCACGCACGCACGCACGCACGCACGCACGCACACACACAAACGCACGCACGCAAGAACACACACACACACACACACACACACACACACACACACACACACACACACACACACACACACACACACACACACACACAAACACACACAAGCCTACAAACACACACGCCTACAAACACAAACACACACACACACACACACACAAACACACATACAAACACAATCACACACGCCTACAAACACACACAACACACACACACACACACACACACACACACACACACACACACACACACACACACACACACACACACACACACACACACACACACACACACACACACACACACACACACACACACACACACACACACACACACACACACACACACACACACACACACACACACACAGACACATGCACACAAATCCCGCCATACACATACCGATTCTTCAGTTACCAACTGTTGGCGACTAATTTTTCAGTTGGCAACTTTAATGTAGTAGTCGTTATGCGTATGTTCTCCACTGACGGTTGTCAACCCTTTTTGCCAGTCGTACGGCGGGCTTTGGGCACCTGGCACTGTTAACACGATCAACGTGGGTGCGACATATCACCGCAATCATGGTGACATGTAGGAGTTTTCATGGATAATCTTTTGTGTATGTCGACACATGTAGCGTTGTTAAGGGGCATATATTCAATTGCACAACATCGCAAACATTCGAAAATCCTTGACGGTCCATGCGTGCAAGACGATCGCACACGAAGATCTTGTGGAAATGCTGAGCTGAATTCGGCGGCTCGCCTAACAACGTAACAGAGATGCCGCGACCATCAGTACATCACGCCCATCCTCACAGCGCTTCGTTGGCTGCGGGTTGGATGGCGAATCAACTACAAGATTCTTCTGTTGACCTACCGCGCATTACACAATCTGGAGCCGCGCCCGCCCGCCCGCCCGCCCGCCCGCCCGCCCGCCCGCCCGCCCGCCCGCCCGCCCGCCCGCCCGCCCGCCCGCCCGCCCGCCCGCCCGCCCGCCCGCCCGCCCGCCCGCCCGCCCGCCCGCCCGCCCGCCCGCCCGCCCGCCCGCCCGCCCGCCCGCCCGCCCGCCCGCCCGCCCGCCCGCCCGCCCGCCCGCCCGCCCGCCCGCCCGCCCGCCCGCCCGCCCGCCCGCCCGCCCGCCCGCCCGCCCGCCCGCCCGCCCGCCCGCCCGCCCGCCCGCCCGCCCGCCCGCCCGCCCGCCCGCCCGCCCGCCCGCCCGCCCGCCCGCCCGCCCGCCCGCCCGCCCGCCCGCCCGCCCGCCGGATGCCAATGATGGTTGGAACCCGTCTTCGAAACATCATATGCCTTTTTAGCGTGATCTGCTTCATCTAATCCCTTCGATATCAATATGACTGCTAGGCATGCGAGCACATGTGATGCCGTAAGGCTGAACATACGGTAGCTTTTGCACAGTTGCAGGTTACCCTTTTTTCGCAATGTGATTATAAGTCTACAAGCAGTGTTAGTTGAGCCACTGGGTTAGTCTTCGAACATAATAAGCAGTGTTAGTTGAGCCACTGGGTTAGTCTTCGAACATAATAAGCAGTGTTAGTTGAGCCACTGGGTTAGTCTTCGAACATAATAAGCAGTGTTAGTTGAGCCACTGGGTTAGTCTTCGAACATAATAAGCAGTGTTAGTTGAGCCACTGGGTTAGTCTTCGAACATAATAAGTTAGTTGAGCCACTGGGTTAGTCTTCGAACATAATAAGTTAGTTGAGCCACTGGGTTAGTCTTCGAACATAATAAGTTAGTTGAGCCACTGGGTTAGTCTTCGAACATAATAAGTTAGTTGAGCCACTGGGTTAGTCTTGGAACATAATAAGCAGTGTTAGTTGAGCCACTGGGTTAGTCTTCGAACATAATAAGCAGTGTTAGTTGAGCCACTGGGTTAGTCTTCGAACATAATAAGCAGTGTTAGTTGAGCCACTGGGTTAGTCTTCGAACATAATAAGCAGTGTTAGTTGAGCCACTGGGTTAGTCTTCGAACATAATAAGCAGTGTTAGTTGAGCCACTGGGTTAGTCTTCGAACATAATAAGTTAGTTGAGCCACTGGGTTAGTCTTCGAACATAATAAGTTAGTTGAGCCACTGGGTTAGTCTTCGAACATAATAAGTTAGTTGAGCCACTGGGTTAGTCTTCGAACATAATAAGTTAGTTGAGCCACTGGGTTAGTCTTGGAACATAATAAGCAGTGTTAGTTGAGCCACTGGGTTAGTCTTCGAACATAATAAGCAGTGTTAGTTGAGCCACTGGGTTAGTCTTCGAACATAATAAGCAGTGTTAGTTGAGCCACTGGGTTAGTCTTCGAACATAATAAGTTAGTTGAGCCACTGGGTTAGTCTTCGAACATAATAAGTTAGTTGAGCCACTGGGTTAGTCTTCGAACATAATAAGTTAGTTGAGCCACTGGGTTAGTCTTCGAACATAATAAGTTAGTTGAGCCACTGGGTTAGTCTTCGAACATAATAAGCAGTGTTAGTTGAGCCACTGGGTTAGTCTTCGAACATAATAAGTTAGTTGAGCCACTGGGTTAGTCTTCGAGCATAATAAGTTAGTTGAGCCACTGGGTTAGTCTTCGAACATAATAAGCAGTGTTAGTTGAGCCACTGGGTTAGTCTTCGAACATAATAAGCAGTGTTAGTTGAGCCACTGGGTTAGTCTTCGAACATAATAAGTTAGTTGAGCCACTGGGTTAGTCTTCGAACATAATAAGTTAGTTGAGCCACTGGGTTAGTCTTCGAACATAATAAGTTAGTTGAGCCACTGGGTTAGTCTTCGAACATAATAAGTTAGTTGAGCCACTGGGTTAGTCTTCGAACATAATAAGCAGTGTTAGTTGAGCCACTGGGTTAGTCTTCGAACATAATAAGTTAGTTGAGCCACTGGGTTAGTCTTCGAACATAATAAGCAGTGTTAGTTGAGCCACTGGGTTAGTCTTCGAACATAATAAGCAGTGTTAGTTGAGCCACTGGGTTAGTCTTCGAACATAATAAGTTAGTTGAGCCACTGGGTTAGTTTTCGAACATAATAAGTTAGTTGAGCCACTGGGTTAGTCTTCGAACATAATAAGCAGTGTTAGTTGAGCCACTGGGTTAGTCTTCGAACATAATAAGCAGTGTTAGTTGAGCCACTGGGTTAGTCTTCGAACATAATAAGCAGTGTTAGTTGAGCCACTGGGTTAGTCTTCGAACATAATAAGCAGTGTTAGTTGAGCCACTGGGTTAGTCTTCGAACATAATAAGCAGTGTTAGTTGAGCCACTGGGTTAGTCTTCGAACATAATAAGCAGTGTTAGTTGAGCCACTGGGTTAGTCTTCGAACATAATAAGTTAGTTGAGCCACTGGGTTAGTCTTCGAACATAATAAGTTAGTTGAGCCACTGGGTTAGTCTTCGAACATAATAAGTTAGTTGAGCCACTGGGTTAGTCTTCGAACATAATAAGTTAGTTGAGCCACTGGGTTAGTCTTCGAACATAATAAGCAGTGTTAGTTGAGCCACTGGGTTAGTCTTCGAACATAATAAGCAGTGTTAGTTGAGCCACTGGGTTAGTCTTCGAACATAATAAGCAGTGTTAGTTGAGCCACTAGGTTAGTCTTCGAACATAATAAGCAGTGTTAGTTGAGCCACTGGGTTAGTCTTCGAACATAATAAGCAGTGTTAGTTGAGCCACTGGGTTAGTCTTCGAACATAATAAGCAGTGTTAGTTGAGCCACTGGGTTAGTCTTCGAACATAATAAGCAGTGTTAGTTGAGCCACTGGGTTAGTCTTCGAACATAATAAGTTAGTTGAGCCACTGGGTTAGTCTTCGAACATAATAAGTTAGTTGAGCCACTGGGTTAGTCTTCGAACATAATAAGTTAGTTGAGCCACTGGGTTAGTCTTCGAACATAATAAGTTAGTTGAGCCACTGGGTTAGTCTTGGAACATAATAAGCAGTGTTAGTTGAGCCACTGGGTTAGTCTTCGAACATAATAAGCAGTGTTAGTTGAGCCACTGGGTTAGTCTTCGAACATAATAAGCAGTGTTAGTTGAGCCACTGGGTTAGTCTTCGAACATAATAAGCAGTGTTAGTTGAGCCACTGGGTTAGTCTTCGAACATAATAAGCAGTGTTAGTTGAGCCACTGGGTTAGTCTTCGAACATAATAAGTTAGTTGAGCCACTGGGTTAGTCTTCGAACATAATAAGTTAGTTGAGCCACTGGGTTAGTCTTCGAACATAATAAGTTAGTTGAGCCACTGGGTTAGTCTTCGAACATAATAAGTTAGTTGAGCCACTGGGTTAGTCTTGGAACATAATAAGCAGTGTTAGTTGAGCCACTGGGTTAGTCTTCGAACATAATAAGCAGTGTTAGTTGAGCCACTGGGTTAGTCTTCGAACATAATAAGCAGTGTTAGTTGAGCCACTGGGTTAGTCTTCGAACATAATAAGTTAGTTGAGCCACTGGGTTAGTCTTCGAACATAATAAGTTAGTTGAGCCACTGGGTTAGTCTTCGAACATAATAAGTTAGTTGAGCCACTGGGTTAGTCTTCGAACATAATAAGTTAGTTGAGCCACTGGGTTAGTCTTCGAACATAATAAGCAGTGTTAGTTGAGCCACTGGGTTAGTCTTCGAACATAATAAGTTAGTTGAGCCACTGGGTTAGTCTTCGAGCATAATAAGTTAGTTGAGCCACTGGGTTAGTCTTCGAACATAATAAGCAGTGTTAGTTGAGCCACTGGGTTAGTCTTCGAACATAATAAGCAGTGTTAGTTGAGCCACTGGGTTAGTCTTCGAACATAATAAGTTAGTTGAGCCACTGGGTTAGTCTTCGAACATAATAAGTTAGTTGAGCCACTGGGTTAGTCTTCGAACATAATAAGTTAGTTGAGCCACTGGGTTAGTCTTCGAACATAATAAGTTAGTTGAGCCACTGGGTTAGTCTTCGAACATAATAAGCAGTGTTAGTTGAGCCACTGGGTTAGTCTTCGAACATAATAAGTTAGTTGAGCCACTGGGTTAGTCTTCGAACATAATAAGCAGTGTTAGTTGAGCCACTGGGTTAGTCTTCGAACATAATAAGCAGTGTTAGTTGAGCCACTGGGTTAGTCTTCGAACATAATAAGTTAGTTGAGCCACTGGGTTAGTTTTCGAACATAATAAGTTAGTTGAGCCACTGGGTTAGTCTTCGAACATAATAAGCAGTGTTAGTTGAGCCACTGGGTTAGTCTTCGAACATAATAAGCAGTGTTAGTTGAGCCACTGGGTTAGTCTTCGAACATAATAAGCAGTGTTAGTTGAGCCACTGGGTTAGTCTTCGAACATAATAAGCAGTGTTAGTTGAGCCACTGGGTTAGTCTTCGAACATAATAAGTTAGTTGAGCCACTGGGTTAGTCTTCGAACATAATAAGTTAGTTGAGCCACTGGGTTAGTCTTCGAACATAATAAGTTAGTTGAGCCACTGGGTTAGTCTTCGAACATAATAAGTTAGTTGAGCCACTGGGTTAGTCTTCGAACATAATAAGCAGTGTTAGTTGAGCCACTGGGTTAGTCTTCGAACATAATAAGTTAGTTGAGCCACTGGGTTAGTCTTCGAGCATAATAAGTTAGTTGAGCCACTGGGTTAGTCTTCGAACATAATAAGCAGTGTTAGTTGAGCCACTGGGTTAGTCTTCGAACATAATAAGCAGTGTTAGTTGAGCCACTGGGTTAGTCTTCGAACATAATAAGCAGTGTTAGTTGAGCCACTGGGTTAGTCTTCGAACATAATAAGCAGTGTTAGTTGAGCCACTGGGTTAGTCTTCGAACATAATAAGTTAGTTGAGCCACTGGGTTAGTCTTCGAACATAATAAGTTAGTTGAGCCACTGGGTTAGTCTTCGAACATAATAAGCAGTGTTAGTTGAGCCACTGGGTTAGTCTTCGAACATAATAAGCAGTGTTAGTTGAGCCACTGGGTTAGTCTTCGAACATAATAAGCAGTGTTAGTTGAGCCACTGGGTTAGTCTTCGAACATAATTAGCAGTGTTAGTTGAGCCACTGGGTTAGTCTTCGAACATAATAAGTTAGTTGAGCCACTGGGTTAGTCTTCGAACATAATAAGCAGTGTTAGTTGAGCCACTGGGTTAGTCTTCGAACATAATAAGCAGTGTTAGTTGAGCCACTGGGTTAGTCTTCGAACATAATAAGTTAGTTGAGCCACTGGGTTAGTCTTCGAACATAATAAGCAGTGTTAGTTGAGCCACTGGGTTAGTCTTCGAACATAATAAGCAGTGTTAGTTGAGCCACTGGGTTAGTCTTCGAACATAATAAGCAGTGTTAGTTGAGCCACTGGGTTAGTCTTCGAACATAATAAGCAGTGTTAGTTGAGCCACTGGGTTAGTCTTCGAACATAATAAGCAGTGTTAGTTGAGCCACTGGGTTAGTCTTCGAACATAATAAGCAGTGTTAGTTGAGCCACTGGGTTAGTCTTCGAACATAATAAGCAGTGTTAGTTGAGCCACTGGGTTAGTCTTCGAACATAATAAGCAGTGTTAGTTGAGCCACTGGGTTAGTCTTCGAACATAATAAGCAGTGTTAGTTGAGCCACTAGGTTAGTCTTCGAACATAATAAGTTAGTTGAGCCACTGGGTTAGTCTTCGAACATAATAAGTTAGTTGAGCCACTGGGTTAGTCTTCGAACATAATAAGCAGTGTTAGTTGAGCCACTGGGTTAGTCTTCGAACATAATAAGTTAGTTGAGCCACTGGGTTAGTCTTCGAACATAATAAGTTAGTTGAGCCACTGGGTTAGTCTTCGAACATAATAAGCAGTGTTAGTTGAGCCACTGGGTTAGTCTTCGAACATAATAAGCAGTGTTAGTTGAGCCACTGGGTTAGTCTTCGAACATAATAAGCAGTGTTAGTTGAGCCACTAGGTTAGTCTTCGAACATAATAAGCAGTGTTAGTTGAGCCACTGGGTTAGTCTTCGAACATAATAAGCAGTGTTAGTTGAGCCACTGGGTTAGTCTTCGAACATAATAAGCAGTGTTAGTTGAGCCTCTGGGTTAGTCTTCGAACATAATAAGCAGTGTTAGTTGAGCCACTGGGTTAGTCTTCGAACATAATAAGCAGTGTTAGTTGAGCCACTGGGTTAGTCTTCGAACATAATAAGCAGTGTTAGTTGAGCCACTGGGTTAGTCTTCGAATATAATAAGCAGTTACACTTGTTGCGATTTACCTATACGTATATATTAATTAAGTGTGTTGTATTATTAATTAAGCGTGTAGACTTGTCAGAGACGTGTTGTACTCATTGGGTAGATGTGTTGGCTGAGTTGTTACAAACTGTTTGTACAAGGCCTAGGTAAATTATGCAAATAAAGCATTTACGCAACTTACGCTGCACTGTGGCTCAACTTATCCCACACCAAGTGTTAGTTGAGCCAGCTTACCAACCCTATTTGAATCAGCTAGATATAATTATCTATGCATGCTAGATATATTATCTTGGTATAAAATGATCTATTAGTAATCATAGTTTATGTGAGTAAAACAATTTTGACTTATGAATACGATTGCGCACTAGACATCAAAAAGAACGAAAAATGGCTAATCTAACACTGCCTTCCCCTAAGAAGGAACACTTCGTCAAATACGATGTTCAAACGGCAGAGCTGATGAATGAAGTTGGAGAGTAGAGAGAAAAGACGGGGGAATTATGGAAGCAAGTTGGGCGTCCATGCATACAAAGACACTAAAAGGATGACTTCGTGGCAAGCATGACGGCATTTCATAATCAGTCGGAAAGAGTACGTGCGCAATATGAGAACGTCGCCCTTCTCAGCGAGGCGCTGATGCAGACTCAGGTAATATTGACGTGTGCCACATTTTCAAGGAAGTGGACAATGCGTAGTATTCCAAGGAGCAGTTATCACCCTGCAGTCATTCACAACAAGGCAGCAAGTGGAGAGATGCAGCATAGAACGCCTGCTATGACATGGCTCACAATTTTGCGACTTCTGAAGCTTAAATGCCATCGGTGGAATCCCCGACGAGTCAGTATACAAAAAGCTGAATCTTCACACTGGTGCCATTATACAAGATCATGTTCATGTTCAACATCGTGGCATTACTTTGAAAATGGGCACGAGAAAGACCCATCCAATGTGGCAGGGAGGTGTTAAACGCACAGTTGATATGGGCAGAAGTCCAGTTTGAATCCCTGCTGCAGTCCGTTGGGTAACTTCCATCCTACCTGTCCTTATGGGTAAACAAAAACGAACAAGGTAACCCTTCCACAGCGCAGGAACACGCAGATGAAATGCCGGCAACAGAGAAACCACCAACTCAGAAACTCTGACATAAACCACGTACCTACAAATCAGCAAGTATGTGCATGACGTACCCTCGGGGCGCCATGGCGTTGAAGTTAGATCATCGGACTCTCAATCGACAGTACCCGGGTTCGATAAATTGGTCGAAAAGCGATCATGGTTCGATCTACGGGTAAAGTAAACCACAGGCAGATTGGATGAAAAAAACGGTTCTTCCAAGAAGCTCAACATATCTATTTTTGTGGAAATTATTATTTTGTATTATACACTGAGGGTAGTAATTCGTGTATTCTCATTTTGACAGTCAGCCTCGCCAGGCACAAAATGACGTGCATGGTAAATGAGCTTGTCTGGTGAACATACGCATTTTATCAATTCAAGAATATTAGGTGGTGCGTGAGTGACATTAGAAGACAACGTGACTAGCGATAATGATTTGGTTGGTTCATTGTGTATCCATCCAAACTTCGTGGCATCCATTGATGGAGGTGATGAATATAGGGCTAACATTCGAATAGTTGTGTGTATGTCTCAGTAGTCTTCAGTTCTGGTACTGTTGTCACCTTTGCTTTGCCCATCTTTTGGGACCAGGTCTCCTCACGAACGTCCGACATGTTTTTGGTCTTCTTGACACCATGACACACACCAATGATCTCAGTACCCGCATACTTGCCTGAACATAACCGAGCTTACCCAGGCTCCGCTACAAGTGCCTGTATTCCGGTTCCTTTCCCAATGCCATACAACGGTGCCACCTTTTCACAACCAGAATGCGTGTGCGTTGCTAGAAGTTGCGAGTGCGCACCAGTCTGTTTCTTAAATGTTGCTGACTACCAATGTCGTACCACGACTGGTATTCTCCATTGTAAGAATGCAGGTAAAATCGAATTCTGCTTAATACTTGAGGAGGTGGAGAACGAATACATCGGTGGCATTGCATATGTTGTTGATGCTGTTTGCTCCACCATAACTCAATGTGTATTCTGAAGATCATCTCGGTAAGTCAGAACACTATGATTTAGTTCTACAAGGCCAGAGTCCTGACCAGTTATGACCAGCTTGTGTGTGTGATTGGATGCATTTCAGTCAGTACTTTTTTTTTAAAGTTGCTAACAAGTTAAGTCTATGAAATTACATTTGTTTGCATTTACTGTTAGAACAACTTGTTAGGGTGGAAGTGGAGGAGAGTGAAGACTGAGCTTGTCGTCTGCTAGCACGCAGACCGCCATAGTTGCAAAAATTGTTCATGATGTATTCGACTGTTCGATAAATTCACTTGAAGTTTCTTCTTCAGCATATACTTTGAAGATGTGATTCACATCTACCCATATTCATCAAATATTGATGTTAGCACAGGGGCAAGTTTATGGTGCAAAGTTGTCCTCAGATCAATGTTGCCAGAGTGTTGCAATACCAACACTCTCTAGTTGATTATAGCGTTGCAATACCAACACTCTCTAGTTGATTAGAGTGTTGCAATACCAGCACTCTCTAGTTGATTAGAGTGTTGCAATACCAGCACTCTCTAGTTGATTAGAGTGTTGCAATACCAGCATTCTCTAGTTGATTAGAGTGTTGCAATACCAGCACTCTCTAGTTGATTAGAGTGTTGCAATACCAACACTCTCTAGTTGATTAGAGTGTTGCAATACCAACACTCTCTAGTTGATTAGAGTGTTGCAATACCAACACTCTCTAGTTGATTAGAGTGTTGCAATACCAACACTCTCTAGTTGATTAGAGTGTTGCAATACCAGCACTCTCTAGTTGATTAGAGTGTTGCAATACCAGCACTCTCTAGTTGATTAGAGTGTTGCAATACCAGCACTCTCTAGTTGATTAGAGTGTTGCAATACCAACACTCTCTAGTTGATTAGAGTGTTGCAATACCAACACTCTCTAGTTGATTAGAGTGTTGCAATACCAGCACTCTCTAGTTGATTAGAGTGTTGCAATACCAACACTCTCTAGTTGATTAGAGTGTTGCAATACCAGCACTCTCTAGTTGATTAGAGTGTTGCAATACCAACACTCTCTAGTTGATTAGAGTGTTGCAATACCAGCATTCTCTAGTTGATTAGAGTGTTGCAATACCAGCACTCTCTAGTTGATTAGAGTGTTGCAATACCAACACTCTCTAGTTGATTAGAGTGTTGCAATACCAGCACTCTCTAGTTGATTAGAGTTTTGCAATACCAACATTCTCTAGTTGATTAGAGTGTTGCAATACCAACACTCTCTTGTTGATTACGCTTACGCCGTCGACAGCTTTAGTGCCCACTTTCAGTGCTTTTCTGGAAACTGACATTTTCACAAACTGCTTGGACAAAGCAGTATTAAACCTCTGAGGAATGTCCTCTTGTAGCGTCTTCAATGACCTAAGTTAACATAAGCCATATCTGACGTAGTTGAATTGGCCAATAGCAAAGAAATACACCATCTCATTTACAGCCTATCAGCTCCACGTTCAGTCCTCGCGAAAATCATCATGATGAAAACATTCGTGATGTTCTGCCCCTTGTGAAATAGCGCATTGATTGTCCTTTGAATCATCGTCAATATTTGACGTTACAGACGTGACGTGAAGTTACGTATACAGAATCGCATCTACTTCCATACGAAGAGCCCGGAAATAATTTCCCTGACAACATGTTTGAACAGAAAAAAGATTAAGCCTTAATTCCTTTATTTACCATGCCCAATTACTATTGTTATTTGTAGAAATTTGCTAGAAAGTTAATCAATCTTTCTAAAGATTCGGGCAAATAAGATTTTTCGGCAATGCCGGTGTGGTATAGAAAAGTGACCCATTAGAATTGTGGTTACCTTTCTGTAGTAATGTGTCCATTGAATTGTGAATCCACTAAATAAATGTGACTCCCATCCTAAAAATATGTTATAACATAATAAGTCGTTGTGAGTTTGGTTGATACGTTTAGGTTGATTAGTATCATATATCTAGCTATATAATTCATAGCATTTAATGGGAATAATTAGATAATAATAGTTATGAAGTTGGTCTCCTTTCGCATGCGCTCCATAGTCTCAATGTAATATACCTCTTTGGTATTTATTAATTTAGTTAAATATAATAAATTCTTACATAAACCTGTGCTACACTGGTATATGTTAGGTAAAATGAATTTAAATTAATTCTGATTTATTATGTTATCATAATGAACCTTTTTGTGCATGCATGAAAATGCATTTCAAGATGCTGCATATAAACCAAAAATATAAAAAAGAATGTATATCAAACTTACATACATATATTCATACCTGTTACTTTTAAATTGCAGTCTGAACAATAACTAATTGTGACCGGGGATAAAAATAAATTTTTCTATGGGGGATCACATCAATATCTCACACTGGTACCAAATTTGCATATTCATGAGAAAATGCGATATAGGATCGCCACAAGAATATCCTTATTGGAATCACGAACCCTGATAACACCTATGTTATGATGTTATCACACCTATTTACTGAGATGTCGGACAAATATATCTATAAGTAATGGCTGCACTCAATTTGAATATCTGAAAAATTGCTAAAGTGTGCCAAGGCGGCATCACATGGATTCGTCATCAATATTCTCTATAGATACGTTGTGTTGACCATATTGCAAGGTGTACCCCAACAACAGCATTTCACTGCCGGACTAAGCTGTACAACGATCTAAACATCTATCTATCTAGCCACGTTTGCCACTCCAATCACATCATGGCTTGGCGTAGGTTATACTGTCGGTAATTTCAATCATCATATATTCAAAGTGCTGCTGGTAGAATGCGGCTGTACCAAAGGTACAAACACATTGTCTAATGATGCATGCAACGTGATCGGAAAATAAAATTCATCGATTCCCGGCTACGTGATGTTTTAGGCGCAGCTTTTGACGTACAAAAAACGTGTGGTCTAATTTGCTTGTCGTATTTGGGCAATTTTACGATGCATACCAAGAGTCCACAGTTCAGTAATTGGACGTGCGTGAGTTGCTCAATAAGAAACGTGCTGCATGGAAACGCTAAAAAGCAACCGAAATAATTGATCGAAACAAAATAAGTTGAAGGAGGTTTTTTTGAAAAGTACAAATACACAAATTCTAACAAGGAGATTGGTGACTGATTTGCCAGCAGTCCCACATCGTTTCGATCAAGGTTTTCAATGCATATTAAGCCAGGCTGAAACGAATTTCCGATCTTTTGAAGCACGATGCGACGATTGGAAAATAACTGATAAATACGTTTGCGGTATATTTGAGATACGGTCATGTCATTTAAAATCAACCCCCCCCCCCCACACACACACACACACACACACACACACACACACACACACACACACACACACACACACACACACACACACACACACACACACACACACACACAGCAAAAGTGCCTCAACCCGGACTTCAGGGATAAAGAAGAAAGCCACAACAACATTAGATAAGTCATTATGAACATTTATCATAACATATTGTGTTTGTGTTTCTGAGCTAAATGTAATATTTATGTGAATATATTGGTGAGCTGAATCATATTTTCAAAGGCAGTCTTTCTACAAAACGTCTGGTATTAAAGGCCGGTTTACACGAACGACTGTTGTCCAATTCGTCTGCCGACACGGGTTCACGCGACATCGCGCTGCACGAATCGGTCGTGTAATTTATTCTGATTTGTTTTACATTTGACTAGAATTAGTTATCCTTGACCACGTGTATGCAGAACGCATATTGTTCTCCGATTTAAAACGTTTACAGTGAAGATGGCTAAACTCTTTGATTCGAAACATTCCCACGCCGAGACCACACCTATCACGCCTCGCCTGAGAGAACACTTGCGTGACACCCATGACTGCCAAGCAGTTGCAATTTTCCCAATAGACATGTAGAGTGACATGGAGGACTTCGCCTTCGTCTATCCATTGACACTTGACACTTCAGTCTCAATGTTTCTCCACTTTACTCGGTACCTTTTCTCCTCCAGGCTCTCTACGAAGTTCAGTCCCGTCCGCTCATTGAAGCTGTCAACCCATCTCTTTTTCTGTCTGCCTCTTCTACATCCTCCATTCACTGTACCTTGCAAAATTGTTTTGGAGATGCCTGTCAACACCATAGCATGGCCAAAACCACTGCAGTTTGCGAAATCTCATCCGACGTTTTATTACCGCACAATGAGGTTATGGAAGTCTAGCATTGTCAAAAACTGTGTTAGATCCAGCAGTTAGGATGAGGCGCCTATCGATTGCGGCATGATGATCACAACTATTTACAGACATGACATTATCATATTCTAAGATCGATTTCGAAAGCAGGCAAATAAACGCGCCAACGGAAACAACCGCTCGTCGCCACGTTCCTAAAACTTGTCCATGGCTTGTTGACCCATTGACAACGCTACGAGACAACTGTTTGGCAAACCTAAGGCCCATTAAAGAAACTGCTAAATTCACTAGTTGTATAATCATTATTAACACATCTTCGTCACCATCACAACTACTATCATCACCGGGGATAATCATACCCACCATCATCATCACCGCAATAATTATTTCAATCAGCACCATGATGCTCATTATCGCCAACACAACACCTGTTGTTAGGATTACCTTCATTACTGCTACTGCTGCTTCTACTGTTGCTGTTGTTGCTACTGCTGCTGCTACATCAACTACAATAACTACTACAACAAGTACAATAACTACTACAACAACTACAATAACCACTACAACAACTGCAGCAAATACAACAACTACAATAACTACTACAACAACTACAATAACCACTACAACAACTATAATAACTATTATAACAAACGCAGCAAATGCAGCAACTACAATAACTACTACTACTACTACTACTACTACTACTACTACTACTACTACTACTACTACTACTACTTCTACTACTACTACTACTACTACTACTATTACTACTACTACTACTACTATTATTACTACTACTACTACTACTAATAATAATAATACTAATACTACTAATACTACTAATACAACTACTATTATTACTACTACTACTACTACTACTACTACTACTACTACTACTACTACTACTACTACTACTACTACTACTACTACTACTACTACTACTACTACTACTACTACTAATACTACTAATACTAATACTAATACTAATACTAATACTAATACTAATACTAATACTACTACAATAACTATTACAACAACTACAATAACTACAATGAGTACTACAACAACAACTTCAATAACAACAACATATCGCCTATGCGGTGCCTCACCTGCGGGATGCTGGCCCCAGCGCTGATGACCCACGCGGCCTTCAGCATCATCTTGCCGCGTCTGTCGGCGTCGCTGAAGCTCATCGGATGGACAACGGCGAAGTAGCGGTCGACGCTGATGACAATGAGCAAGAGGGACGACAGGTAGAAGCCGAACACCCGCCAGAACATGAAGAAGCGACAGGAGAAGTCTCCGGCCGCCCACCTCACGGTGGCATGCCACGCCACCTCGACGGGGATCATGACGAACGTGATGATCAGGTCAGCGACGGCCAGGTGCATCATGTAGAGGTTGACACGAGACCGGCGACGGCGGCAGCGATACAGGACGACAAAGACGACGAGGTTGCCGGCAGCCGCGATGAGGAACATAACCGTGTAAGCGACGATGGAGAAGACACTGTCGCTGCTGAAAGTCAATGCGCTCGGAAGTCGGAGCAACTCTTTAAGTCTGCTGTTCAGTTGTTCGGTGGCGATGTACGCAGACAGGTTGAAAGAACTAGAGTCGTTCATCGTCAGTTCACTGTTCATGGCCAATGCCCGTGCTAGGAGAGGTGACGTCATTGCTGTGCAACAAAAACATTCACTACACACAATGCGTATTGTAACCGCACATTTATAGAACGTCACGAAACGTGGCCTCGAATACACTGATACTTACTTCGTTATCCTTGTGTTTTCTCCTACCTACCCTGGTTAACTAAGCATTTTAATCAATTAGCGGTTGCGGGCCAGTTTCCCCACAAGGTAGTGTTTTACGTTTGGTGATACAATTGTCCATAAAGGATAACTTGTTAGTTTGTCTTAGACTACGACATTTATAAAAAAAATTCATGTTTATAATTGGTTATTAATTAAGGTTTTATTTGTTTGTTATTCACCCAGAAACGTAAAATCGTAGAAGTACTTATTGTGATTTTCAGTAGCATAGACGTTCACAATATGACCATGTTTCATTTTGATAGTCATTGATATTACTTTATTAATTTAGAAACCTTCAATTGCGAAAAAAAAATTATTTTATACGAATGGTTACAAACACATTAGTTCGCGAATTTGGGCAATGTTGCGAATACAATGATCATCCCAAGTGCTGGAAAAATGGCATGGTATCGTAAATAAAGATGCCGATACGTTCCGTTGTAAACTTCATTGACATCAGAAATGGGTCACAACACGAATGCCACGCTGATGGGATGCAGGTGTGCTTACGTCCAGTTCCGTACATAACTTCATTAATCCGGCCAGACGGACTGACCGACCGAGAACCATGTTGTTCTCATTTCAGTCATGCATTGCTCAAAACGGTGCTTGCAGTATGTAAATGTTTCGTTATTTTAATTATATATATTTTATAATGACTGTAGACACAGGGCTCCGCGAGTTCTGTATAATAACACAATACAACACTCGGAATAGCTATGTAGTTACAATTATTATAAATTTACATAATTAAGACAGAAAACCACTTCCTTACCGTCATCACAATTTGGAGTACTATATAACAACTTAAATGAGAACAGCATGCATAGCTATGTCGATCTGCCTTTTCCTTCGCCCGCTTTTTAAAGTGTCCCTAACTCGTGGAATGAAGGAATATCGATCTGGTTTTGTACACAACTATCAGCAACTCGGTGTAAACAGAGCACGCGTCGCACTGCTAAACCCTAAAGGCTGTAAGGAAACCGGACTGCGTATCGTCGCGTTAAACAATACAGGCAAGCCAGGCCTACGTAATGAGTTTCGCCAAACATAACTGAAATATGTTAGCAATTACTTAGAGCGGGACACCGGCGACAAAGCGATAACTGCGGAAGTCTCTCTGTCAGGCTGCAAATTCCAACAAGTGACACGCACAATAATTGGTCGCACAATAATTGGTCATTCTATACGGTAACACGTGTAACACGATTAAAAGTCCCCCGAAGCTGCTATTGATAATTATTGTACATATCCGTGTTCATTTCACCAATTCACACTATGAAATACAACGCGTGGGTCGTTTGCCGGCCTGTATCCGGTAGGACATCCGGAATCTTACTTGTACCACGAATGTGAGTGCTTATTTACGGAAGCATCATTAATTCTTACCATTCCGTTCGTAACATCGGTGTCTTCACTGACAGGCAGACACCGTCAGTGCTCGCAAATTCAGCCTCCGCCTCCTCAATAAGATAAACCGGTCTCCACATAAAGTGAGAAAGGAACGCGTTCGGACCCGTAGCTTTTCACATAGGGAAGTTTAATTTTTTTACAATAGAGAGAGCGCCACCGTGTTGGCTCATATGTTCGAAATGCAGAGGATGCCACAATTACCCTGTCACAAAGCAAAATTATTATTATTATTAATAAGCTTACTCGGTTGCAATCATCATACAAGGAATTACTAATTAATTTAATTATTTAATCATATTAAAACAAATTAATTCGGGTGATCCTAGGATATCCCACAGGACATATTTAATGGGACCACCTATAGAAATCGATATATCAAAAAAACATGTAAATAGTTTCATTGCAAATATGCAATATGATATATTCTGATTTCACGATGTGAAAAATTTTATGCAACTAATTAATTAATTAATTAATTAATTAATTACTAAGCTGTATAATTACACAATTATACATAAAACGAATTAACAGTAAATAACAACGCATATAATTAATTGAAAACTTCCTTATATTTGTTTTGAAGGAATAACGCAACCTGTGTATTTTCTTGAATAAATTATAACAACGTGTATGCTATGCTGCTTAGAGTATTCAGAAACGACGAGGGGCGGTTAAACTTGACGAAAAGCACAGAGAAATATTGAAGTCAAAATTGACGAGAAATATACACAATTGATGAGAATAACAATCAAATGTCGAAGTCAAAATTGGTGAGAAGCAGAGTCAAATGATCATTCCCTGAAATTGCTTTTATCCGGATTAAGTGGGAGATGGAGGGGCGTGTGTTGTTAGCTGACTGGTTGGTTAGAGTAAGGAATCACCAGAGGGTGGAGAGTTCTTGGGTTTTGAGAGTACTTGGGTTTGGAGAGTACTTGGGTTTGGAGCAATAGCAGGGTGACTGAGAGTTTCTAGCAATGTATTGTAATTAATCAAAGAAGATATAATTCCCAAAGTTAGATGAATACCCTTAGTTTAGTGAGTTAGACAGTTTCATTGTATAACATTAGACAGAACCAGCCAACCAATATCAATTAAAGAAAGCTTGCAGTACAAAATGCTGGTTTCCTGTCTAGCTGTATACACATTTGTCTGCCCTGTCTTTCGTGTGCGTGCCCGTGTGCGTGATATTGTGGAAGTCATGCAGCATGTTAATACAATACAATGCAATAACTGGCTTGCCAACTCTGCATTGTTTCATTGAGCAGGTATTTTCTGAAGACAACAATGTTATACGTTGTTTATGATGGTAAAACGTATTTGTGCTACGACACCAACATTAGAACACAGCCTACGACGGTGTCAGCACATCGGTGTCAGCACATCGGTGTCAGCACATCGGTGTACATGAATTATTGTGGTTATGAAATATGGTCACTTAAAAATAAAATTACATCAGATGTTTAAGAACCTACGTTTTATTGGGTGTTTTTGTTACATGCGATAATGCAATAAAATCGCAAGTTCAGACGTTTATTGGTTGCTATTGTATCAGTGGCATGTTTCGGGGGACATTGGGCAATGCCCCCTTGGCTCATTGTTTTTCGTGTATGACATGAGGCGCCACTACATGGTGGCATGGTAAACTAATGGGTGACTAAGTTTGCTCGCCTTTGGCCTCCCCCCTTTGTGTGATCCTAGATATGCAGTTCTCGTGATCCTAGATATGCAGTTCTCAAATCACAAACCATGTGGTGTTGTCAATACTAATGTGTGCGGATAATATTATACCGCGGGATGCGGACCTGCTCCCGTCCCCTGAGGTGAGGCGGGTTGGCGAAATCCCAAGCAGACAGACACAAAGACTAAATACATGGGTGGATACAGACCCTGAAAAACGGAGTGCCCAGTTTCCCCAAAAACGACATCAGGTGGCAAAACTGGTCACACAGGCACGCACGCACATTCCCGTCTTATAAGGTCATCCCCTCTACAAAGGTGCAAGTGAGGTAGTCCTCGTGAGGGGAAATTGTCAAGCCTAATTTACTACATGGCAAGGTAGCCTATTGTCGTGATAATTCAATAAATTCTAGTTTGAGCTTGTGTGATCATATTGAATGCCGTCAGAGTAGACTTGTGCTAACACCTGTGCATCAGAGCGATGAACGCCATAAATTCGATTGTCAACAACGCTGTTTCGGCAGTTTACCCAGTTTATTGTACACGTTTTAGCCGCTAGGGACTTGACCTCGTTAGTGACACGCCTCAGTGACCACTCGTCATTATTCGCCAGTCGCCGTATCGCCTGCTCGCCTGTTCGCCGAATCATTTATTCTAATTTAGCCACTGTTTCACGCACTAAATGTGAGTATAGAACTGTAGATTATTGACTTATAGTACACATAGTTGTATTTGTCGTAGTAATTAGAATGTATACATAGCTTAGTAATAGATTCGTTTGTTTCATAGCATCTATCGTATTACGTAAATCTAGCGAAAGTCGGCCCGCTGGCAGCACAGCTCTAAGCTTATTGTCCACGCCGCTACACGTGTTTATGTAGGTCATGTGCGCCTATCGCTGTTAGGCTACGTTCTATGTGCTATCCGCCTATATACAGTGCAGTATAATTGTGTTATTTCTAAAGTATAGTACTATTGTAGTTTTGATAGTTAGTCTAGTATGATGCGTAATTAGGCTTAGGCTTACTGTTAGCTTTATTTAATACACTTCGCCCTAACAAGTTAACTTATTGTTCTTATAATTCTTTGCAGTTCGACAGATGTATTTTGTAACCAGTTAACGCCAATAAAACCTGTACGAAAAAGAAACAGTGTGGATCGCCGAATTAGTCGAAATTTATGTAGCCTACTGAAAGTGCACTACGCCATGGAAGAAGTAGTTCGGGCCTACGAAGTCCTAAAGAAGACGCGCACGATCAAAAAGGGTCTGCTGACGAGGTGCGTCAACAGACTGCGCGCAGTTGTCGGCCAAGGAGCTGACGTACAGGCCGACACTGTAGATGATGCTCGACGCCGCGCACGACTCTTGCTTGAAGAACTCAATAACATCAACGTGCAGATGGAGACCGTCTTGCTGGAGAATGACATCGCAAGAGAAGACGACGAAGAAGGCGTCTCACGTCCAACGGCTCGCTTCGTCGATGTTGAGAGTAACGTTGAAGAAGTCACCGCTAGAGAAATAGAGATCGACAAGCTGCAGACAGGGTGGACGCACGATACGCAACCCGCCGACGCCAACGCCAACGCCGACGTTCTCGCCAAGACGCTCGAAGCACTGAGCATCATCACCGACAAGCTAGTCACCCCGAGAGAAAGCGCATCAATCCGCACGACAGGAATGCATCCGCCAAGATGGGATGGCCAAAACAAGAATTTCTACTCGTGGCGATTGCAGCTAGAACAATACTTCAACTCCGCTGGTATCAGCAAGGAGGCAGACAAGCTGATGTACATACTGCACGCCTCAGTTCTGCCGTCTCGAGTGACCGCCTCTATCGACAGCTGCACTGCTATGAGCGGCCCTAACGGAGTATGGTGCCGGCTAGAAGAGAAGATACCGAAGGCAGCTGTAGTCCAAGAAATCATCGCTGACATGGACGGCATTCGACCGATCAAACAGAATGCAGCATCAGAGATGAGAGCCGTATTGGATCGATTGACCGACTTTGCGCGACGAATCACGGAAATCGGCAATGAGAGCGAACTCGACTCGCCCACAGTGGTACGCATCGTAAGCAGCAAGCTGGAGCCAGAACTTTACTACGAGTGTGAACGCTGGATGCGACAGAACCACCCCGCAGAACAACTCTCCGTCAACAGAATCGTCGAATTTCTACGAGCAGAAACAGAGGCGCGTGAACGACTGATGCCAGCCAAATCGACCAGGACTGAGAAGAAATCGTCACTCCATCACGTCAACGGAACCGGAACGTCATTTACCGATCCGTGTATCTTGGGCTGCGGAGTTCACCACAAGTTTATCGACTGCCAGGCGTTTCAAGCGATGCAACCTGCACAACGCCGCGATGTCATCAGAACCGCCAGACGCTGTTTCAGCTGTTACGGTCGTCACCGAAGTAGCGACTGTACACGGCCGAAGCGATGCATCGAATGCGGTGATCGACATCACAGACTACTCAACTGTCAACCGAATCGCCAGTTGTCAGCGCCAACGTCAACGACACGTCGTGCCTCGCCACCTACGTCACAGATGAACCCTGCATCCGCCAGTTTTACGCCACAGCAAGGCGCCGCAACGTCAACGCCAACCTTCCTTGGTCACCTGCACGGGAATCAAGGCCGGTTCTCGCCGTCAACCTACGTGGAGGTTCGTGACTCGACAGGAGCGTGGCACAAGATAGTCGCTTTTCTCGACACCGGAAGCGACACCACCCTCGTGAGACATTCACTGGCAAAGCGACTTGGCATCACCGGCGATGATCAAGTCTTCCGTTACGGTGTAGCAGGGGGCGGAGTCAGATCTGAGAAGAGTGCGAGATACGTGCTTCGCGTGCGACCGGTGCAAAGAGACGCGAGCATCGCCTACGACATCATCGCCATGGGAATCAAGGTGCCAGCACACGACGCGCCCGCGATCGACAGCAGCCTGTTTCAACAGTACGAGTACCTTCAACCGGCGCGAGATTGCGTTCCATTGGCGAAAGAGAAAATTGACCTGTTGGTAGGATACGACCAGGCCTACCTGATCTCAACACTTCACACGATCTCCTCACCTACGAACGAAGCGCAACTACCGAGTGCAGCCTGCACACGGTTGGGCTGGGTGCTCTATGGTGGTCAGATACAGCCCCCAAGAGCCGTCGCTAGATCTGCAGTTCACCACGTGCAGCGACTCATCGAAGATGACATCAAGAAGCTGTTCTACTCCGACGTAGCGGGGGTCAAGCCGACGACCGCCTGCATCTGCAGTGACAAGGAACTAGCTGAATCGAAGTTTTTACTACACGCCAAGACAACTACTTCCATCACAAAGGAAGGAAGAATCAAAGTCTTCATGCCTTGGCGTGATGGATACCCTGAGGCTCTCCCTTTCAACAAGGAGAAGACAGTTGCCAGAATGTATCAGCAAGAGAACTCCTTGAGACGAAATGGTCGTCTTGAAGCATACAACGCCGAAATCAGAAATCTCATCACGCAGGGATTTGTACGTCCACTCACGATTGAAGAGACTCACGACGGGCGTGGTTGGTATCTGGAGCATCACGCCGTCTATCGAGAAGACAAGTCCACCACGAAGACCCGCATCGTCTGGAACGCCGCCGCACTGTTCAAGGGCGTTTCACTCAACGACGGCTTTCACAAAGGCCCCGACCTGCTCAACTCACTCATCTCATGTCTTCTCGCTTGGCGTCGCGATCGAGTCGCACTCGTGGGAGACGTGAAGAAGATGTTTAACCAGATCGAAGTTGCCGAACCGGACCAGATCTTTCACCGGTTCGTTTGGCGATTTGGAGATGAGTGCTCACCGCCAATCGCATTCCAGTGGATACGTCTACCGTTCGGGGAACGACCCGCACCGGACATCGCCATCAACTCCGTCAGAATCCTTGCTGAAATCGGTCGTCAATCGGAACCGATTGGAAGCTACATCGTCGACAACGAGATGTACATGGATGACATCAGCCACTCAACCGCCACTGCAGAAGATGCCATCAGAGCAAGAGACGAAGTCGATGCTGTCCTCGCCAGAGGGAAGTTTGACATCAAGACGTGGCATTCGAATCATGCAGCAGTAGATGACAACCCCGATGAGCCGACAATCGACGTCTTAGGTCATCATTGGGACAAATCACTCGACCTGTTTTCACTGAAGGCCAAAGATGTTGAAATGGAATCTGACCCGGTAACGAAGCGAACGATACTGAGTCTCGTCACGAAGATATGGGATCCTCTGGGCATGCTGTCGCCTGTCTCGTTAGCATTCCGCATCGACCTACAAGACTTGTGGCGCCGTGGTGTGTCTTGGGATGAACCACTCGACGACGACGACAAGCAGCGATGGAACACACACGTGATTCAGATGCAAGAGTTATTGAAGTTTCAAGTGCCTCGTTGTGTGAAGCCAAACGATAGCGTCGGCAAGCCACAACTACACTGCTTCAGCGACGGAGGTGCGAATGCCTACGGTGCTGTTCTATGGCTACGTTGGCCACTCAGCAACGGCGCCACGACGACGACATTCGTCATGGCGAAAGCACTCGTCGCTCCTCTGAAGAAGAAGTCGATTCCACGGTTGGAGTTGATGGCCGCCGTCATCATGTCTCGACTCGCAAAGTTCATCGAAGACGTCATGGGCGGATTCGACTCTATACACTTCTGGGTCGATTCGCAAACCGTCCTGAAGTGGGTTCGCTCTGCCTCCGCCAACTTCAAACCGTTCGTGTCTGCCCGTATTCAAGAGATACAGGACACACACCCGCGCTTCATGGACGAGTTTCGCTACGTCCCGTCCAACATGAACGCCGCCGACGCGCTCACGAAGCCTCTCTCAGTACGTGAACTCCAGTACTGGCATGAGGGACCGCTCTTCTTACGTCAACATGAAGACACGTGGCCGCAAGAGTCTACATGCGAACAAGACTCTGAGATTGAAGCCGCCACACGAATCGAAGGTCGCAACGAGAAAGCTCGCACGCCACGTCACCGCCGTATACATCATGTTCGCGCCAATGATGTATGCATCGCCGACATGACCATTGCAGATCGACTCGTCGCTCAAGTCAGCGAATGGGACCGCCTTACCCGCCACGTTGCGCGCTGGAGACGAATACTGCAACCGAGAGTTAACCGCGCCGATACCAGAACGATTGGAGCAGAAGAACTGAAGGACGCTCAGCAAGCGCTTTTCTTCCTCTGCCAGTCGGAGTTCCGAGAAGACATTGCCGCGTGTCGCTCAACATTCGCCAGCATCGCTCCAGTGCTCGACGCCAAGGGCATTGTCCGCGCCGAGGGACGCATCGGACAGTTGCCTCTGCATCCTGATGTGTGCCACCCGATCATCCTACCAGGAAACAGTCCACTCGTCGAACTCTACGCTCGCCGAAAACACATACGATATCTACACCAGGGGTACCGAGTGGTGCTCGCAAACATCGCCAAGGAAGGAATCCACATCGGCAATGGGAAAGAACTGCTGAAGTCTGTGGCGAGTAAATGTCTGTACTGTCGCACCAGGCGGGAGTCCATGCTACAACAACAGATGGGCATCTTACCTGCCTTCCGAGGAAACCCCTGTACGCCACCGTTCGCCGCTGTGGCCGTTGACTTTTTCGGACCGCTACAGACAAAAGTCAGCAGAAACGTTACGACAGAATCATCTGTGATGATCGTGACGTGTACTACCACACGAGTCGTCCACCTGGAGCTAACCAGCAGCGCATCCACTGAATCATTCCTACTCGCGTGGCGTCGATTTGTCTCACGCCGAGGTGTACACCCGACGACAGTCTTCAGTGATCGAGGCAAGAACTTCCAGGGGGCGCAGCGACCGCTCCGTGATGCGATCGACTCGTGGGACGTTTCGCGTCTCAAGCGAGAACTCGCTGCCGAACGAACACACTTCGAGTGGCAGTTCAACGTGCCGAAGGCGAGCCACATGAACGGTGTCGTCGAGTCCCTCATACGTAGCTGCCGCCGAGGACTCGATGCTGCCGTCAACTACCTCAAGCGCCGATTCACCTTCGAGGAATGGCAGACCTTCCTCTCGGAGGTGATGTACGTTATCAACTCGAGACCGCTGTTTCCCGACGGACCTGATCCTGTCGGGTCACCTGCGGTCACCGGCAACGACATTCTTCACCCCTTCGACCAGCCAACGGTGCCGCAGCCCGTTGTCGAGGACCGTCCACATCCGCGAGAAGTTGTGAAAGCTCTGCATCAGCGTGTCCAGTTGTTCTGGGAGACGTGGCTGAGATTCATGCCGCCGCATCTCATCGCTCGCTCGAAGTGGTTTCACTCGCGGCAGAACCTGCAAGTCGGCGACTTGGTGCTTCTACTGGAGCCCGGGATGAAGGGCGCGGCCGCCCCACGCACTCTGTGGGAACGTGCCGTCGTCACAGCTGTCCAGCCCGGTGATGATGGCCTAGTACGGAAGGCTACCGTGCGAACAGCCAACGCAAGGCTCTATGATCGGCCTATTCACAAGATGTGCCTGATCGCCACCGACGACGAATTGAGCAACGGCTTACGAAGAAAATGAACGTTATCATATTGCAAACTGCTCTGTTTACCGCTAATGTTTTATATTTTTCCTTTTTTTTTCCAATTAGCTAGGCGGGAGTGTTTCGGCAGTTTACCCAGTTTATTGTACACGTTTTAGCCGCTAGGGACTTGACCTCGTTAGTGACACGCCTCAGTGACCACTCGTCATTATTCGCCAGTCGCCGTATCGCCTGCTCGCCTGTTCGCCGAATCATTTATTCTAATTTAGCCACTGTTTCACGCACTAAATGTGAGTATAGAACTGTAGATTATTGACTTATAGTACACATAGTTGTATTTGTCGTAGTAATTAGAATGTATACATAGCTTAGTAATAGATTCGTTTGTTTCATAGCATCTATCGTATTACGTAAATCTAGCGAAAGTCGGCCCGCTGGCAGCACAGCTCTAAGCTTATTGTCCACGCCGCTACACGTGTTTATGTAGGTCATGTGCGCCTATCGCTGTTAGGCTACGTTCTATGTGCTATCCGCCTATATACAGTGCAGTATAATTGTGTTATTTCTAAAGTATAGTACTATTGTAGTTTTGATAGTTAGTCTAGTATGATGCGTAATTAGGCTTAGGCTTACTGTTAGCTTTATTTAATACACTTCGCCCTAACAAGTTAACTTATTGTTCTTATAATTCTTTGCAGTTCGACAGATGTATTTTGTAACCAGTTAACGCCAATAAAACCTGTACGAAAAAGAAACAGTGTGGATCGCCGAATTAAACGCTGTGATCATTCGAACTTCCCTTGCCAATTTGGGAGAAATTAGAGAATTTCGCTACTACTGTGACTTACTAAATCAGGGAATAGACTATCACTTTGCATACCTTCGTGGTGACCACATTACGAACTCGACTGTTTGCTTGCATCAAACCAGCCACACCATTCGTCTTCCCGGCCATATTAGCATATCATAATATGTGTAACCGTGCATCTTTCGGTTGTCCACGCCGAGCGGCTCCACATGTTCGGCATTGGTTGCGCGTGAAAGTCGAGAGTAAAACAAAATATCGAAACACCAATAATTCCTCACGGATCTTCTGCTTTTCATATTTCAGGACACAGCGTAACTGATCTTTGTTTAACATGTCAAAAGGTTCGTCGTGGCTGATGGAATAACACAAATCTACGATTACGACCGTGCGATGCCTACAAGGCGTTATTGTCTTGTGTCGCCAAATGCTTCTCCAGAACCACATCACTGTGCTTCTCATCAGTTTCGATATGGGTGAGGTCAGGGGGTGGTTTTTCATGGCAATATTCTGCATTTTACGGAGAAGAACATATGAGCTGCAGCTTAAGGCGATTGTCCCTCACATAGGTTTGTAAGCCTAACAGAACGTGGGAGTAAATCAGAACGAACTTGACAAATGGCAGTGCTGGTTGCAATGCGCTGCTTTGCGTGTTAGAAACGTCCTCAACTAAAAAACAAGCCCAGGAGGGCGCCACTTTACTGTGTCTCGAAAACAAATTTCAACTTGATGAAACACAAATCAGATCACAATAAAGGGGCGCCTGCCCCCCTGATAGGCACCCCCTGGATCCGCCCGTAAAACCTATAGAATTTCGATACAATTCTTTCAGACAAATTAAATCATGCATAATATTTTCATTAAAGTAATTTACTTCTTTTTCTTATCAACTAAATACAAATTATAGTAATTGCTATTATTATTATTATTTCGTTGATGTTTACATTTTTATTTGGCACAGTTTGCAACATGTATTTTTTAGTTTAAAGTTAACATCCAAACATTAAAAAAATCTGTGTGGTCATCGCGTTCCGTTCCGTGTGGTCCCTATGACTGCGAAGACAACACGTCAGCGCGCTACTCCGATTGCGTTTATACAACGCGTTTGTTCTTCTACTCTTACTGTACAACGCGTGGGGCCTGACAGGGTCGGAAAAAAAACTAGGGGTCTTCAATCGGAAGCAGCTCCGCTCACCCATCGGGATTCATTAGCAACGTGAAGTTGTTTGAAGAATGTCGGTGGCGACAGATAAGCACAGGTGTGATGGAAATGCGATAGCGCCTCTTGGGATACTTCCGATCTGTGGACGTGGAGACGCTCGCAAACCAAGCAGTGTACGCATTTAAATTATGGACTCAATGGATATCGCGGCCGACCCAGAACC
>OY759273.1:25782955-25840455 GCA_963662155.1 Lamellibrachia columna | reverse complement strand
GTTAACTGCGGAAGTCTCTCTGTCCTTTTGCAAATTCCAACAAGTGACACGCACAATAATTGGTTGTGGCCGTGGGGTTATAACTCTACACAGTAACACGTGTAACACGAACAAAAGTCCCCCGAAGCTACTATTGATAATTATTGTACATATACGTGTTCTTTTCATCAATTCACGGTATGAAATGCAACGTGTGGGTCGCTTACCGGCCTGTATCCGGTAGGACATCCGGAATCTTACTTTTACCACGAATGTGAGTGCTTATTTACGGAAGCATCAATCTCCGTCACATCTACCGTCATTGTCGGTGATTTCAATGCCCATGTTGATAACAATGTTAAACCAGAACCGCTTCGCCGTTACTTTTAAAATCTTAATATAATGCGTAAATGTGCCGACATATTAAACAGGACATACATTGGATCATGTGGTCAGTCGGAGTGACTATGCGTAATTAAATTTGACGGTTGAAGGGTATGAGATATCACAGAAACCACATCTATTACTGTAGATAAAACGTGCGCGTTATCTGATGGATTACAAATGCGTCTCTGGGTAAACAGGACGCCCACGCAGCTTATTGTCCGTCAACGAACCACACGACCGAACGAACGCCGAACGAAGGAATGAATGGCTTTGAATTGTATGTGCATGAAAGGCGGTAAAACGTATCTTCCAGAGGTAGGCCTACCCTAGTCTGCGGCTGAACTCGTTGACGGCAACGTGATAGGCGTTGGCAATTTTCTAATCACTTTTTCCCATTCAGTTCGTAATATCGGTGTCTCCACAGACAGGCAGACACCGTCAGTGCTCGCACATTCCGCCTCCGCCTCATCAATAAGATAAGCCAGTCTCCACATAAAGTGAGAAAGGAACGCGTACGGACCCGTAGCTTTTCACATAGGGAAGTTTCACATGTTTACAATACAGAGAGCGCCACTGTGTTGGTTCATATGTTCGAAATGCAGAGGATGCCACAATTACCCTGTCACAAAGCAAAATTAATGATAATAAGTTTACTCGGTTGCAATCATCATATAAGGAATTATTAATTAATTTAATTAATTATTGTATTAAAATTAACTCGGGCGATGCTAGGAAATCCCACAGGGCATATTTAATGGGACCACCTGTAGTCATCGATATATAAAAAAAGTATGTAAATAGTTTCACTGCAATGCATATTTCAGTTGCAATAAGATTCTGATTCTGATTTCACGATGCTGAAAAAGTGCATGCAACTAGTTGAATAAATTATTATAATGTGTATGCTATGTAGTCAGCTGTGGTAATTGATGAGACATGATTTATATTGTTCCATTGAAATTTTAAGTATGTTTTCCTGGTTAGAGTATTCAGAAACGACGATGGGCGGTTAAAGTTGACGAGAAGCACAGAGAAATATTGAAGTCAAAATTGACGAGAAATAGACACAATTGATGAGAATAACAGTGAAATGTCGAAGTCAAAATTGGTGAGAAGCAGAGTCAAATGATTATTCCCTGAAATTGCTTTTATCCGGATTAAGTGGGAGATCGAGGGGCGTGTGTTGTTAGCTGACTGGTTGGTTAGAGTAAGGAATCACCAGAGGGTGGAGTTTACTTGGTTTTGGAGCAATAGCAGGGTGACTGAGGGTTTCTAGTAATCTATTGTAATTAATCAAAGAAGATATAATTCCCACAGTTAGATGAATACCCTTAGTTTTAGTGAGTTAGACAGTTTCATTGTATAACATTAGACAGAACCAGCCAACCATTATCAATTAAAGAAAGCTTGCAGTACAAAATGCTGGTTTCCTGTCTAGCTGTATACACATGTGTGTGTCCTGTGTTTTGTGTGCGTGCGTGCGTACGTGCGTGCCTGCCTGTGTGCGTGATATGAATGTGTGGAAGTTATGTAGCATGTTAATACAATACAATGCAGTAACTGGCTTGCTAACTCTGCATTGTTTCATTGAGCAGGTATTTTCTGAAGACAACAATGTTATACGTGGTTTATGATGGTAAAACGTATTTGTGCTACGACACCAACATTAGAGCACAGCCTACGACGGTGTCAGCACATCGGTGTCAGCACATCGGTGTACATGAATTATTGAGGTTATGATTTATGGTCACTCAAAAGTAAAATTACGTAAAATGTTTAAGAACCTACGTTTTATTTAGTATTTTTTACATGCGATAATGCAATCAAATCGCAAGTTCAGACGTTTATTTGTAGCTATTGTATCAGTGGCATGTTTCGAGGGACATTGGACAATGCCCCCTTGGCTCAGTTTTTTTAATTTTTTGTGTATGACCTGTGGCGCCACTACATGGTAGCATGTTAAACTAATGGGTGACAAAGCTTGCTCGCCTTTGGCCTACCCCTTTGTGTGATCCTATATATGCAGTTCTCGTGATCCTAGATATGCAGTTCTCAAATCACAAACCATGTGGTGTTGTCAATAATAATGTGTGCGGATAATACTATACCGCGGGCTGCGGACCTGCTCCCGTCCCCTGAGGTGAGGTGGGTTGGCGAAATCCCAAGCAAACAGACACACAGACTAAATCCATGGGTGGATCCAGACCCTAAAAAACGTGGTGCCCAATAAGGCATTATTGTTTTGTGTCGCCAAATGCTTCTCCAGAACCACATCACTGTGCTCCTCATCAGTGTCAAGAGAGGTGAGGTCGGGGGCTGGGGCGGGGGTTGGCTTTTCATGGCAATATTCTGCATTTTACGGAGAAGAATATATGAGCTGCAGCTTAAGGCGAATGTCCCTCCCTTAGGTTTGTAAGCCTAACAGAACGTGGGAGTAAATCAGAACGAACTGGACAAATGGCAGTGCTGGTTGCAATGCGCTGTTTTGCGTGTTAGAAACGTCCTCAACTAAGAAACAAGCCCAGGAGGGCGCCACTTTACTGTGTCTCGAAAACAAACAAAGATCCGCCCATAAAATCTATAAAATTTAAAAACCATTTCTTCAGACAAATTATCTCATGCATAATATTTTAATTAAAGTTATTTACTTGTTTTTCTGAACTGAATACAAATTATAGTATTATTTTTTATTTCGTTGATGTTTCAATGGGATTATTTGGCACAGTTTGCAACATGTATTTTGTTAGTATAAAGTTAACATCCAAACATATAAAAAATGGGTGTGGTCACCGCATTCCGTTCCGTGTGGTCACTTTGGCTACGAAGACATGACGTCAGCGCGCTACTCCGATTGCGTTTATACAAAGCATTTGTTCTTCTACTCTTACTGTACAACGCGTGGGGCCTGACGGGGTGGGAAACAAAAAAACTAGGTGTCTTCATTCGGAAGCAGCTCCGCTCACCCATCGGGATTCATTAACAACGTGAAGTTGTATGAAGAATGTCGGTGGCGACAGATAAGCACAGGTGTGATGGAAATGCGATAGCGCCTCCTGGGATACTTCCGATCTGTGGACGACGAGGCGCTCGCAAACCAAGCAGTGTACGCATTTAAAAAAATTGATGGACTCAATGGATATCGCGGCCGACCCAGAACCGGCCTCCACCACACTCGTGATCAGATCAGATGGGCTTGTGACTGAAGACAAGACTGGGACCGAGGGGAGAACACTACACAGAACAATTGAAGTGGTTTAGGCGGGCGTCAGAGCCAACTGCTCGAGCAAGCTGGCTGTCCCGTCTGCGAAAGACAATCTTAATAATCTAAACGGCTATGGCAGGGTAGTGGGACAAATCAGTACGACTGACAATGTAATGAAAGGGCCGAGAAAACCGGACCGCGAGTTTGAACGTCAAAAAAGCACGTAGGTGTTATTGCGTAAAAAAAATCGTCGAACGCCCGCCGCCTGTCTGCCAAGTATTTTTTTTACGCGAACGCTCATTATTATAAGGAGATTAAGAGGAAATCAAATATAATTTGTTTTAAGATGGTGAATGGTTACGAAAATATTGATATCAGTATTTTTTTCTGAAGGAATACAGAAGAACTGGACGACACGAAACAACGTTTCTGATGGAACAGTGTAGATTAGATATGATTATATGAAAAAAGTATTCATTCTCACACAGGACGATAAATTAACGGAATATACTTTATTGTCTTCTGAGCGTATAAATACAAGCACCGTGAATGTGTTAAATACAAGCAGCGTGAATGTGTTAAATACAAGCAGCGAGAATGTGTTAAATACAAGCATCATGAATGTGTTAAAAACAAAATTGACAAATATCTCAGAAGGTCGGGTTACTGAATAATCGTTGGAATCTTGATAAGCCAATTGCTTCCTTACCCATTAGCCATTTTGGTGTTTTGCTTTGAATGGCAATCTTGTTAAGTCTTATTTAGTATTGTTACATTATCATGTTTAATATTATGCGACTTACTCTGCGTTAGACTGTCTTCATCCCTGTCGTTGGCGAAGTTGCGTCAGACGAAGATTCGACCGCCGGTGTGCAATAGAAACATCCAACCTGCGCCTCGCCTAACAGCTTCGCAGCCGAGATTATTCTCTACGAATCCACCGTGTGATAGTATCCTGGACGATGCACATCTTTTAAACAGCCAGGTTTGAGAAACACCACTTAAAGCCTATTGCCATGCTGGATATCAGCTTTAATCAGCGCGTAGTCTTGTATTGCCGACACGTCTTAGCCGCGTGCCGTTAAAACATCCGTGCGACGAAGCCAGTGGACCTGCCAGGTTCGATGTGTATTAATGAAATGATGACGCATCAGCTATACAAGTGCGTGGTGCGGTGGGGACGTGAGCCTTCCCAGAGGACGTTCGACACGTCGGCGACGATTCGTGCTCAGTGTTTATCAGTTACATCTGCCTAGGTCACAGTACACAGTATCGTACGCCAAGTTTTCTACTAGGTCGCGGGCGTCGTTTAGAATGTCGGTTGTTACAACCAGTAATGTAATAATCGACCGGTAATGTAATAATCGACCGGTAATGTAATAAAAATTATGATGATAATCATTATGATGATGATAATGTGATTATGTTAATAATGATGATGAAGAAGGTGATGAATAAGGTTATAAACGATTATGATGATGATGATGGCAATTAAGGGGTAATCTTAGTGACGATGATAATGATGATACTGATACTGATTATGATATTGATAATAATGATGATAACGACGATGATGATGAGGGTGATAAATGGTTATGATGATGGTGAGAACAATTAAGCGGTCTTAGTGATGATGATGATGACGAAGATGATGCCAATGAGGGTGATCATTATTACGATTATGAGGACCTAGACAGTGACATCCTCACCTCAGTCTCGTTATCCTGCTCCTCCTCCTCATTGTCATCATCATCCTCATGTTCACCCTTATAACGGGTAGCCATGCTGACACCCACTCGACGTTCACAGACGTATGATTAACATAGGAATCTGAGAACGAGTGAGCCGCATGTTTTCTGGGAGGACATATGGAATGCCGTTCATATAACCTCCCAGGTAACGCACGGCAGGAAATACATGTTGGCAAACAATAGGACCGAGTCAGACAGAGTGGTAAGGAAGAAGGGGGGTCATTAAAAAGGGTCACCTCAACAAATGAAAGAGGTAATCTACACTCAATTAAGGGATCATCTTAAACAATTATTTAAGGGCTCATTAAAATGCCCCAAAAAATACGTCATCGTCATTTGATCAAATTAAGTGGCATATCAAAAAACTTAGGGGAAATGTCAAAATGCAATGTGATATTATAATAGAAACTTCAGCTTAATCGCAAAATAGTCATGCAGGGGTAATTTAATAATGAACTAGCTGATCATCTCAAAACATTATGGGGTCATCTCATAAAATCAAGTGGTCGTCTCGAAAAAAGTTAAATAAATTAAGGGGTCATCTCATAAAATGAATGGGTCTTCTCAAAAAAGTTAAAGGATCGTCACCAAATATGTAAAAACAAGTTAACTAGCTAACTTGATCGTCTCAACAAATTAAGGAATCATCTCAAAAATTAAGGGAGACTCCTAAAAAAGTTACGAAATCATATTAAATAGTGTAACTAGTAATTACAAATGAACCAGCTGATCGTCTCAATAAATTAAGGGATCATTTCATAAAATAGTGGGTTCTTCCCAAGCGATCACTTCATATAATCAAGGGAAATCTAAACATATATGGATTCATAACAAAACACAAATTTAAGGAGTCATAAAAAGTATGGGATCACATCGAAAATATAAGGGGTTATCTCAAATAAATTAAACAAATAAAAAAAAAAAATTACGGAATAATTTTGAAAAATGTAAGGTTCATTTAACAAAGTAACTAGCTCATCATCTGAAAAAGTTAAGTGAGCTATCAAAGCATTAAGGAGTCATCTAAAATGTAATAAGAGGGTCATCTAAAAAATCAGCCTCTTATTTTACGTTTTGAGATGATCGCTTTTTAATTTAAAGATACCCTTTAGTTTTGGGGATTACCTCTTAATATCGTAAATTTTAAATGTACAGCTTAATTTTGTATATTGCCTGATTATCCCTTAAATGGAAAAAAGGTACATTTTCGAGGTTATGCACCTAAAAGACTGAATACAAACTAACTGTTTGCAGTTACAATCAACAATATCACGCCAGTGGTTTATTAGGAAGTTTGTTGAACAAACAGCAACCATATTTCATGGGCAGCGCCACTGTTGTCGATAAACCTACGTAACGAGTTCCTGCTTATTTCTACAACTAGTTTACCACACTTCCGACAGATGGTGCTGGTTCTTTTTAATGGATATTTACATTTTTTTTTATAGAAAACCCCTTTGTTTTATGAGATGACCACTTAATGTCTTGAGATTGTCCCTTAATGTGTTGAGACGATCAGCCAGTTCTTTTAAATGAACGTCTGTTTTTTGAAAATATCCATAAACCTTTTTGAGTACACCCCTTTTTATGAGATGACCCTTTAATGTTCTAAGATAATCTTTTAATTTATTGAGATGATCAGTTAGTTCTTTTTAAAGAACATTTACATTTAGTGTGAAATGACACCTTAACTTTTTTATTTTATGGGAAGACCCCTTAATGTTTTGAGATGATCCCTGAATGCGTTGAGACGATCCGCCAGTTCTTTTTAACCTACATTTCTATTTTATAAAATTATTATTTAACTTGTTTCAGAAGACCCCTTTATTTTAATATGTTAAGATGATATTTTATTTTAGTAAGACGATCAGCTAGTTTTTAATGAATATCTATGTTTTTTAAATGATCATTTAACTTTTCTAGAAGACCCTTTTATTATATGAGGTGACCTTTTAATGTTTTGAGATGATCCCTTAGTTTATTGAGATAATCAAATAATTTATTAATAATGACCGCTTGCATGTTTTGTGATCCCATAGCTTTATCGAGAAGCCCCATTATTTTGTATGAGATGATCCCATATTTTTCAGATAATCAGCTACATCAGTTTTTAAATGATCCCTTACACTTTTTTAAATCATCCTTTTCTAGAAGACTAATTTTGTTATTACATGACCCATTAATGTTTTGAGATAATCCATTAAGTTATCGTGACGATCAGCTTATTACTTTTTTATAAATCACCCCTTACAGTTTTGTTTATGATACCTTAGTACACTCTGTAGTTTGTTTTACCAAAAATCTTAAGTTTGCATTTTGATGACTCGTTATATTTGTATTCTGATATGACCCTTTATTCTATGACATGACCTCTTAATTTGTTGAGATGATCAGCTAGTTGATTTGTTGTAATAACCCTTACTTTTTTGAAATGTTCCCATCACATTTTTGGAAGACCGTTTGCCCACATTAATTAGTATTATTGCCGTATGCTATCTAGGAGGATATGTAAACGGCAGTCCATATGTCCTCCCAGAAAACAAGCCGCTGAATCGTTCGATTTATTACATTACCGGTCGATTATTACATTACTGGTTGTAATAATCGACCGGTAATGTAATAAATCGACCAGTAATGTAATAACTCGACCGGTAATGTAATAAAAACGATGAAGATGATTATGATGACGATGATGATGAAGATGATAAATGGTAATGATGATGATGAATAGGAGAAGAACGATTAAGATAATTAAGGGTTTATCTTAGTGATGATGATTAGGAGGATGACAATTATTACGATGACGAAGACAACTACGTCATCGTCAGCAGCCTCATCGTCCTACTCCTCCTCCTCCTCCTCAACATCCTCCTGTTCTCCCTTATCATGGCTAGCCATGCTGTTTTTAGCCTTTGCGTCGTTACCTTAAATAAATGTGCTTTTTTGAACACTTCGAGGGGTCATTTCTGGGGCAATGCACGACCCCCATTTTTGAACAAAATACATGTTACCAGGCAAACTAAAGAGCTAGAAGCGCCACTATGCGGACAAACATTGTGATGGATTCGTCAATTAGCGTGACGCGTTGTGCCATCTTACTCAAGTGAGATTTAAAATCACATATACTACAGCTATCGAAAAAAGAGTATCGTGACAAGACGTGTTTATATACCACGCTGTTGACGGGTGAAATAACGGTTTTCCTATATATCGATTAATAACGTGCAAATGAAAATATAATTTATCTTAACAATTTGAACAAAATAATGACAAATTAACAAGACACGTTGCTCCACCTTGCATTCGCATGAAAATCTCCCTCTCTCTCTCTCTCTCTCTCTCTCTCTCTCTCTCTCTCTCTCTTTCTCTCTCTCTCTCTCTCTCTCTATCTCTCTCTCTCCTCTCTCTCTATCTATCTCTCTCTCTTTCCGTCTCACTTTCTCTCTTTCCTACATCGATGTCGTGAATATATGATCCACACTGTACTGTTCGCACGGGATTGATTTTGCCCGCCTCCATCTTTCTCTACTCAGGCGTTCCCGCGCTTCCGAGATCACGTGTTCCCATTCCCGCGGTCCATTTCGGTGTTTCCACGTGCTCCTGCGTTCCCACGTCTAAGCGCAGATGTCTGAGTACAACGGCATTAAGCGCGGACGTCTGAGTACAACGGCGGTAAGCGCGGACGTCTGAGTACAACGGCTGTAAGCACATAGTCTTACTAGAACATAACCGCAAAATGGCGTTGTGCTTCTTCTCTTCTCCACCTGCAACTCCGCAACATATACATGTCCTAATTATATTTTATAATTATGCAATCAAATAATATAAAAATAAGAAGGCCGTCTCATGTGTTTGCCCACGAATTATGCAAGAAAAATAGTTTAGGCATTTAGTCTGAATCAACAGCTCACACACGTACTGATTATATATAGTAAATATCAATGGATTTTAGTTGCTATTAAAGGGGTTGTCTAAACAATTAAGCGAGCAACTCAATATATAAAATTTAGGGGCACATTTAAAATTTACGACATTAAGAGGTAATCCCCAAAACTAAAGGGTATCTTTAAATTTAAAAGCGATCAGATAAAAACGTAAAATAAGGGGCTGATATTTTAGATGACCCTCTTATTACAATTTTAGATGACTCTTTAATGCTTTGATGGCCCCTTAAATTTGTCTTTTGATATGACTCCTTACATTTTTATTTTGAAATAACCCATTAATTCTATAAGGTAACCTCTTACTTTTTTTCAGATGATGAGCTAGTTACTTTGTTAAACGACCCTTACATTTTAAAAATTATTCCTTAATTTAGTTTATAAATCCGTTTAATTTATTTGACATAACCCCTTACATTTTCGATGTGACCCCATAATTTGTTTGATGACCCCTTAAGTTTGTGTTTTGCTGTGAATCCTTGCATGTTTAGATTTCCCTTTATATGAGGTGACTGCTTCATTTCATAACGATCAGCTAGATAATAGACGATCACTGCTTTTTTCAAATGATCCTTTACCTGGTTTGGGAAGACCCCATTATTTTATTAAATGATCCCTTCATTTATTGAGACGATCAGCTGGTTCTTTTTTGAGAAGACCCATTAATTTTATGAGATGACCCCTTAAACTTTTTCCGAGACGACCACTTGATTTTATGAGATGACCCCCATAATGTTTTAAGATGATCAGCTAGTTCATTATTAAATTACCCCGTAATGACTCCTATTTCAATTATCCTGTAACTTGTTTTTGATAAAATCCCTTAATTTTAGTCTTATTTAAAATACTTTAGGTGCCCTTTAATCGTTTAGATGAACATTTCTGTTGACTGAAATTACACTTAACTTTAATTTTTGAGATAACTCCTTAATTGTTTCAGCTGATCCCTTATTTTATTATTTTTGCGATTAAACTGAAGTTTCTAATAAAATATCACATTGCATTTTGAGATTACCCCTAACTTGTTTGATAGGACCCTTAATTTGATCAAATGATGATAAGGTATTTCTTTTTTATGCATTGTTAATGATCCCTTAATTGAATGTAGATTACCTCTTTCATTTGTTGAGGTGACCCTTTTTAATGACCCCCCTTCTTCCTTACCACTCTGTCTGACTCGGTCCTATTGGTTGCCAACATGTAGTTACTGCCGTGCGTTACCTGGGAGGTTATATAAACGGCATTCCATATGTCCTCCCAGAAAACATACGGCTCACTTGTTCTGAGATTCCTATGTTAATCGTACGTTTGTGAACGTCGAGAAGGTGTTAGCAGGGCTAGCCGTTATAAGGGTGAATATGACGATGATGATGACGATGAGGAGGAGGAGCAGGATGATGAGGCTGAGGAAGTCACTGTCTTTGGCCTTATAATCGTAATAATGATCACCCTCATTGTCATCATCTTCGTCATCATCATCATCATCATCATCATCACTAAGACCGCTTAATTGTCTTCATCTTCTTCCTCATCATCATCATAACTATTTATCACCCTCATCATTACCGTCGTTATCATCATTATTATTATCATCATCATCATAATCATTATCATCATCATCGTCGTCATAATCGTCATCATCATTATCATCGTCATAATCATAATCGTTTATCACCCTCATCATAACCTTCTACATCATCATTATTAGCATCATCATCCTCAACATCATAATGACTATCATCATAATTGTTATTACATTATTGGTCGATTTATTACATTACCGGTCGATTATTACATTACCGGTCGATTTATTACATTACCGGTCGATTATTACATTACCGGTCGATTTATTACCATTACCGGTCGATTATTAAATTACCGGTCGATTAATACATTACTGGTTGTAACAACCGATTGCGGATTAGAGAAACGAGTCCATGGTACTCGCGAGAACGCTCCCGTCTGTGTAGATTTTGTGAACACACGTTTGCATCGAGCACATGTCCGGGTGCTTTCTTAAAACATTGGAATTCCATGCAGAGGCAGTCGGGAAGTTGCAAAAATGACGAAAAGGACGCACGCATGTACACACGCACCCAAGCAATCACGCACGCACGCACGCACGCACGCACGCACGCACGCACGCACGCACGCACGCACGCACGCACGCACGCACGCACGCACGCACGCACGCACGCACGCACGCACGCACGCACGCACGCACGCACGCACGCACGCACGCACGCACGCACACACTATTGTGTTGTGTTTTCGTATATGGTCATTATGGTGTCATAGTACGAGCACAATTTATTTAGTGGGTATCGATAGATTTAGTGGGTATTTGACAAATCAAGGATAAATACTGTTTTATTGTGAAGTAATGTCACGCAATGAGATGAACAGTGCTGTTATTCTTACGTAACACCGACATCTATCCAAATATCGAGTATTCTCTCTGCGAGATTTTGGCGTGTCGATCTCGTTAAACTAACGTTACGAAAAATCCTGTCTCAACCTTTCCACTTTTACGCGTTGACGAATGATGTACTCATTAAAACGATTAAATAAAATATTTTCCTGAACAATTCGTCAAATTACACAAAGAAATTATAAATGCATCTTTGTCTTCACCCTTCTTGAAAGTTGTAATTTCACAGACAACCAACTCATTGTCTAATGCTAAACTATCTGCAGCACGTTGTGACAATGAAGAAATGTGTTGCTCTCGTTCGGCGTTTGGCTGAGAATAACACTCTTTGTCGTAGAACTAGAACGGTTGCAAATCGCAGTAGCAGGACAGATATATGATCGATGGCGTTTTCCAGCATACGCCCGTCCACCTCACTGATTGCTGGCTGAGTCCGTCATTTACCATGCAAGTTCGTCAAACCAACCTGTCATCAACCACTAATTAATGTCATATGTGCGTGCTTCGGTTTTTAAAGTTCTCCGTTGATTCCAGACAAACGCATGCAATATTCAATACATTATGCCATGTAATCAGTATACTTTTTCTTAAAATAATCTTACACACGCGAACATTCTGCATAGTTTTTAACATTTTATACAGCGTATGTATTATTGTTATTATCACTATCTACATACAAGTTTGTGTCGTGTGAACTGATGTCTGTACACACCCGTGAACGGGGCAGTAGCCCCGGATTTGATGGTGTCAAAATAAAGTTTTATTATTATTATTATTATTATTATGGTATTAATTCAGTTAGACAAAAAGGTGGTTCCAACTGGACAGAAGTTTCCAATTGGACAGTATCTTCCAATTTAACATTTTGCCTGACAAATATCACGTTTAGCTAACTTGCATTTGTCCAACGGAGCAGACAATATTCTTCTGAAGAAACCATCTGTGTGTCTATATATCCACGTTTTGGATCCCAAAAGCGTTCTGGACTACGGTATTTGTTTCAGAAGAATATGTCGGCGTCATATATATATATATATATATATATATATATATATATATATATATATATATATATATATATATATATATATATATATTATGCATATATACATCAAAACAGGCGAGATAGAATCCCATTCATTCTACCAAATCAGTAATTTTATTTCTATCTGTCAGCTCTATGGGAGGAAGCACAAAGTATCCATGGTGGTCGATATCTGTGTATGTCTCTAACCACTGCAAACGTGCCCGTGACACCATCAGACCACCAGACAATTCGGCTAACCACCTTGCGTGCGGATAGAATTGAAAGAGCCAACACTAGCACACGGGTGCAATATATTCGCCATCTGTCACTTATGCATCAGTGTCGAAAAACAATCTCGTATACTGAGAATTTGGTTTTCCAGGAACCAGATCATTTGGTCGATATTGTTTCTAGAAGGTCAACGAATACTGCCGTGTCTTGGTGATATGCGTCTGCATATCCCTGCTGCATCAGTCGATGTCTAGTTAATCGAAATCCTCACTCGTTTTCGGCAAGCGTGTTCAGGAAAGCTTCATAGAGTTTCGTGTTATTTCTGGCATAGACTTTGTGGTTTCCGTGACACATCGTAATAATAGAGGTCGATAAGTTTCAGATGACATTTTTATCCAGATTGGTTACCAAAGTTGATTTCTATTGTCGGCGAATTAACGATCGAATGACGTTTACAAAATGGCCGACATCCTACGACCAGAGAACTGTTATGTAGCACTTCATTGGTTATTTATGACACGTTTGTTGCAGTTTCGTGTTATTGGTACACAGAAGCAGCGTGGTAAACTTTTTTCCCGACACCTATGCTGAGCCAGAATTTCACACCGGCCGTCCCAGTAGTCACTTTTCATAATAATTAAAATTTTAGACAACGTATTTCACAAACTTGTCGTTGTTGCTTTCATCACATTCGTGACCTTCGTTGTATTCGCCGGTATATATATTCTTCTGTCGCCAAAACTATTGCATCTGCTCTTGCTAGCACCAGACTTGACCGATGCAATTCCCTTTATATCAATATTGCTCTCAAGGACATCTTAAAACTTCATAGTGTGCAACATAGTTTGGCACAGGTAATTAACCGGTATCAACGTTTCTCTCATTAAGTACCACTTCTTAAATCATTGCATTGGCTCCCTGACCGATATCGCATTATTTGTAATGTCTGGACAATTGCCTACCAAGAACTTTCACCCAAACAACCAGCATATTTATTTTCACTGCTCGCTCCTGCAAGAGAGCCTAGACATCTTCGATCATCTAAGTCTACTTTTCGTTCCCCGTGTTAAGACGTCGGAACTACAGCTTTTTGCAGTTCCTTCACCGACTCTGCGGACTCACTCTCTGTTAGTGTTAAATATGTACAAAATATACCAACATTTCGCCGTAAACTAAAAACCCACCTGATATACTTGGTTATCCTCAATAGCCCCAACTGTTTACAACTGGAACTGCTTATCGATTAGAAATTGCTTCACCCTTTTGTTTCGTTGTGCTGCCGTGCTTGTGTCTCCCAAGGAATTTAGCGCCATAGAAGTGTTTTATATTGTATTGTATTTAAGGACGGACAACTTCGTCAAGTCTGGGTGCGAGAAGTCCTGGGCTGAGGTCCAGGCAGATAGTTTTAGTTTTGAGTGTAGGGGATGTACGAAGGTGAAGGAACTAGAGGTGGAGTTGGAAGAGCTGAGGCTGCTCGTTGTGGCAATGGTGGGAAGGGAACAGGGGGGTTGTGCCAGTAGTTCCGGTGGGGGAACAGTAGACGATAAAGTGGGGAAAGACACAAGAGATGCTAGGGAGAGCTCACCTCAGCCTGGGAGCAAGCTGAGAGGAGGGAAGGTGACAGGCCGTAGGGAGACAGGATGTCAGGAGACGGGAAGGAAAGGAACGGGAGGGAAGACAACCGGAGTGAAGGAGAGGGGAGTGGGAGAGACAAGAGCAAAGGAGTGGGAAGTGGGGGAGACAGGAGCGAAGGAGACAGGAGGGAAGGGGTCAGGACAGAATGTGATGGAAGGGATCGAACGGAAGAGTTATTCTGCAGTAGTGATAGAGGGGGGGGAGGAAGAGAGCGAGGGTGTTTGTGGGGGATTCGATAGTTTGGAAGACCGACAGAGTCTTAAACAAGGGAGATGATGTGGTGGTCTGCTTGCCTGGAGCCAAAATAGAGGCGATAACTGAGAGGGTAAAAAACATCGTAGGCTCGGGTAAGGGTGGATCTGTTTTAGTACACGTAGGGACAAATAACGTAGAGAGGGAGGAGGGTACAACTGCCATAGTTAGGAAATATAGGCAGTTGGTCAGAACACTAAAGCAGACGCGGGTTGAGCAGGTAATACTGTCAGGGATTTTACCTGTAATGGGCAGGAGGGGTCACAAATATCGAAATTGTCGGGGGATGGCAATTAACATGTTAGTCCAGAAGCTATTTAGGGAAGAGGAAGTTGGATTTGTGGATTTATGGGGAAGTTTTGTTGGGAGGGCTGATATGTACATGAAGGATGGGCTTCATCTAAGTGGAAAGGGGGCGGCAGTATTCGCGGACAAACTTTCAGCAGCAGTAGATAGTGACATGGGTACAATGACAAATATTTTTGGAAGTAAACATTGTTTAAACTAGAAGTGCAGGGGGTTACCTAGAGGTGTCTCAAGCAGAACAAGAGGCCACTAGCATAGATAAACCAATATTAAATCATCCGAAAAACATCTCTGAAAAAGGTTATAGATGCGTTTGTTTAAATGCAAGGAGCATAGTAAATACGAAAAACGAATTAAACATTATGGTAGAAGATATTGACCCTCACATAATTGGTATAACTGAATCATGGGCCAACATAGATATAACAGATGCTGAATTAGGACTGACAGGATACGTAATGTTTAGGAAAGATCGAATAGGAAGAAGGGGCGGGGGAGTTATTTTATATGTTAAAGAATCTATTTAGGCTTATGAAATAAAACTAGAAAGGGAAGCAGATTGCGATGAAGCTGTTTTGTGCAAAATTGTTTCAGGAAATTCAAAATTAACTATTGGATTAGTTTACCGAAGTCCAAACATAAACGAAGAGGACAACGCACAAAAAAAACGCTATAAAGGAAGTTAGTAAAGGGGAATGTATCATAATGGGAGATTTTAACCATGGACACATACAATGGAATTCTCTAGAGAGCACAGGGATTGAGGACCAACAATTTCTATTTTTAATCCAGGATAGCTTTCTTACTCAGCACGTGCTAGAACCAACCAGGGGAGAAAAATTATTAGATATAGTTTTGTCATCACAAAAAGAATTAGTGGACAATGTAAAAATATTTGAACCATTGGGTAACAGTGACCATAATCAAATACATTTTGACATCAATGTAAAACCAGAAAGTAAAAATAAGAAAACGTACAAGAGAAACTTCCACAAAGGTAACTACAAAGATATGAGAAAATACTTAGCAAAGCTAGATTGGAATAACATGCTGATGAACAAGACCGCAATTGAATGTTGGAATATTCTAAAATATGAAATTGAGAGTATCATCGATAAATTTTTCAACTTCCAAAAACAAGGAAAACGGTGTAGAAAGAAACACTTGTCAAAAGAGGCTATTAGAAAAATAGTGTTAAAACAAACTATGTGGAGGGTTTATAGGCGTACCAGAAAGGAAGAAGACTATGCAAATTACAAAGAGGCACTTAATGCAGCTACAACTAAAATCAGACAATCTAAAAGAAGCTATGAGCAAAAACTAGCATGTAACATAAAAAATTACAGCAAGAGTTTTTATGCATATGTCAGGAGTAAACAAAACGTACAAGACAAGGTTGGACCTCTAGAAGACAGTGCTGGAAATATAATATCACAGGGGGTTTTAATGGCGGAAGACCTAAATGGTTACTTCAGTTCAGTGTTTACCAAAGAAGATATTAGTTCATTACCAGTTGCTGATGCTAAATTTCAGGAGGCTAAATCTGACTATTTAGGTCCGTTAGTTGTAACTCCAGAATTGGTAGCTAAGAAAATAAAGGCAATGAAGGATAACAAATCACCGGGAGTGGATGGGATTCCTCCAAAATTACTAATGGAAACAGTAGAACAAATCAGTATACCACTTGCAAGAGTATTCAACTTGTCATTAAAAGAGGGAGTTGTTCCGTTTGAATGGAAAGAAGCCAACATCATACCATTATTTAAAAAGGGTTCGAGAAATAAGTCAGAGAATTACAGACCAGTGAGTTTAACGTCAGTGATTTGTAAATTATTAGAAAGGTTAATTAAAGACCATATGGTGGACTCCCTCGTTAAGCATAAATTATTAAATTCATCTCAACATGGATTCCTTAAAGCGAGGTCATGCTTAACAAATATGTTATGTTTTTTGGAAGAAATCACTAAGTGGATAGACGTGGGATCGCCAGTAGATATTATCTACTTAGATTTTCAGAAAGCTTTTGACAAAGTGCCACATCAAAGATTACTACTTAAATTAAAAGCCCATGGTATCGGGGATAGCATAACTGACTGGATAGAACAATGGCTGACTGACAGAAGACAACGAGTTGTAGTAGATGGAGAAGTTTCAAATTGGAAATCGGTTTTGAGTGGGGTACCTCAAGGATCAGTATTAGGACCTATATTATTCTTAATATATATCAATGACTTGGACGACAGTATAACAAGTAACGTATTGAAATTTGCGGATGACACAAAACTGTTTAGAAAGGTTAATACTGATGGTGATAAACAACATTTACAAAACGATCTAGACAGATTAGTGAAATGGTCTGAGAAATGGCAGATGTTGTTAAATTTTGGGAAATGTAAATGCCTACATACAGGACATGGGAACTTGAATGTAAACTATAAAAAGGGAGATACTGTTCTGGGTACTACTGTAAAAGAAAAGGACTTAGGAGTTACAATAAGCGCTGATATGAAAGTTTCAGAACAGTGTGGTATTGCAGCTTCAAAGGGTAATCAAATTCTTGGATTGATTAGAAGAAACATAACATACAAGGGAAAAAAGTTAATTATACCTCTTTATAAAGCAATAGTTAGACCTCATTTAGAATACTGTATACAAGCATGGAGACCATATCGTAAGAAGGATATAGATACGCTTGAACGCATACAAAGGAGAGCAACTAAAATGATTCCAGAACTGAGAGACCTTAGTTATGAAGAACGCCTGAAAGAATGTGGTTTAACAACTCTAGAGACAAGGAGGTTAAGAGGAGATCAAATTGAAGTTTTTAAGATATTGAATGGGTATGAAAATATTGATAGAAATATGTTTTTCTCATTCAAGAAGGATAGCAGAACTAGAGGACATGAGGTAAAATTAGTAAAGGATCAATGTAGATTGGACATCAGGAAGCACTCGTTCTCACAGAGGACAATAAATGAATGGAACAAATTGTCTACAGATTGTGTAACTGCTAGCAGCGTGAATATGTTTAAAAACAAGGTTGACACATATCTCAGGAGGGCGGGTTATAAGTAGATGAACATTGTTGGACTCTCGATAAGCCAATGGCTTCCTTGTCCACTTGCCATCTGGGCCTTTGGCTTGGATGGCAAATCTTGTTAAATCTTGTTAAACTTGAGTTCCTGACCAAAATATCATCGGCAACATGTCCATCCAGCGGATGACGTATACTGTTACATCTCAGTATCAGGAAGAACACTTTTCATACACTAAAATATAGCCTCGTACATCTGGTCAATTTTAAAATGAAAAATAAAATAAATATAAACATCGATTTAACTTGACTTTACTGCTTTGCTGATTATGGTTGCACCATCGTGCATCATTAATCTGCACCATCCGTGAACATCATCACTATACGTCATCACTGTACACCATCCATGTGCATCAACATCAATTCTTAGCAAACAATAGCATTGTTTGATGGGACAACAGGGATGCATATGGTTGTTTGCTCGTGAGAACCCACCAGGGATTCTTATGAATAGTCGCTGGTGAACAATGACGTTTCGATCGGACTAGATGGTCACATCTGACGGGGTCGTTCAATCTGCATATCTACTATCACTATTTCAATTAAAAAAGATGGGTGTCTGTTTACAAATAATTTTACAAATGCTTCAAGATTTCCTGCCAATATGTTCAACCTTCAGTGCGCTGTATAGACTATAAAAACCCTCCCAACGACTCTTAACGGTACTGGTAGTGTGATGTCGAGACAGTATGGTCAACCTTAAGGCGAACAAAAGTCGCTATAATTTGATGCATGAATCCTGTATAAAATCCTCGAACGACCTTTCTAAGAAGAATTACATATTTAACAACAAAAGTTATCCGCACCAACAAATTTAAATTATTGACAAGGACATGTTGACGAGGATGCTACTGGGTATTGTATTTTGTCTCCCATTAGTCTCCTCGTCTCTACTGCGACTTTGTGTGTGCGTGCGTGCGTGCGTGCGTGCGTGCGTGCGTGGGTACATTATTTCAATGGCCACACTTAGGGGCACCTGGGTTCGTCCCGTTTCTTCTGAGAACGTAAGAACGGTGGCTGAACAGGCCTGGTGTTTCGGGATCAGGAGGGATATAGGGTTCGACCCTTAGACCGACGCCCAACCCACTCGTTTCATAAATATGATACAGCTTGCCGACTCGTCTAGCTCCAGGTATATGGGTATACGAAGCTTGAAATATACATCTTTCAGATTAGACGTAGGTCCACTTGATGTCCATGACAGAGACAGCGCTAGTGGAGGAAAACAGACCTCCAGGGGTAAATGAGCAACTTGCCGTGAATGCACAGAACCGATGGTTCTCTCTCATCTGTAAATCCCACTTACACAAAACAGGTGCAATGGCTTAAATGTGTTGTGGTGTACAAGAAGCGCTGCAGGGTTGTAGTACCACGATTGGTGGGCGTTGGTGCGAATAATCCGTATGTTATAAGTGGAATTACGTCCAATACAGATTTTAATGACGGCGTTTTCACAAAAGGAAATGTCCAGAACGTCGTGGCCAGTGCGACTATTGTACACAGATCTATCGAGTGGATGGTGAGCAGATGGCCGGACGCACACTAACGACCCTTTTGCTTTGACATTTCAAATTTGCAACTTGCGACAACCACTTCTAGCTAACGGAATCAAAGCAACACATTCAGTGACGTCGAGAAAACGACAATAGATGACGAATGTCTAAGGTGACTGGCAACTCTGCGGACAAATCAAACAATGACATCATTCGATAAGGGATGGCCATAAAACAACGGTGTCCGGCGCAACACGAAATTGGTTTCACGATGGGGACGGAATTAGATGCAACTTCGCTTAGCGTTGTGCGTCATTGCATTTTCCCCAAAACGTCAGGTCACAATGGCGGTGACTTCGAACGCGTGCATGCATGCGTGCGTGCGTGCGTGCGTGCGTGCGTGCGTGCGTGCGTGCGTGCGAACACTAACAGTTAACACATTTTCACGGTTTGACACAAATGTAAAATGCTACGACAATTTCCTATCCAAACCGAAATGCTAATAAGCATGTCTCTGTATGTGTGTGTGTGTGCGTGCGTGCGTGCGTGCGTGCGTGCGTGCGTGTACCATTCTATAGTAATGTGAATATTTGAGCCTGAAAATTACCAAATAAGAAGTGCAGCTGACTCCCATAGAAATACGATTTCATTTGTTTGCCTTTTTAGCTAAGACATCTAACAGCCAGCAGAGAACGTTATGTACATACTTTGAAGATATGCACATTTGAACACATGCTATGTGTCTACACCATTGCAAAAAAGGTCTTGCGTAATGTTGGCCAAAATTGGCAAGTTTATCGATACTAGATGTCATAACTTGCACTTTCAAATAAAGATGATAGCATAGTATATACAATGGTATAATTATCCGAATAAATACTAATGTAATAATGTTACTTGATTTAAAAGCATAGGCCACAGTCACCCCTCGCTGTCTTCCGGGAAGTTGCACCCCTCCATTATGTTCTATCCATATGTTTAGCTAGGTGGCGCAACATGCTGATGAGGTGAAATTTATCTCTCCGTCATCTAAGTCGTTTTCTCCGGCTTTGGATACATGTGATGACAACTGGTCATACTGTATGATGGCTAACGTATTGGAGAACCTCTGTGGTGCCTGAACGTTTGGTAAATCCCGAAAGCACTCTTTATATTGGCCAATTTATTGAGTTGCTTTGCTGGCCGTTCAGCTCGAGCGATCGCGGCACACCCGCCTGACATGGCTGCAAAGCCTGTTACGTCAGATGTCAACGCGAGGTAGGCACCACGCTACCAAACACTATCAACACGTTAGACAATCGCACTATACTGACATCTACAAGTCGCTGGGAACAGTGTATCAGTGTATCAGTTAAACAGATCGTCAGTCGAACATTAGAAATCTGCTACTAACCGTTTTGCAGAGATGTCGTGACTGGAAACATTAAACGTATACATTACCTGAAAAAACCCAAAAGTAGAACTGCGTCGTCAAATGACGACCAACGCGATATGGATATAATGGCCTTAAAACTCATTGAATTACTCACGGAAGAACATGTGCTTACAAAACTGAGACGCGCATTTTACCCCCAGGAAATAGCAGACAAAATTGACGGTTTAAACAACCAGATAATCAACCTGACAAGCCTGCTAAAGAAAAAAGAGGAACGCATCGCTGTACTAGAAACCAAAATGCAGAAAACGGAAGTAAACATTGATCATCAAGAACAATATTCCCGAAGACCAAACATGCGTATTCACGGTGTTCCTGAACATGGAAATGAAGACACAACAGCCATCGTAATGGATGTGATTAATTCAAAGATGTCCTTCAAACCACCACTAGAGTCCAGTCACCGTGTTGGGCCCAAATTAGATCAGCAAGACCGAGTTCGCTCCCGCCCTATTATTGTTGGATTTCAGAGCGAGAACACACGTGGCGCGGTTCTAAAGGCGCGGATCCGGCTCAAGGAACACAGTGAACAGCAAGATTTAACTGTGCGGCGTGCCACCCTAGCCCGGGAGTGTCGTGCCACTCTAGCCCGGGAGTGTCGTGCCACCCTAGCCCGGGAGTGTCGTGCCACCCTAGCCCGGGAGTGTCGTGCCACCCTAGCCCGGGAGTGTCGTGCCACCCTAGCCCGGGAGTGTCGTGCCACCCTAGCCCGGGAGTGTCGTGCCACCCTAGCCCGGGAGTGTCGTGCCACCCTAGCCCGGGAGTGTCGTGCACAGTAAAGGGCAGGGAAACTAAATGACTGTTGGACCGCAAGCGGAAATGTTATGGTGAAAGACAATCAAAACAAAATACGCCAAATCAGGTCCGCCGCGGATATCCAAGACATTAAATAGACTCTTCAAAATGGGTGCGCCGATCTAATCGGCCGGTCAAAATGAACAGTGTATCTTTTGTGTTTATCATTTTTGTTACCTACATGTTCTATTTTTTTTAAATTGCAAGATGTGTAAAGATTCATCTAGAATGTTATGTTCTCTTTACAGATTATCAAATTGTTACCACCATCCTTCGGTCGCTGTTTCATGTATATAATATGATCTGTATAATGTATATATGATCATGTATTTTTTACGCTGTTTCATGTATATATGATCCAAACAAGAATCTTAATTTGGGTTAAATGTAATACATCATTACTGTATTACAGTTTCAAATTTTTGCAATTGTTTCTATATCTCCCTTAATATATATATATATATATATATATATATATATATATATATATATATATATATATATATATATTTAAACAACTGCATCTATGCAAACGTTTCATGGCCTTCATGAGGCTCGTAATTTTCCTCCTATTAGTTGCACTAAATCATATTCACATATGGTATTTCTGTAATGTTTGCACGGGGCCAACACACCCATTTCCTGTCTTCCTACCACTACACCTCCACATAACTTGAACTTCCCTCAACCATTTGTAATATTTATAATTTCCTACATATTCACATCACTTAACCAATCTTACCCTTGCTACTGTTCTGAAACATGCAAGGAGCCGACAAACTCCATCTTCTTTGTTTTCCATGTTGCGCCTGGCTTATGCTACCTTGGCTATTCTTTCAGTGTGTTTAAGCTATCACACAAGCTGAATTTTTGTTTTATATACCTTTTTTTGTGAATAGTGGTTTGGCTGCCTTAATTTCATGTCCGATTATATTAAAACATTATTGCGCAATAAAATATATTGTTAACCAAATTAAAAATGCAAATAAATGACAACTGACGAAACCTTTCTCTTGTATACAGGTGGTATTGACATTTTTTTTCTAAATTATATATTAGATATCAATAGTAATACTAATAATAATGAAAATAATGAACTGAAATTTTTTATTCAGTAGCTAAAAACAATAATAAACATTTCAGTATTCTAAGTTCTAGCATACAATCAATTAATGCAAAGTTGAGTGAAATCGAGGCATTTGTAAATGACTTATCTTTCTTACATTTCAAATTTAGTATAATATGTCTCCAAGAGAGCTGGTTATCTGATACGGATGACTTATCATTAATACAATTAAGTGGATACGACTGTACATCCCAAGGAAAAAGCTGCAGCAATAAAGGTGGATTAATAATATATATATAGATTAACAATTTAATTATGAATTAAATATGAAATTAAACACATATAACCAGTGGGAGGGGCAAATAATACAAGTAAATGGAGGAGGCTTACCACAGACGATCACTATAGGAAATATATACCGACCTCCAAGGCCACTAAATGAAAATTATAATGAATTTCTAAATGAATTTACAACAGTCATATCATCTATGCAAAATCGTCAAAAAATAATCTTATTCTAGCAGGGACTATAATATAAATATGCTAAAAATAAATGAGCAAGAACATTGTAGTAGGTTCTTTGACATGTTAACTTGATTTAGTCTCTTCCCCCAAATCACTGTTCCCACCATGTTTACAACCTGTAATGGCACACTAATTGATAATTTCTTTTGTAATTTAACAAAATATATATTAGAGAGTACAGCAGGAATATTAATTAAAAAATTCTCATCATCAACCATCATCATCAATTCTGATCATCATCAATTTTGATCATCAACCGTATTTCATAATTATGGATATTACTCTGAAAAAACAATATCCTACAAAATTCATAGAAATTAATATTCAAAACAAAAAGGCAATGTTAAAAGTCAAAGAGGATTTAATCTCTACTAAAATATATAAGAAACTAGACATAAATCCAACGGCTGACACAAACCGTAACTATAACATTATCCTAGATAAAATCAATCAAGCTAAAATTAAATATATGATGAGTAGTGAAATTAGTGAAATTTAATAAATATAAACATAAAAAGTCTACATGGATAACTCAAGGTCTGCTAGCCTCAATACGACACAGAGATAAACTTTACAAACAAATAAAATTAACAAATCCTGATTCTCCAGAACATGATATGTTACTGATTAATCGAAGAACATACAATGTTATATTGAAAAGGAGCTTTCGTATAGCAAAGCAATCATATTTTGAAACACGTTTTTATGAATTCAAATTTTACATAAAAATACTTGGAAAACTATAAATGAAATCCTGTCTAAAAGTAAAACTAATAAATCATTTCCTACATATTTTCAAGAATCAAATTCTATTATAACAGATAAATTGGAAATTGCAAATAAATTTAGCGCATGTTTGACTAATATAGGGAATCATCTGGCAAACAATATTAAATATAAAGGCTTCCATGTTCATTCGTATTATTTAAATAAAAAAGTAAACTCTGTTTTTACACTTAACAAAATTGAAGAATATACTTTAAAGAGAATAATCTACCCAACAAATATAATAGTTATGGATTTGATGGTTTTTCCACCAAACTACTAAAATTAATTGAACCTGCAATAACTGAACCTTTAACAGTATTAATAAATCAAGTATTAACCACAGGAGTATTCCCTGATAAGCTAAACATTGCTAAGGTTATTCCAATTTATAAAAAAGGCGAGCCAACAATATTTAATAATTATAGACCCATATCTCTTCTACCAGCTATCTCGAAGGTATTGGAAAAAAAAATTATTATAAATTGTCAACTTATTTAAAAGACTCCAAACTTTTCTTTGACCATCAATATGGTTTTCGACCCAAGCATTCAATGGAATATGCTGCACTGGAATTAATAGATAGGATTATAACCCAAATGGATCAGGATAAATAAACATATATTTGGACCTTTCTAAAGCATTCGATACCATTGACCATTTAATTTTAATTAACAAATTAAAATATTATGGTATAAATGGTACAAATCTGAATTTATTCAGTAGCTACCTAAATAACCGTAAACAATATACTGAAATTTATCATACAAAATCAAACATGTTACCAATAACAACTGGCATACCACAGGGCTCAATCGTAGGACCTCTGTTATTCATTATAATATATATGTATATATATATATATATCAATGATTTTGCACAAGCCAGTAAAATGTTTAATTTCATCATTTATGCTGATGACACAACCTTATCAAGTCCTTTAAATACTTTTAATGATAACATACAAAATGGCAATTTAGAATCTTTAATAAATGATGAACTTTTAAAAATAAATGAATGGCTCAAAATAAATAAATTATCATTAAACATTGCAAAATCTAAATATATGACATTCCAAAGGACAAATATGTACAGACGCTTACTCTGAAGATAGATAATATAAATATTGAACAAGTTAAGGAATTTAATTTCTTAGGTTTAATTATTTATACAAATCTGAACTGGAAAAGACATACTGAAAAAATTTCAAACGCATGTTCTAAAAAGATTGGTATTTTAAATAAATTAAAACATGTGTTATCACAACAAATTAAAACGTTATTATATAATTTATTAATTGTACCACACATTAATTATTGCATCATGGCTTGGGGTTTTCAAACAGAATAGAATAGAATAATAAAACTTCAAAAGAAAGCATTGAGAATTATTACCTTAAGTAATTATAATTCCCACACAGAGCCACTCCATAAAAAATTCAGCATGTTAAAAGTAGATAACATTCTTAAATTACAACAATTAAAATTTTATTATAAATATTTACATAACAATTTACCAGTTTATTTACAAAACTGGAGGATAATCTTCAACTATGACATACATAATTATGATACACGAATCAAGAATGAAATATATCCCTATAAAGCTAAACACGAATTTGCAAAGAAATGTCTTCGGCATAATTTACCATTTTTACTTAATAATATTCCCACTATAGTTAAGGAAAAACTTAATACACACAGCTTAAAAGGATTTGGTCAGTATGCAAAACTTTATTTTTTACGAAATTATCAAGATTCATGCACAAGGCAAAATTGCTATATATGTATGCAACATTAAAAAATACAACCACCTGTCACCTTATACTAAAAGGTGCCTAAACTGCAAACACACATAATCAAGCGAGAATAGTAATACACGAACACGCACATGCACACGAACAAGCACATGCACGCACACTCATACACACACACACACACACACACACACACACACACACACACACACACACACACACACACACACACACACACACACACACACACACACACACACACACACACACACACACACACACACACACACACACACACACACACACACACACACACACACACACACACACACACACACACACACACACACACACACACACACACACACACACACACACACACCGCAAATAATCTACACAACAAAAGGATCCAATTATCAGTCTGACACATTCTACAGCAGCTGACAGGTGTGCGTCGACAATCCTCTTGCAAAGGTCAAACATGTGGCGTTTGCCTAACAAAGGATTTTGCACACCTCACTACCCAACATGCACCTCACTTCCGGTAACATTGTAACGTTAACGCATGCGAATCGTTAAGATTTCTGTGCGTACAGTCGTTAACGTACCGCTTTTCATAAGAAATCCATATATGTTTTTAATGACAAGTAGGTATAGTGAAAGTTTATTCATTGGGACATTTGTGTAAGGTCACAGTATTCGGATTACGCATCGCAACGCCGAGATACGGATGTTGAAAAGTGAGTGGGGTCATTCCTAGTTGCATACCCTTATATATATATATCAGTTACAGGGGCTCAAGCTGATTCAGTTGCCCGTGGTCAATACGGAGAACTGGCGGACAGTTTGATCAGAGACAGGATTGTGACGGGCATTATCAACGATGGAGTGAGGAGACTTCTTTTAAGGGAGAGTGACCTCACACTAGCGAAAGCAATGCAGATTTGTCAGATACACGAGCTGTCTGAACAGGAGGCAAAAGCAATGCAACCACCAAAAGTGGAGGTGGATGCAGTGCAACAGCATCGGTTTGCAGAGAAGAAATGGCAGAATCGACAATCAACAACACATTCAAAACAAATGTGTGACAAATGTGGACATTGTCATGGCAAGGCCAGGGAGCAGTGTCGCGCTTATCAAAAACAATGTCACAACTGCCGAAGGTGGAACCATTTCGCATCTGTGTGTAGGTCGAAACCAAAAACAGAACCACTAAATCGACATTTCAAGAAAAATGTCGCAGAAGTAAACGAAGAAACGTTCACTATCGAGACAGTAGATGGTTTGACAAAAGGAGACATACACACAATGTTGTGTATAAACAATGCGAAGATAGATGTCAAAGTAGACACTGGAGCAAAATGCAACGTGATGAGTCTTCGACGACTCAATCAGCTGCATAGTAACAATCGTTTAGACACATCGAGAAGAATAACACTGATGGGGTTTGGTGGAAATGCACTGAAATCTGTTGGAGTAGCAAGACTACTATGTCATCAGGGAAAACAAGAGTATGTCATAGACTTTCATGTAGTCGACAAGAAAGTAACAACACTACTTGGACTGAAAGACAGTATCAGGCTAGAACTAATCACTCTAAGCGCTGATGTGCATGAACTTTCACATGCTGAACAGATAGCAGAACACAAACTGCCACCAGGTATTCTACAAGAATACAGCGACCTATTTGACAACACACTTGGAAAGTTGCCAGTCAAATACAAAATAACAATCGATCCGAGCATTACACCAGTCATACGGCCTGTGAGGTCAGTGCCAGTAGCTTTGAAACAGAAACTGAAGAGTGAGCTGGAAGTGATGGTCGAGAAAGGTATAATCACACCAGTGAACGAACCAACCGATTGGGTGTCAGCATTGGTAGTGGTAAAGAAGAAAGATACAAATGACATTCGCATTTGCATGGATCCAGGAGATCTAAATCGAGTCAAGCGACCACACTACCCGATGCGAACGATCGAAGAGGTAGTGGAGAACATTCCGAATGCAAAGTACTTCACAGTCATGGATGCAAAGCAAGCATTCTACCACATCCCATTGGAGAACGATTCATCATACCTGACAACCTTTGGAACGCCATTCGGAAGATTTCGCTATTTGCGCATGCCAATGGGGATAAGTTCAGCATCGGAAGTGTATCAGCGAGGAATTGAACATTTGTTAGCTGGATACCCCTGTGCAGTGATCATGGATGACATACTAGTGAGTGGAGCACCTGAAATGGAACACGACACTAATCTTGAGAAAGTGCTAAAACGGCTGCGCGAGATCAATTTGAAGCTAGCACCGCGAAAATGCAAGTACAAACTGCAAGAAATCCCGTACATTGGACATGTACTATCTAAGGATGGACTCAAACCAGATCCGAGAAAAGTGCAGGCGATCACAGAAATGCCAGAACCAGAAAACACAACAGACTTGCTACGATTCATGGGAATGGTTAAATACCTATCAAAGTTTGTCCCTGATCTAAGTGAGAAAGCTGCTGCTCTCAACGAGCTTCTGCACAAAGACAATGAGTGGGTCTGGGATGTTCCTCAGCAGAAAGCTTATGACGATGTGAAACAAAGTATAGCACACGCAACTATTCTTGCGTATTTCGATGTCAACAAGGATGTCACTCTGACATGTGATGCTTCACAGCATGGATCAGGGGCTGCCTGTCTACAAAATGACAGACCAGTCGCCTACGCGTCAAGAGCGTTGACTGAGACGGAAACAAGATATGCGCAGATAGAGAAAGAGTTGTTAGCCGTAGTCTTTGCGTGCACAAAATTCAAAAAACTACATTTGTGCAAAACAAGTGACAGTCGAGACAGACCACCAGCCTCTCATATCAATCACAAAGAAGCCGTTATCAGCAGCACCAGCAAGACTACAACGAATGCTGATGAGATTACAGAGTCATGACATTCATCTCGTATATAGAAAAGGCAAAGACCTTGTGCTAGCTGATGCACTATCGAGAGCGTATCTACAGACAGAACAACAGGAGAATGAGGAAGTGACAGATTATGAGGTTTTGTCACTACTGCCGATAACTAGCAACAAGCTAGACGAGATAAAACAAGCTACTGCAGCCGACAATTCACTCCAGAGAGTATATCGAGCAACACAGTCAGGCTGGCCAACTCAGAGCAAACACATTCATCCTGAATTGAAGCCATACTTTCCATTCAGAGATGAGATGACGTCAGAAGATGGAGTGATACTCAAGGGACACAAAATTGTTGTCCCATCAGCTCTGAGAAACGAGTATGTTAACCTCGCGCACAAGGGACACATCGGTATCGATGCAACAAAACGAAGAGCGAGAGATGTGATGTTTTGGCCGAACATGAACAGTGACATTGAAAAGGCAATTACTGCTTGCGAAACGTGTCAAAGCATGACATACCACCAGCAGAAAGAGCCTCTCATGTCATACCCAGTACCAAATCAGCCATGGGCAACTGTGGGGACTGATTTGTTCGAGTGGCACAACTGCATGTACCTCATAACCGTCGATTCGTATTCAGGTTGGTACGAAATAGATCTGCTGAGAGACATCGACAATCATCAAAAAGATGAAAACACACTTCTCGCGATTTGGAATACCTTTGATGGTAATTTCTGACAGCGGATCTCAGTATAAATCACGAGAATTCAAACAGATCGCAAGAGACTGGTCATTCAACCATGTAATGAGCAGTCCACACTTTCACAGCAGCAATGGCCTAGCTGAAAAAAACAGTGCAAACAGCAAAGAAGCTGCTAGAGAAATCATACAGAGATGGCACAGATGCGCATTTGAATCTGCTCAATTGGCGAAACACTCCACGTGACGCAGTCTTAGGATCTCCTGCACAACGCAACATATCACGCCGCACAAGGACAACATTGCCTACAACACAGACACTGTTAAAACCACAAGTTCTCAACCAACAGACAGTGCAACATCAGTTGTCTGAGAAAAGGCTGCAACAAAAGAAATATGCGGACAAGTCGGCTAAGCCACTACCGTTGCTGCACACAGGTGACAACGTCCGCATGCAAACGCCAAAAGGCTATGGTAAGCCTGCTACCATCACACGGCTGGCAAATGAACCTCGTTCCTACTATGTGCGATCCGAGGAAGGAACTGAATACCGGAGAAATCGTCGACACTTGCTTAAAGTGCCAACAACTGTGCCAGCAACAGTCGATACGACGCTGCCAGCGATCTCCGGAGAGACTATAGAAACACTGCCAAGAAATGAACAATCGAACACTGTCTTAAAACCAGTAATGTCACGCAGTGGTAGGTTAATTAAGACCCCTGCCAGATATGCTGAATGAACAGACATTTAATTAAGAGACTTGTTAATTGTCATACACGAACATTTAACATATTATTATTATTATTGTTTCGCTATAATGTTTAAAGATGCATACATGGTAAGATAGCATGTTACTTTACAAAGGAGGGAGGATGCAACGAATGTTAAGTCATACTTATCCGCTAGGGTGCAGCTCTGGATATATTATGTTTACCACCGGACGGTGCGGGACTAGCACGAGATGAGCCCGGCAATTAAACGTGTTGTTAAACTCAGTCATTGTTTGTGTCACATAACAAGACAAACATTAACAGTGTGGCATGCCTCTGGGAGGTTAAGTTATGGTTTTGTCTATGGAGAGGCTATGTCCCAGCAGGGAAGGTTTGCTCACTGATATCTCCTTTCACCCCCCCCCCAAGGAGCTAGCTGGTGGCTGCAGCTGAAAGCGAGAGTGTGAAGCGCATGCACTACAAACGACTCACTACATTACAACACTAGACGCATCACACAGACCTGTGTACATACATACTGTATGCACACACCACACCACCAATAATAAGTAATAAGTAATGCTCATGGTTGACCAATGATTCTTGATTGTCATTTAAGTCAATTGCATTACCGCATTATGCATCGATGCAACCATGCAACTAAATATCACAGTAATGAGAATGACATTTAAACAAAATAATGCTATATTTAAAGACTGGGGTACACAGTGTGTCACGGTGAAGACAACGTTTTATGGTGACAATCGGTTACTGAACTGTTGCAATGTATGTCATTACTTACTTACTTAATCCTCTTCGTGCGGGATTACACATAAGGCCGAAATGTATGTCATTAGGCAAACATATATTGTACATGCTCGCTTTTTTATGAGACATTTTCACGTTAAATAATTGGCTATCTCTATTCTCTCACCACCTGTTTGTGAAGCCAACTCCCACTATTTTTTAGCGTCCAACTCACACTTATTTTTGGCGGCAACCTCCCACTTCCCATCAATTCTTAGGACTAACCTCCTACTTCCTGTACGCCCCTTCATGATCAAATCATATAATTTACTCTATATAGCAAAACATTTCCTGCGCATGCCAATTTATCGTACTCGTTGATACGGCAACTTATTTACACTGAACGGAGTTGATGCCGTGAAAGGTGTATCTCTTGTACAAATGTTTTAAATAAACGAACTGATGGTTAGGGAAGTATCATGAATAGCTATGCGCCATAGCGTTACAACGGGTTTGCGATGCACCGATTGCAGCTGTATGTGTTTTATTGTTTAACTGATTAAAGCACTTCCGGTATTTACCACGAGATTGAGTGGTTCAGTTGTTACAAATCCCTATAAAAACATGACAGGTAACCATTATAGTTAGTTGCTGACTTAAAGGCCTCTGACTGGTACTTGATATACCATTTGCGTATGGTGCTGATAGCTACACAGAGTTTATTTTCAAATGTTGGGACATTTTTCAGATAAATGGTCAAAAATGTTGAGCAGTCAAACATTGGTTAGGCACTTCAACAAAATGCGCTGACTCGGTCGTTCCGCGCGCACGAAAATCCGTTCACGATTTAACGCCGTTACGATTACTGGAATCTCGTTAACGTTTTGTTTCGCCGCTTGTTTTATCGGCTGCTTCCATTCATTTTCGTCAGCTTTGATGGCACCTTTGAAAGCGATAAGTTAACTTTCGTGTCATGTTTTTCTTATCGAAATTGGACCAAAATAAAGCTTACAAAATGTAAGTTAGACTTCATAGGTGTATTTCAAATGCATGTAGCACAACTTCATCGAATTCCTCCGAATATTTCAATGTTGTGGTTGCCTTCTATAGGTCGAAGTTAGTATGTGGGGGAAATATCTTGTTTCCGCGCGAACGCGAAATGTGGTTTTAGTCAACCGCAACATTGTGAAGTTTTACTGATCTGTGACAGTGAGAATGAGTCTCCAGAACGAAATGATCGCTTATTTACATTTCTCTGAATTGAATTTACTACAAAGCCAATACCATCTGTTTTACATTATATTAATGTTTATGTTGTGTGGGTCTTGGATAAAACCTAGAAAAATACAAGAATAAAAAATAATGCAATTTTTCAATGATTTAAAAAATTTGTAAAAACACTGCGCAAGAGATTTATATTCTCAATTACAAGAACAATTAATTATTTTATTCATTGAGTACAAACTGATTGTTATTAATTGTTTTATTCATTGAGTGGAAACTAATTGCTAAGTCATTTTTTAGTTAAAATACTTGTAAAACAGTTACAATTAATTATTGAATTTTTGTGACAAGCTGCCAGTGCCAGTGGACAAAACTGCTGAATATAGATACACCTCTCAAGACCAAATTTCAAGATTTTGTTTTCTGACCTAATATATTATGTGAATTTTCACAATTAACTTAATGGGGGATGACGGTATAAAAAACAATTTTACAATATTTACATGCAGAATCAAGATAATTAGACCAAATCATAACTGCAGCAAGAAATGTATGATTCATTTAAATAAATTTAATTTAAAAATGTTCTGGCTGAAGTTCTTCCATAGATTTCAGTTATGCGATCTCAGCCAGTATAGATCTTTGCTGGTTTTGAAGACGCTTGCTGACTTCCAGCAGATCTTTGTCGAGGGCAGTTGGGAGTGTTGTTCATGGTCGCCCTCGCCAGCCAGCAACGTCAGCGGGTGTGAAATATTTGTCTATGGCCAGCTGTGCAGGGGCTTCACATAGAATGCAAAACACGTGTGTGTGTGTGTGTATGTATATATATATCTATATTTATATTAGTAACATTATTATTAACATATCATAAAAAATATATATATTTTATTGGTTGAGACAGCATACAGTGTACTGAGAAAAATCATCATGCACTTGGCTCGTAGATGGAATAATGTAGAATCTTGCAGCCGTTGTCCATTCAACACAAGAAATGTCGGATTCAACAGTGAAATACTGTAAAAAAAATTATAAAAATTACATCATGTTGAATTGCACAATGTAAAGTCAACATTATTTTATGACAAAAAAGTAACAGAAATATGTAATAAATTGTGTAATATTTATGCAATGGCATTGTTTTTCTTCACAAAAAAACATTTAGTACTCTATATGGAACACCAATTAGTATATATTTCTCAAACAATTATTTCATCATTGTCAATACGCAAAATTATTTTGGTGTTCTTTGTGTGTACGTGCGTGCATGCATGTGTATGTATATATACATATTTGGCAGGGAATGAAAGTCCAGGCTTTGCCCAAATGTTAAACAAATAACTTCATAATCATGGAAGTTATGGCTTTCTGTTGAAATGTATTGGTCTGATGAAATAGCTTGCTAATTAGCCATTGTTGACTTATTAATTGAGTTACTATTAATGATGACTAATGTATATTTATGACCCTACTTAATGCATTTTGAAATTATACAAATATCTTCATAATGATGGAAGTTATGGCCTTTTATAAAAAAAAGTGTTGACCTGTTGCGTTTGCGCATTTGTTAGCCAATATTGACTTATTAATTGCATCAATTGAGTTATGTATATTTTATGACCCTGTTTAATGAATTTGTAAACCCTGAACAAATTATGCAAATATCTTCATAATCATAGAAGTTATGACCTTTTATTAAAAGGTGTTGGCCTGTTGAGGTTGCACATTAATTAGCCAATGTTGACTTATTAATTGCATCAAATGAGTTATGAAATGAGTGGGTGATGTATTTGTATGACCCTTGTTAATGAGTTTGTAAACCCTGAACAAATTATACAAATATCTTCATAATCATGGAAGTTATTGCCTATTATCAAAATGTGTCAGTCAGTTGAATTCACGCACTAAATAGCCAATATTGACTTATTAATTGCATTAACTGAGTTACTATTAATGATACGTGACTGGACTATGTATATCTATGACCCTACTTAATGTGCTTGCAACTCCTGAAGAAATGATTAAAATATATATATATACAAACAAAAAAGTTATGCCATTTTAATCATACATTTATTGAAAAATAACACAAAAATTAGAGACTTTTGCCTGTATACAAGATACAAAAAATTTTCGGATTTTAACCGCATCAAAATCATAATATCTTTGGCTCTAACAAAGAAATATTGATAAAATAAACAGTTTTTGGTTCCTTTACATGTCACCTTTCATTTAAATCAATTGCCAATGTTCTACCATGATATCTCATTTTTGTTTGAAGTGCCTACATTGGTAATCGTTTACTTAACTGGCCTAAATTATTACGGCTTTATGCCGACGGTTTTTACAGCATTTTTGTACCTGAATGCGTTCCTTACATCATTCCGCATATGTTCCAGTAAAAAAAGTTCATATATTCTTTTAAAATATTGTGTTTTAGGCCACTTTTAATCAGTTTTACACATCAAAACAGCGGAACCAATTGCATGATAAACATGGTGCGATTTGCGCATTAGTCACGCCTCGGTGCCATCAGAACCGCGAAGGCGATGTTTGTGTGCACTGGGCATACAATTACGCAACGTAAAAAATGAAGAGAATTTTTTTTTTAAAATAGGCTCCAAAAATGTTTCAAACGAAGAAATTCTAGAAAAAAATTAAAACATTCTCCACAGTTTTCATATTAAACTCAACATTTGTAGAGCACATACAATCACCTCTAACGTAATATTTCATATTCTATTTAATGGAATATTTGATGTTGCAAATATTATTTGTATGAAAATGATGTGGTCGATATTAGATGTTATGCGCAACTGCAAGGGGACATCTCATTGCATTTCATTTTAAATATAATTAAATTTAAAAGAATGCATGGGTTAAATTATCTGTCATTTGATGAACAAAGATTATTGTTTTTGTAATTAAAATTTATACTGATGATATTGCATGCCATGCGCATGTGCAACTTTAAAGGGACGACTCATTGCATGTCATTAACATAATTAAATTAAAAAGAATGCATGGGTTAAATTATCTGTCGTTTGGTGAGCAAAGGTTATTGTTTTTGTAATTAAAATATATACTGATGATATTCCATGTCATGCGCATCTTTAAGGAGGGAGGGAAGGAGTACTTTAATTTTTTGTGGGATGACAGCCTTGACTTCCTGTACACATCAAGGCTTTGGCATTTACAGTGACATCCCACCTGTTGTTCTAGGACATATTAGTAAATTTAGGTATCTCCAATATCACCTTATATGTTTACTATGTTGATACATAATAATGTATAGACAACTAGAATTGTGTCGCCATCTATACATGTTTTATTTTTATAGAACACACGATGGGACAATTAGCAAACAACATGCTGGGACAATTAGCAAACATTCTAGTGTTACTAACTTTATGGACAGTTTATGTTTCACTGTGTATACATGCATTATTATTATATTGTACCACAACTGTTGCCAATTGACTTGTGTATTTATGTTACGTGAAAACTACTGTCATTAAATACTTTTATCCCAGCTCTGCCATCTTGTGTTTCACACAAAAATAATTTATATAAATTTAAGTCAATTTATATAAATTTACAATTTAATGTACTCTCTTTACATTAACATGTTCATTTAAATAATTTAAAAATAATAATTAAATTATATGCATATTCATATTTTGGGGAAACACCAAATACATATTTAGTTTTTTATATTTCTAAACTGGTGAGTAACCAAACCACATATGTATTGCTTTTTACATATATGCTGTGTCTATGTGCAGTTGTAGTATCACCGATTTGTCTGAATACACACATTTCTTTATCGACTGATAGCACATTCACAGCTCACATCCAGCGGATACACAATCCTGTGCATTCAATGTGTATTCGACGGTTATGTGCCAGTCACAGCAGTATGTGCAAATGCCACACAATTTCTTTTGTGCAACTGCCTCGATGTAAATACTTACTAAATAGTGTTATTATTTTTAAGCTTGGACAAGGATTTCCTATAGCAATTTACCTTATTTCTGCATGCGCCTACATAGGGGTATATATACGAAGCGTTAATCGGAACAACAATAACAGGAAAATTGTATAAAGCCTGTGTCAGACTAACCATGGTGTACTCGGCACTCACCCCTCCTCCCACAATAAAGATGTGTAACTAATTTTTTACAATGCAAATAAAGGTTATTACATATACCGCATGTTGTATTGTTTTGTAATTATGTGAGGAAGTTTTTTAGTCCTAGTTTCCATTTAGGTAGAGGAATTATATCCGGAGTAGGTGTGTCTGTATACCTACATTACCATCTCCGGACAAAATAAATGTATGTTGTGATGTGATGCTAGGTCTACTGATTTTGTATAATAAAAAGTGTAAAGATCATCTTATAAGCAGTTAGCCACATCACTGGTATTTCTCCCATTCAATACATATGAAGTGTCAACATGTACGTGACTGAATTATTTTAAATAAACAAGATGTAGACAAATTATGTTGCATTACTGCAAGGTCAAAATAATAATGATCGTTAGGGGTTTTGTCCATGAGGAGTTATGTCCGTACTGCATTTGTAACAATATTTAACAAGATTGCCATCCAAGGCAAAGGCCCAGATGGCAAGCAGACAAGGACACCATGGGCTTATCAAGAGTCCTCACCTAACTGTCCTTTTCAAACTAGCCTCCTGATGGGTACAGACTTTTAATTGACGCCATTCATTCGTTGGTGCTCACTTCACTGATGTGGGTTCCAGACCAGGGGTAAGCTTACTGTCTTTAACATCTGTATCAATAAACCCGCCAAGCAGCAGTATGAGTTACACCAGCAGACAGCTTTAAAACACCATTGTTACTTTGCGAAATTTTCATTCAAATAAATATAAGAAACTTTTACAATAGTTGATTCATGGAGTTCTTTACATATAACTGGTCATTGATGGTAATGATAATGAAACTGACAATGATGGCTTGTAATGATAATGAAAAGTTATGTAGTCCCATAATGATAATACATTTCTGTTTTTACGTAATTGTGGCAAGGATACTGAATACTCTATGACGACTCCATCCCTCTAAGAAAGCTAATTTATAACTGTAAACTGTTGTGTTTTATTTATTACACACGTCAAAATCACACTAGCAGTTACAATAGTGTAGCACGTTGATTAATTAATTATTAATATGTAAATTAATGTTATATATTTTGTTGAATGTATGTATGCGCAATGAAAGGATGCTTTTAATTCATGTGTATTATGAGAAAGTAATTACTGTTATTTAATATGAACAATTAAAATTGTTTCTGAGCTATATCTTCTTCTTCCCATTCATCACTGGCAAGGCAGTACTACATCACGATTTCTCCGCAGGATATTGCTGCGAAAACGGACAACACAGAATACCTCCCTCCCTCCGTCCCTCCCAACAATACCCCTCCCCATCAGAAGGAAACCAGACATGCAATATCAGCATAATAACAACAAAAAAACCTTTGTTCACCAAACGACAGATAATTTAACCCCTGCGTTCTTTTTAATTTAATTATATTAACAATGACATACAATGAATTGTCCCTTTAAAGATGCGCATGACATGCAATATCATCATTATGTTTTAATTACAAAAACAATAACCTTTGCTCACCAAACGACGGATAATTCAACCCATGCATTCTTTTAAATTAAATTATATTTACAATGACATGCAATAAGATGTCCCCTTGTAGTTGCGCATGCGCATAATATCTAATATCGACCACATAATTTTCATACAAATTATATTTGCAACATCAAATATTTAATTAAATAAAATATGAAATATTACGTTAGAAGTGATTGTATGTGCTCTACAAATGTTGTGTTTAATATAAAAACTTGGGAGAATGTTTTAATTTTTTTTCTAGAATTTCTTCGTTTGAAACATTTTTGGAGCCAATTTTCTCAATTTTGTTCTCTTAATTTTTTTTACATTGCGTAATTGTATGCCCAATACACACAAACATCGCCTTCGCGGTTCTGATGGCACCGAGGCGTGACTAATGCGCAAATCGCACACGCGCCATGTTTATCATGCAATCGGTTCCGCTGTTTTGATGTGTAAAACTGATTAAAAGTGGCCTAAAACACAATATTTGTTAAGAATATATGAACTTTTTTTACTGGAACATATGCGGAATGATGTAAGGAACGCATTCAGGTACAAAAATGCTGTAAAAACCGTCGGCATAAAACCGTAATAATTTAGGCCAGTTAAGTAAACGATTACCCAAACATGAAACAAGTCTACATTTTTTAAAACCCGTAGCCACGTGAACGCCAAAATGTTGAGCAGTCAAACATGAAACAAATCTAGATTTTTTAAAACAGGTAGCCATGTGTACGCCCGCCCGCCAAGAAGGTTGGATAAATGCGCTCTGACAAATTTATCAAACAAGAATATAACAGGTCTTGACACTGATCATTGTGTTACCCTAAGGAAACCTAATTTGAAACCTTCCCATCTACTACTAGGGCACGGTCCACAGTCAGAATCCATCCGCCATTACATACATAAAGAGTCCCAAGGAAAAAATGAATTGTGCGGATAGGGTTTATTTGTGAGAGCAGAAATTGTGTGTATGAGTGAGTGGAAGTGATGTTTTTGTGCACAGTAGCATCTAAGCTTTGAAATGATGCCATTTGTCAGTAGGTATACCAGTTGCGTAAGGACACAGTGGCTGTTAGGCAGGATGTACTCATATTTGGGAAACCGGGGAATTTCATGGCAGAAATGCACGGGCATCATGCGTTGAAGCAATTTGTGCAAAAAGGAGGTATGTCATTTTCACGAATTTTACACACCAGGTGTCTTAGTGGGTCTGTGATTTTCTGTGAATTTAAAAAAAAAATTGTAGGATAAATTTTCAATGTAGGCGCAAGAACGTTATAATGGTCGTCTATGGGAAAAGTGACTGTGGTCCGTGCCCAATATGACATTTTGACTGGCTTGTTACCAAGGCAACGCATCGTGGTAAAACAAGCATGGATGACATTTTTTTGGACAAAATATAGGTGGAAAATCAAGTTTAACACTGTCTTGTCAAGCAATGACATTTGCATGTTATGGACTGGGTGTTTTAAAACATATTGTATAGGCTAGCTAGCCCAGTATGGTGTCGTGTGAAATTTCCAGGTGCCGGTGGTAATGCTGGTAAATGGAAGACAGTTCTTTTACATAGATTAATGTACATGCTGCACAATAATTTACCACACATTCCTAAACATCTAAGTTGTAGCCATATTTGCAATGTCAGCTTGTGTGTTAATCCACACACATAATACTGGGTCCACTGCTGATAAACAACAATAGAAGATAGTGTGTGAGAGAGAGAAGCATTGTTTCGGTCATGGTCATTACCCTCAGTGTATTTAGAAATTGTGCAGTTGAACATGTGAGAGACAAATCAATTAGTTAAAATCAATCAGTCAGACATTACTCACAAGTGTGTGTCTTTTTATATGCTCCACTGCTTGCCTGTCTGTCTGTGTGTCCAGTCTTCATTGTGGTCGCAGGGATGTGGGGGTGTGGGTTGTGTAATCCTCCGGATTATGTTGTCTCATTGACACGTGACATCAGTGATGGTATCTATCTGGCATTACCAGCAGGCGTTTTGTGCATGTCACTGTGTATTGTATGGCTCCAGCTTGAACATTTTTTATGTGTATCCACGCTTAATACACCTGAGATTTTTTTTCCAGCAGAGGCTGACCTTTACCTCTGTGTGCACTGTAAATCTAGGAACAGCACACAATTGACTGTCATTAAGTGATGCGTGCTCTGCAATGCACTTATTATACATCTGCATTGTTTTTATCTCAATGCAGAATGTGCATTTCACATTGTCGTTCATATTTTCTCAGGTATGTCGATGTCAAGTCATCAGCAAGATGTTTCTTCGGTCTCATCAGTTTTGCTTGAACCGATTTGCCCTCAGCATCGATGAGTCCACCTGGCATAACTTTGGTGACCCATGTGAATTCGGCTTGCGCGAGTCTCGGCATCCGCATGCGTAGTGTGGAATTGTCTGTATTGTTTTTCTTGGACGTGTGCGCAGTGTATCCCTTCTAATAGCCCATGCTTGGCTATTCTGAACTTTCCTGCATCTTTGCCTTTCTTCTCCATATAGATATCTATATCAGGGTCAAAAACTGTTTACATCTGGCAGATCTGTGAGCAGTCTGTCCAACTGACATTGTAGGAATGGTCAGAATTTTAGTGGGGTAGACCACCCGTTTGTCATACAGCACAGCTATTGGCTGAGAAAATACCCCCATGTAGATTCTAAGTGGAATTTATAACCTCCTGTAGTTGAAATCTGAGCAAAAAGTAGGCTTATCATCACTGTAATTGCAACAAGAGACCCTCTGATGTCCCATACAGGCTTCATTTTGCAGTGTGTCGTTGACAGCTACTGGGCACTTTCAGTGTCTTGAAATTAGGTCATCCGTGTCAGAAATGCCAAATATTCACATGACAACTTGTCAGATGTATAGCTTCTTTTCACACGTACCACAATTCGTTGTACTTTGAACGCTCAGTATGACCCATCGCTGTTGTGAAATACACTGAAATGCTAGCTTTTTGCCCCAAAACTGCATATTAAAAAAAAAAAATTTTTTTAATTTTTATTAAAAATTAGTTGACCATTTTAGTGTTGCATTGATGAAAATACCTCACATTTTGTGGAACACTTGTAAGATTTCCTTTATCTGAAGCACTGCAAGTAGTGTGGGCTTTAAGACTAAAGTGCATATATGCAGTTCAGCCCACTTGAAATTCTTCCCCTCACAGACGGGGGCATGTCTCGGTGACATATCAATTAATGTGTAGTGTTGCGTTGTGGATTTCCTTCTGTGATTTATCGAGATAAATGTTTTTCTTCGATTTGGTATAACTTTCGTGACGGTTTGTGAGATGTCGGAAATTAATTAGGGCACGGACCACAGTCAGAATCCATCCGCCATTACATACATAAAGAGTCCCAAGGAAAAAATGAATTGTGCGGATAGGGTTTATTTGTGAGAGCAGAAATTGTGTGTATGAGTGAGTGGAAGTGATGTTTTTGTGCACAGTAGCATCTAAGCTTTGAAATTATGCCATTTGTCAGTAGGTATACCAGTTGCGTAAGGACACAGTGGCTGTTAGGCAGGATGTACTCATATTTGGGAAACCGGGGAATTTCATGGCAGAAATGCACGGGCATCATGCGTTGAAGCAATTTGTGCGAAAAGGAGGTATGTCATTTTCACGAATTTTACACACCAGGTGTCTTAGTGGGTCTTTGATTTTCTGTGAATTAAAAAAAAAAATTGTAGCAAGCATGGATGACATTTTTTTGGACAAAATATAGGTGGAAAATCAAGTTTAACACTCTTGTCAAGCAATGACATTTGCATGTTATGGACTGGGTGTTTTAAAACATATTGTATAGGCTAGCTAGCCCAGTATGGTGTCGTGTGAAATTTCCAGGTGCCGGTGGTAATGCTGGTAACTGGAAGACAGTTCTTTTACATAGATTAATGTACATGCTGCACAATAATTTACCACACATTCCTAAACATCTAAGTTGTAGCCATATTTGCAATGTCAGCTTGTGTTTTAATCCACACACATAATACTGGGTCCACTGCTGATAAACAACAATAGAAGATAGTGTGTGAGAGAGAGAAGCATTGTTTCGGTCATGGTCATTACCCTCAGTGTATTTAGAAATTGTGCAGTTGAACATGTGAGAGACAAATCAATTAGTTAAAATCAATCAGTCAGACATTACTCACCAGTGTGTGTCTTTTTATATGCTCCACTGCTTGCCTGTCTGTCTGTGTGTCCAGTCTTTGTTGTGGTCGCAGGGATGTGGGGGTGTGGGTTGTGTAATCCTCCGGATTATGTTTTCTCATTGACACGTGACATCAGTGATGGTATCTATCTGGCATTACCAGCAGGCGTTTTGTGCATGTCACTGTGTATTGTATGGCTCCAGCTTGAACATTTTTTATGTGTATCCACGCTTAATACACCTGAGATTTTTTTTCCAACAGAGGCTGACCTTTACCTCTGTGTGCACTGTAAATCTAGGAACAGCACACAATTGACTGTCATTAAGTGATACGTGCTCTGCAATGCACTTATTATACATCTGCATTGTTTTTATCTCAATGCAGAATGTGCATTTCACTTTGTCGCTCATATTTTCTCAGGTATGTCGATGTCAAGTCATCAGCAAGATGTTTCTTCGGTCTCATCAGTTTTGCTTGAACCGATTTGCCCTCAGCATCGATGAGTCCACCTGGCATAACTTTGGTGACCCATGTGAATTCGGCTTGTGCGAGTCTCGGCATCCGCATGCGTAGTGTGGAATTGTCTGTATTGTTTTTCTTGGACGTGTGCGCAGTGTATCCCTTCTAATAGCCCATGCTTGGCTATTCTGAACTTTCCTGCATCTTTGCCTTTCTTCTCCATATAGATATCTATATCAGGGTCAAAAACTGTTTACATCTGGCAGATCTGTGAGCAGTCTGTCCAACTGACATTGTAGGAATGGTCAGAATTTTAGTGGGGTAGACCACCCGTTTGTCATACAGCACAGCTATTGGCTGAGAAAATACCCCCATGTAGATTCTAAGTGGAATTTATAACCTCCTGTAGTTGAAATCTGAGCAAAAAGTAGGCTTATCATCACTGTAATTGCAACAAGAGACCCTCTGATGTCCCATACAGGCTTCATTTTGCAGTGTGTCGTTGACAGCTACTGGGCACTTTCAGTGTCTTGAAATTAGGTCATCCGTGTCAGAAATGCCAAATATTCACATGACAACTTGTCAGATGTATAGCTTCTTTTCACACGTACCATAATTCGTTGTACTTTGAACGCTCAGTATGACCCATCGCTGTTGTTAAATACACTGAAATGCTAGCTTTTTGCCCCAAAACTGCATATTAAAAAAAAAAATTTTTTAATATTTTTATTAAAAATTAGTTGACAATTTTAGTGTTGCATTGATGAAAATACCTCACATTTTGTGGAACACTTGTAAGATTTCCTTTATCTGAAGCACAGCAAGTAGTGTGGGCTTTAAGACTAAAGTGCATATATGCAGTTCAGCCCACTTGAAATTCTTCCCCTCACATACGGGGGCATGTCTCGGTGACATATCAATTAATGTGTAGTGTTACGTTGTGGATTTCCTTCTGTGATTTATCGAGATAAATGTTTTTCTTCGATTTGGTATAACTTTCGTGACGGTTTGTGAGATGTCGGAAATTAATTAGGGCACGGACCACAGTCAGAATCCATCCGCCATTACATACATAGAGTCCCAAGGAAAAAATGAATTGTGCAGATAGGGTTTATTTGTGAGAGCAGAAATTGTGTGTATGAGTGAGTGGAAGTGATGTTTTTGTGCACAGTAGCATCTAAGCTTTGAAATGATGCCATTTGTCAGTAGGTATACCAGTTGCGTAAGGACACAGTGGCTGTTAGGCAGGATGTACTCATATTTGGGAAACCGGGGAATTTCATGGCAGAAATGCATGGACACAGTGGCTGTTAGGCACACAGTGGCTGTTAGGCAGGAATTTCATGGCAGAAATGCACGGGCATCATGCGTTGAAGCAATTTGTGCGAAAAGGAGGTGTCATTTTCACGAATTTTACACACCAGGTGTCTTAGTGGGTCTGTGATTTTCTGTGAATTTAAAAAAAAAATTGGATAAATTTTCAATGTAGGCGCAAGAACGTTATTGTGGTCGTCTATGGGAAAAGTGACTGTGGTCCGTGCCCACTACCCTTTATTGCCTGTCAGTCAGCCATTTTTCATCGACGACGATGGCGCCACACAGTGTGTATGGAAGCAACCAGTGGACGCTGTGATCGCAACAGTGGCGACACATCGCAGACCGTATAGCAACTCTTCTTGTGTGTTACATTGCTTTGTTGTGAGAACGTCTGCAAGCAGACATTTAATGTCGGTGAGTCATTCCTCTCAGTCATTCCTCTTTGCTAATGATATTGTCACCTTCATCAGCTCATGATTCAATACATTATGTAGGTCAACCTGGCTGCCAGCTTCGTAGACGATGACAAGGCGTCTGAGAACACTTCCATCAGCTTTCAAGACTGGTGCATGGTTTGCCCTTATCTTAAGTACTCTATGTTACTACCTCATGTAAAGTTTTATAGCACTGTTCCATCGTACTGAATCATGGAATGGAACTGCTGGTGGTTATACAATCCAATGTTTACCACCAGTTTATCTTCGACCAATGCATCATCTGGCTGCTCTCGGGGTTCTCTGGCATCCATAATGGAGTCGTGAATTGTATCAGTGGCTCGATCCATGCCATGGCAGTAATGTTGTGAAGAGAAGAGGGTGTACATCAACGGAGAAGACATTGAATTGCTGCAAGGTAGACAGCAGTGAAGTGTTATCTTCCTGGTCAAATGTCTTCGCCTCACTAATTGTAAAGCCGTCTTCCTTGCTCATATGGGACATAGCATAGGTGTCGGCAGCAATTTGTGAACGGTAGTTGTGGGAAAGAGCCCACCTGCTCAGGTTAGACGATGTGTTGGTTATTCACGTCATGCACCACTTCCCTGTGTCATTCAACCACCCCAGGCTGTCTACAAAGTTCCCCTGCTGAAACTCCTCTAGCACTTCTTGTGGAAGTTGGTGCATCCCAGAATCAGACAGACAGGGCCCCGTCGGCCATAGTTTTAGCAGTCAACCGTCGCGAAGAAAGACAGCATGCAACTGAATCTGCGTAAGTGAATATTGCGGAGTTCATCACGCTTGGCCCGTGAGAACATCAGAAGGGTGGAGACCATATTCACGCAGTCTCAATGGCATAGTCTCTTAGGCATTTGATATTTCCTCACGAAGTCCTACATTATTACGGTTGGCAGAATGTCAGACGACTTGGTATTAGTAGTCTCCACAGTTATTGTAAGGTGATATTGTGGACCAGTGTGGCTTTTTCGCATGCATTTCCATTCAGAAATTGTTGTATCGTACTAGGGCAGATGGTACCATTTTAAATATACGACAAAAACAATGATTCACTTGAATAAAACAATTTATAAGCACACCCAGTGTATATGCGTCCAGTATATATATATACAATAATTAAAACCTAAATTAGCAGTTTAGATTTATGTTTGAAATATATATATCTGAAGCAACAGGTAAGTTACACGTACAGTCAAAAGACGTCACATTAATTAAATATAATTCAGATAATATTTAACTTTACAAACAGGCAATTTATTGCACTAGCTATTGACCACAACGGAATGTTGCATAGCAGTTAAATATCAACGGAGTCGAAATGTTCGGAATGAATATCACAATCATACATTATCATAAGCACATATCCCATGAGGTATAAATATATGAATAATAACATTAATTATAATCATTATGCATTTGCTATGAACAATACACATTGGACGTTTGTCGAGTATGCTTTATCCCTTCCTATAGTAGTTCCTTTCATTGTCAAAATAATCAGCATAACTTACAACAGGGAATGCAAATGGCGCGAATTTACATAAACAAATTCACGATACACTATAAATTCGCACAAACAGTTGGCAAAATTCACACAACATTCAAAATGTGCATACCAGGAACTTGATGATTTTAAAGGTGTGATGCATTAAATGTTATAAAAAAATGGTATATGAATCTAACACATATTCATTAAAACCCTGCTTAGATTCCATCAGAATCAACCTGGAAGTATATTTTACCCGAAAAATCACGCATCGCTATGACATATTTTGCGCGCCTTATCTCATGAATAATACCATTGTTTTCTTTTTATACATTATATTTTAACTATTTGGTCCCCTGTATTAACCTATCCAAATGCATCAAATTTAAGTGTCAACATGCCACGTGATGAGGGGTGTGGCAGGGGTTTCAACCTCCCATCCCACAACTCCCACCACTTTTTTTGCGTTCACCTTCCACCTATTTTTGAGGCCAACCTCCTACCAATTGCTAAGACCCACCTCCCACCAATTGCTAGGACCCCCCTCCCACCAATTGCTAGGACCCACCTCCCACCAATTGCTAGGATCCACCTCCCACTTCCTGCTACGCCCCTCCATGATCAAATCATATGACTTACTATATGAACAAAACATTTTCTGCGAAAACCAATTTATCGTATTCGTGGATACGTCAACTTGTTTACACGGAACAGTGGTGCTGTGGAAATATGTCTTGCACAAATGGTTTAAATCAACGTAATGAATGGTGGTCTTAAAGTTGCTGACTTAAAGTCCTAGTACGTGATTGTTATTCTAATGTGAAGTTTGCTAAAGCTATTTCACCTTTTTATGTGACTGACATTTGACAACTGAACGTAGGCATTTGCAATATGCATATCTTCTGCCAGTGTCATACTTACACAAATCAAAATGATATTAATAATTATATTAATCTTTTTCTGCGTATTTCACCTTCTACGATACGTTTTGGCAGCTTGGAGCTGTCTTCGCCTAGCGGTAGTCAGTCTGATGAAGAAAGGGGCAAGCTGCCAAAAATATCAATATATTTATACTTGTGGCTATACATCCTCTTTATAGAAATGTATATATAATTATGTAATTTTCAGTTTACGTATTACTTGCATGTATAACAATTACTATAACAAACTATCAATCATCATCATTGCGACAACCAGTCTGATTAATGTTCACAACGTGACAACTATTCTTCCAAACAACTGCATTTGTAACAACCAACACCACTACACATAAAGACAAAATATAAAACTACTCCGACATAGTGACCTACAATGACTAATGTGAAGCGAAGTTCGTTTTATAATGAACAGGTCTGCAATGTGGTGAAGTATTAAGCGCTTTAAGCGGTCCCAATGCCCAGATACAGCATTATTATAAGAACTTACCATTTGCGGCAGCCTTTCTGCCAAAATTCTGCGTTCAATCCATATACAAGATGATAAGGAAAATAACATCTTCATTGCAAACAACAACACCACTGGCTGACACAGCAGCTAGTACTGTACATTTATCTGGTTTCTTGCTGCAGGCTGTCGGTTTAGATGTGTCGTCGATCACGCTCTGTGGCAGATTGAGCAGTACGTAGGTAAACTGCCAATAAGGGGGAATTATATCTCTGAGCCCACAGCTGGTTCTTGGTGTGGCCATGCTTCCCACCAGTCATCAGGGTTCCTGTGCTTTTCAATAGTGATTCAGAAGTAGTCGTCCAACCAAACCAGTGTTGACTTATCTTGTAGCTGCATCTAAAAAGATATACAGTAATGTTTTTATATCTGACAGCATTTGTAAACAAACACAATTTATGTTGGACAAATTTACAATACATTAGATAACATATATACATGATGAACATACATCAATAAAAAAATGCATTAATGAAATACTAATCAGGCTGGGTCATGTTTATTATTTAACGAGGACACGTTATAACAATAAAAACAAGCATACATATATATTAGGCAAACATTATGGACAGTGCTAAAATGCATCACACTTCAATTTCCAAACAAACAAATGTTTATTGTATTGTTTAAAGGGAATATACAATGATTTTCATTGATGACATTATCTAAATTTTTCGAACTCAAAATACATCTAAATTAACATTGTTATAATTCATGTTTAAATTTGTATTGCTGCAGTATATCTACTATCAGAAATTGTATAAACCAGGAATTTGACAGATCAATAAATGTGACAGACCAATAAATTTGACAGAACAATAAATTTGAGACCAATAAATTTGATAGCCCAATGAATCATCATCCGGTGAAAAACATTTCACCTTCAAAGGGTTATTGGTAGGTCTTTAACTGTAATAGAGCAGTCAGTCTTTAAATATGTTGTAAAACTAGCATATTTTAATTCATTGTGTATTTTGTTTAACATCAAGAGGTGAAAGATCACGATGGTAACACGTGGATATTATTTTTACCAACCAATATGTTATAAATAGTAAAAAATTCTATATTGCAGCGTCCCGTAAAACAGTTCCTCTTTGTGCCCGTATAATACATTGTTGGGGAAATAAAAAGTTTGAACTCAACTGACCTTCATCAAAGTGTGTTGACACAGACAACTAGGGAACCTGGTCCAACATAGCTAGAATAGCAACGCGAATAGCAGCTGCCAACTGCTTGACAGTATATGGCTCGTTTAGTGGCGGAACGTGTATAAAGGCAGTGCAGGAGTTGTTGATGTGTAGAGATGTGTAGTAGATGTAATCGCACAGATACCTACGAGAAATAAAGAAGACAGTAGAACCAGAGGGCACAAAGCAGCATTAGTTAATGATCAACGTAGGTTGGATATGAAATAGCACTCATTCTCACAGAGGATGATAACTGAATTGAATAAATGATCTAATGATTGTGTCAATGATTATTATTGCTAGCAGTGTGGATATGCTTAAACATAAAATTGACAAACATCTAATAAGGACTGGCTATACATGGATAAATTGATAGGCCTATGTCTTTCTTGTCCACTTTCCTGCCATCTGAAGCCTGTGGCTTTGGATGGCAGCCAGGTAAAACCCGTGTTAGACAATACCACTGCATATTGTAGACTGTTAAACTGTTGTCACAGATACAGCCCTCGATGATGTCAGGGGATTGCCAGCCATGGGGGAGCTTGACAGCCAACCAACTGTAGAAGAGCTCAGTGGAGCCATTGACTACCCCGTGGTAAAGCACCTGGTAGCAATGGCATACCACCTGAGGTGAACAAGTGTGGGAAACCCGCTCTGGTGAAACATCTTTACAAGCATATCTGCCTGTGCTGGGGAGAGGGCTCGATACCTCAAGACATGCGTGATGCCAACACTTTCACCCTTTACAAGAATAAGTCAATCTGACAAAGGCCTTTGACCTGGTCAGTAGAAAAGATTGGATATCCCCCAAAGCTGCTGTGTACGATTACCTCATTCCACGATGACATGCATGGCACAGTGCAGTACGATGGATCATCACCGAAGTCCTTCCTAATTCGCAATGTTGTGAAGAAGGGTTGCATCCAAGCACCAACCTTGTTAGGGATATTCTTCTCCCTGCTGTTTTCCTGTACTTTCGGCTCATCTCCAGGTGTGTACTTAAATTCGAGGACTGATGGCAAGCTGTTCAACCTGGCCCGTCTGACGCGAAAACCAAAGTGTGAAAGGTCCTGATCAGGGAGATTCTCTTCGATGATGACGCAGCGCTAATACTGTACACTGAAGAGGGCCTCCAGAGGCTCATAGACCAACTTGCCCAGGTGTGCACATAATTTGGCCTGATCATAAATCTGAAAAAGACCAATGTCATGGGCCAAGAAGTGAGTGAAGCTCCAGCCATCAGCATTGATGACCACACTCTGGAAGTGGTGCAGCAGAGTTCACCTACCTAGTGTCAACGATCACCAGCAACCCATCCCTCAACGTAGAGATAAATATAAGCATATCGGAAAGGCATCTGTCATATTATGGCTATCCGAGAGGGTGTGGGAGAACAGCATGTTCACTGAGAACACCAAGGTTGAAGTATAACAGGCTTGTGTCCTATGCACCTTCCTCTACAGTAGTGAAGCATGGACAGCATATGCGAAACAGGAAAAACGCCTCAACAGTTTCCATCTCTGATGCCTCAGACACATACTTGGCATCACCTGGCAGGAACACACACCAAACAAGGATACCCTTGAGTGTACAAGCATCCCCAGCATGTCCGCCATGCTAAGTCAGCGACGTCTGCGTTGGCTTGGCCATGTCTGCCACATGGGGGATGGACATATTCTAAAGGATGTCCTCTATGGTGAACTTGCCTATGGTGCAAGGCGTGTCGGCCGTCCAGCTCTGCATCCTGAGAATCTGCTGCAGCAGACCGCAACAACGGGTGAAAGGCTGTGTAGAATGGTATGAGGAAGGCAGAAGAAAGAAGAAACAAAGTGTGGACAGAGAAGAGAGAGCGTTGGAGAGAAATGCCATCGACTGCCATGCCTCTATATCAAACTGTCAACACCTGTACCATCTGTAGCAAAGACTGTCACTCAAAAATAGGACTTTTTAGTCACAACAGATGCTGTGCAAAACACTGATGTCACCTATGGCGCAGCTCCGTTATCTTTCAAGATCAATGGATGCCAGTGAATGCTAACATAGGCACACAGTCACACACCATTGCTTTCCTATAGGTATTTTATTAGGTTGGATTTCTAGACACTGTGTATTTATAATTACGTCCATGATATACTATTAGTTTTTAATTCATGAATTGTCTTTAGAAAAAGCCTTATGATCTTGATATATACAATGTCAGAATTTAAGTCAGGTAATTTTGTTATTTCTAATTAGTAATAATAATATTTCCGTAAGTGATGCTTTGGCTAAAAAGACTAACCATACCTTCCTGGATCAAGTGACACGACAGCATCAACACCACACTTTGAGTTGGTGACTGCAGTGCACACATCCTTCATGTTGATACATGAAGTAACGCAGTCAGCAGCTCCCGGGTGGCAGCACTGGCTGTCAAGAAACATGCCTCTGTTGTCACTCTTGTCGTAGCCATCATTGTGGGCTAGCTGTTCCAATGTCAGCTCCTTGGCTATTCCAGAGACGCCAATATGTATGACAAGCTGAAACACAAAGATGTACTATTATACAAACAGATACAAACAACTGGTACTAAATTGTACAATAGAATGAACTTCACACTTTGTTTCAAAGTTACACTAACCATTCCATGATTGAATGGAGGGGGGGGCTATTTTGAAATCCAATATGGTGACACTGACACCTTAAACTATAGGAATAACTGCAGCAGTCATATATGTAATCAGTTTGTGTACAGAGTAGTAATTGGTTCTAATGGCAGCCATTTTGAAATTCAAAATGGTGGCATCTGTATCATCTTCAAAATGGCACCATTCGATGTATTACCTCCTCAAATGTAAGACTAGCCAACAAAATGGAACACAGATTGTGTAAATGCTACCAGCATAAATATGCTTAAAAACAAAAAAGACCCAGGCGGGTTATACACATAGATAAAAAAATTTTGGTCTTTCAATAAGCCAAAGGCTTCCTTGTCCACTTGCCAGCATGATGGCAATCTTGTTAAATCATGTATTTAGCTGGCTTGAATACAGTTATTGGAAACAATAGGTTCTAAATGGCAAATATTTTAAATTCCTATATAACAGCCATATTTGTAGAATTTCAAGTGCACAAATCTGACAATTTTCATAGCTCACCAACTTTGGTGCTTTTATCACTTAATGCACAATCAGTTTTTTATGCTGATACACCACCAATGTTCAATCTGCTCAGAATCTATTGTACAAGACATCTGTTCATATTTAAGCTTTATTTGATACATTTGATTAATTTTAGGTAGTCTCATCTATGCTGTGTCATGCACAAGAGAAATAAAACGTTAAAGGGTAACAAGTCATGGTTTTGACCTATGCACCTATAATAGTTACTAAAACATAACCAATTGTAACTACAAATAAGAATATCACGCCAGTGGTTTACTAGGAAATTTTTTTTGAACACACAGCTTCTTAATTTTATGGGCTGCACCATACTGTTGGAGTTAGAGACTGCGTTGGTTCTACATGTATACCGACAGAGTGTAATTCGTCATAAAGTAGTATACGTTACCCGATTTCATGCAATTGCACATGCGCTTATCGGTCGCGGTGGTTAACATGTCAATGCTCAGTTAACCAGAGAAATCTCCCACTTTTAGAACACATTCTGAGTAAACCACTGGCATGATATTCTTGACTTTAATTGCACATGGTTAGTTTTTATTATCTCTTTTAGGTACATAGCCCCCAAACCATGAATTTTATTGCCTACCTTTGGCTGGTATTGTTTCCATAGTGATGGTACCATGGTCATGACACTGTCATATTCCACTGGGATTTCATGAGTGACTAACATGAAGTCATCGCCCGTGACTAGTTTCTCTAGTTCCTGGACTGACTCCCAACTGGCGTTCACGCTGTGGTTGCCGAAAGGACCAAAACCTTCAATACACAAAATATTTTGTTTGCAGACAATTGTTAATTTCTCACAATGTGTTATAGCTTTGGCTGATCAAATCTCAAGTCTCAAGTAGTTTTACTCCAAACAGCCCAATCTTGAGCTAACGCAGGAGTTTGGACCAACGGCTTTTAGTGTCTCTTCCGAAAGACACGGGCAAAGTGGGGTGAACGAAATTGCCCAAGCTTCGAAACGGCGGAGGTGGAACCGAACCACTGTCCTCTCGATCGACAGGCGGGTGCTCTAACCATTAGACCACCGCTCCCCACTAGACCAAATAAACGTTTTCGAAGAAGGACACTTATATACGTTCTAAACATTACGTCATAATAAGAAAAGTCATGCACTACTGCCCAACTAAGTCATGGAAATGTTGCTGTGAAGATTTGTACTACTCTGACAAAAATGTCAGAAACTGCATTTTAATTAAGCCATCCTATCAGAAACACCCTTTTGACACATCTTAGACACCACAAGTGTCACAGATAAAATCTACCAATATATTAGACAAAACAATATGTATACATTAAACCCTATATTACAGGAATACAATGGACATGAAAAATAATGTAATGCTTACAAAAATATATAATTTGACTACACTATATAAAAATGCCTAATAGAGCATGATTTGACAAAATAAGTGATTAGGAAATTAAGGTGAGACTACACAGAGGTGTTGTTGCCTAAAAATTTAAAGATAATGAAGATCATGAAAAATATGTTCTTGAAACTATGGTAACACCATAAAACTGGTGGGCACAAACTAACGATGGGAAAAGAACAGTGTTGTGGACATGAAACTGAACATACAATATGACATTAAAAACATTCAAAAGTTTGGCTGAATTCGATTTGATCCTTCAATATCAGTACCCCATTTCTATTGTACAGCCATTTATTCTACTTTTACTTTCTTCCACTATCAGTCAAAGCTAATGTCTCCACTAGGTTTCTATATTGAGCCAATTATATTTTATAGTATCAGTGTTCCGTTAAGTCACCAAACAGGGTTGTTTGATTTAAATCATAATTTAAATCGCTCCAAAAAAATCATTGATTTATGTTTTTTTTTACTTCTGGTTTTTTAATCGCTGATTTAAATGAATTTAGCAAAAATAATTGTTTACAAGCATCCAGATCAAGAGTTTTGCATGTTTTTAATACAAAACACAAAGTGCGCACACTTGTGTAGCTGTATTGTCTCCAGATAGTCTGATAGTAAAATATTTTATGACATTGTGTATGTTTGAGCTATTCCCTTTCTGAATGCAGTGAAGCCACACAAACTTGTCTTCCAGAGGAAGTATCTTTTCAACACAGAAGCCCTGAGTTAAAGTCCACTTACAGCTTGTGCTAGTTGTTAGCAATTCCGTATGTTGACTCAGTTGTTTAATACTGTACCAGTTTGTATTCTGGTTAGAGACCCTTAGAGTACACAGAGCCCTGGACAGGTGCTAATCCACCCTATAGGCAAACAATAATTACCACTGCTACAGCCATAGACACAAAGCATGCTTTCCTTTCCAAGACAGATTATGCAACTACAGGGGAGTGAGGCCTTGTGGACATGGTCTAATGTCTTTATATAAGCAAAAATCATGTACCCTCTGTTAAGACAAGAACCCAAATCGATTTGAATATAACATGTTTGAAAGAGTTTACAAATTTAAACATCTATATAAATATCTATATGCCAGATTTCAAATAAATAAAAAAAATCAAATAAATCCGATTTAAATTTAAAAAATGTGATTTGTTTTATTTAAAAAAAATAAAAATCATGATTTTTTTTAACCCTGTCACCAAACAACATATACTGACAATGTCCTAATTGCACTTCTTAATTCAGGGCGTAGATGCACCCTCGCTGCCATAGCTTCTGTCTACATCAGTACCCCTGGCTGATCAACATTTTGAAAAGTGGATTTTTCAGTTGCTGTGTTAACCAATAATATTGCTCACTCAGATTTACAGGGCTCGCATACGGGAACTTAACTTTAGTTGATAGTGGACCCATCGCCACTGGTCGGACGGGTAAAGATGAGCATTTCATGGGAACACACTTTGGAGTTTGGGCGCGTCTAGTTCTCAGAAACACGTCAACCACGAAAGAATGCGGGACAAAGTACAAATGATTCAGCGTACGTCCACACATGGCATGGGATAAACTGACAAATCCACGTTTCAACAGGTCTATCTGCCAGGGGTACTGCAGTACCGGGTATTACTACAACCCTTGGCTAGTGAGGATGCATAGATGGAAAGATATGTATGGAATGTATGAGGATGATGAGGAGTTCTAACTGGTTTAGAAGAAAAATCAAGGATGCAATAAACATCCAGTGAACGAAACATGCCCAGAACCAAGACGTTGGCCAGGAGGTCCCAAGATGTTGGCCAGGAGCTCCCAAGACGATGAGCAGGAGCTCCCAAGACGATGACCAGGAGCTCCCAAGATGTTGGCTAGGAGCTCTCAAGACCTTGGCCAGGAGCTCCCAAGACGATGACCAGGAGCTCCGAAGGTGTTGGCTAGGAGCTCTCAAGACCTTGGCCAGGAGCTCCCAAGACGTTGGCCAGGAGCTCCCAAGACCAGTCCTTCTCCAGTTTGTGTCAGTAGTGACGTCACTCCACCAATGAATGCGAAGTGAGCTAGTTGAAATATTTGTGGAATACAAACAAGTCTCTTGAGAGGTAAATAAAATATAAAAATTCAATGTTTTTATTAGACAATACAGGTAATAGACAATACCTGCTGTCACTAACACATTGTAGACTCTGTTTGAACAGCCCTATAACAAATTTATATCTGACCTTCTGAAAGTAATGAAACACTAGATGCTGAGATAACGTATGCTAAACTTCACCACATGATGATGACTCACCAGTAATGAGAACAACAGGGGATGGTTCTGTGTTGTCTCCCATATTGCCCCAGTCAATTCTTCTTTATTTATTCTGTGAGCCACAGAACTGAAACATGTCAGGTCAAATAAATATATATTGTGTGTGTGTGTGTGAGTGAGCGAGCGAGTGAGTGCGTGCGTGCGTGTGTGTGCACTGAACAACAAAAGAAATGCTGCGTTGACATAAGTTTGGCGAGTTGATTGTGTCATGACAAAAACAATGTTGAAATGTTCATGTTTCTTTTGTTGTTTGGTGTATATACAATCATGATAGAATGACTCTGAGATATCATGATAATTATGGATAAACACAACCGATGGTCTTATAGCAATGTTGGTTTACTGGAACGTAAACCATATTATAATACCATGGCAAAAACATATTTGAGCATCCTGATATACTTTAAAAACTGTATACGATCAAAACCTAAAAGTGCTTACTGAAAACTCAAATAGGTTGAAAATCACACCAGTGATGTTAAGCATGTTATTTTAGAGGATCTTGCATATATAAAAGTTAACACTGACACTAATAAACTGCATCATAAACATTTTAAACAAAAATGTAATTGAAAATTTAATCGAGAGTTCATTGAAATTTGAATACAACCCATTTTGGAATAGTTAATTAATTTAATTAACTAGCATTTCTGATTAATTAATTACTTTAATCAATGCAATTAACAACTGAAATTAGCCCATGGATGATCTTGTAATTAGGTTTAACTATTTTATAACCAAAAAAATGCCTGACTCGATCAGCTGACACTCAGGTCATAATTAATACGTCTAATGGGCAATAAATCAGAACATTTAGGGCAGTTATTTGTAACTACTGAAATGATAGCAAAGAAAATTAAGAAGATGAAAGATAATAAATCACCTGGAGTTGATGGGATACCACCAAAATTGCTTAAGGAAATTGTTGAGCAAATTAGTACACCACTTGCAAAATTGTTTAACTTGTCACTAGAAGAAGGAATAGTTTCTTCAGAATGGATAGAAGCAAACATTACGCCGCTATTTAAGAAGGGATCGAGGAAGAAGCCAGAAAATTACAGACCAGTGAGTTTAACATCAGTTGTATGTAAATTACTCGAAACACTAATTAGAGACCACATGGTGGAATTCCTTGTAAAATATCAATTAATAAATACATCTCAACATGGATTCCTAAAAGCAAGGTCATGTCTAACCAATCTCTTATGTTTTTTTGAAGAAATTACAAAGTGGGTAGATGATGGGTCACCAGTGGATGTTGTATACTTAGATTTTCAGAAAGCTTTCGATAAAGTGCCACATCAAAGATTGTTACTTAAACTAAAAGCCCATGCATGGTATAGGCAATGATGTAATCAACTGGATAGAAAAGTGGCTAACACACAGAAGACAGAGAGTAATAGTAGATGGTGAGATTTTAAACTGGAAATCTGTTTTGAGTGGGGTACCACAGGGATCAGTATTAGGCCCTATACTGTTTTTAATATATATAAATGATTTGGAGGATGACATATCTAGCAAAGTACTAAAATTTGCAGATGACACAAAAGTATTCAGAAAGGTTAGTAATGATACAGATAAACAAAGTTTACAGGATGATCTAGAAAAATTTGTTAAATGGTCAGAAAAATGGCAAATGTTATTCAATTTTGGGAAGTGTAAATGTATACACATAGGACATGGAAATATGGACGAGATATATAAAATGGGGGATGCTGTACTAGGTAGAACCACACAAGAAAAGGATTTAGGAGTAACATTTAGTGCTGACATGAAAGTTTCAGAGCAATGTGGGATTGCTGTTTCAAAAGGAAATAAAATTCTAGGGCTAATTAGGAGAACTATCATGTATAAGGAGAAACAGCTAATTGTACCCCTGTACAAAGCAATAGTTAGACCACATTTGGAATATTGTATTCAAGCATGGAGGCCGTATCGTAAAAAGGACATAGACATTTATGTATAATTTTAAAAGACCCACCTGTGATTTTGCAACTGGCCACAGGAGACTAAGAGGAGACCAAATAGAAGTGTTTAAAATAGTGAACGGTTATGAGGATGTTGATAGGAATATGTTCTTCAAACATAAAGAAGGCAGTAGAACCAGTGGACACAAAGCAGCATTAGTTAAGGAGCAGTGTA
>OY759273.1:25760455-25780455 GCA_963662155.1 Lamellibrachia columna | reverse complement strand
CAGCAAGAGTTTCTATGCTTATGTAAGGAGTAAACAGAATGTTCGAGATAAGGTCGGACCACTGGAAAACAACAGGGGAAACATAATTTCAGAGGGGTTTCAAATGGCAGAGGTCCTGAATGAGTATTTCAGCTCAGTATTTACCACAGAAGATATCAGCTCACTTCCAGTTCCACTTACTAAATTTGAGGGAAATAAATCAGAACATTTAGGGGAGTTATTTCTAACTCCTGTAATGATAGCAAACAAAATTAAGAAGATGAAAGATAATAAATCACCTGGAGTTGATGGGATACCACCAAAACTGCTTAAGGAAATTGTTGAGCAAATTAGTACACCACTTGCAAAATTGTTTAACTTGTCACTAGAAGAAGGAATAGTTCCTTCAGAATGGAAAGAAGCAAACATTACGCCACTATTTAAGAAGGGATCGAGGAACAAGCCAAACAATTACAGACCAGTGAGTTTAACATCAGTTGTATGTAAATTACTCGAAACACTAATTAAAGGCCACATGGTGGAATTCCTTGTAAAACATAATTTAATAAATACATCTCAACATGGGTTCCTAAAAGCAAGGTCATGTCTAACCAATCTCTTATGTTTTTTTGAAGAAATTACAAAGTGGGTAGATGACGGGTCACCAGTGGATGTTGTATACTTAGATTTTCAGAAAGCTTTCGATAAAGTGCCACACCAAAGATTGATACTTAAACTAAAAGCCCATGGTATAGGTAATGATGTAATCAACTGGATAGAAAAGTGGCTTACACACAGAAGACAGAGAGTAATAGTAGACGGTGAGATTTCAAACTGGAAATCTGTTTTGAGTGGGGTACCACAGGGATCAGTATTAGGCCCTATACTGTTTTTAATATATATAAATGATCTAGAAGATGACATATCTAGCAAAGTACTCAAATTTGCAGATGACACAAAAGTATTCAGAAAGGTTACACATGATACAGATAAACAAAGTTTATAGGATGATCTAGATAAATTAGTTAAATGGTCAGAAAAATGGCAAATGTTATTCAATTTTGGGAAGTGCAAATGTATACACATAGGACATGGAAACATGGACGAAGAATATAAAATGGGGGATGCTGTACTAGGTATAACTACACAAGAGAAGGACTTAGGAGTAACATTTAGTGCTGACATGAAAGTTTCAGAGCAATGTGGGATTGCTGCTTCAAAAGGAAATAAAATTCTAGGGCTAATTAGGAGAACTATCATGTATAAGGAGAAACAGCTAATTGTACCCCTGTACAAAGCAATAGTTAGACCACATTTGGAATATTGTATTCAAGCATGGAGGCCGTATCGTAAAAAGGACATAGACAAGCTAGAAAGAATACAACAAAGAGCAACCAAAATGATTCCAGAATTGAGAGACCTTAGTTACGAAAGTCGCTTATTACAATGTGGTTTGACAACACTAGAGACCAGGAGATTAAGAGGAGACCAAATGGAAGTATTTAAAATAGTGAACGGTTATGAGGATGTTGATAGGAATATGTTCTTCAAATTTAAAGAAGGCAGTAGAACCAGAGGACACAAAGCAGCATTAGTTAAGGAGCAGTGTAAGTTGGACATGAGAAATTACTCTTTCTCACAGAGGGTGATAAATGAATGGAACAAACTGCCAAATGATTGTGTTAATGCTAGTAGTGTGAATATGTTTAAAAATAAAAATAAAATTCTAGGGCTAATTAGGAGAACTATCATGTATAAGGAGAAACAGCTAAATGATTGTGTTAATGCTAGTAGTGTGAATATGTTTAAAAATAGAATTGACAGATATTTGATAAGGGTGGGCTACACATAGATGAGAAAATTGTTGGACTCTCGATAAGCCAATGGCTTCCTTATCCGCTTTGCCATCTGGAACTTGTTGTTTGGGATGGCAATCTTGTTAAATCTTGTTAATTAAACATAGTAATACTTTAAAGTTAAATTACCACTGGTACTTAAATGTGTGTGTGTGTGTGTGTGTGTGTGTGTGTGTGTGTGTGTGTGTGTGTGTGTGTGTGTGTGTGTGTGTGTGTGTGTGTGTGTGTGTGTGTGTGTGTGTGTGTGTGTGTGTGTGTGTGTGTGTGTGTGTGTGTGTGTGTGTGTGTGTGTGTGTGTGTGTGTGTGTGTGTGTGTGTGTGTGTGTGTGTGTGTGTGTGTGTGTGTGTGTGTGTGTGTGTGTGTGTGTGTGTGTGTGTGTGTGTGTGTGTGTGTGTGTGTGTGTGTGTGTGTGTGTGTGTGTGTGTGTGTGTGTGTGTGTGTGTGTGTGTGTGTGTGTGTGTGTGGGTGGGTGGGTGGGTGGGTGGGTGGGTGGGTGGGTGGGTGGGTGGGTGGGTGGGTGGGTGGGTGGGTGGGTGGGTGGGTGGGTGGGTGGGTGGGTGTATATGTGTATGTGTTACCACACCTAATTGCTCCCAGCGAAACACTCTGTTAGTATTATTCAAGAGTGTCTATTGTCAACATGGTGCTACCAAAGAAAATATGACTGATTCCATAGCTGAGCATAGGAACTGGGTTTATATCTGATATAGGTCTGATCAGTATATGCACACGTGCCAATTCTCACTTGATACATACTTAATTAGACCCATTTGCTCACTGGGTACCATCAACAAAAGCTCCCCATATCCTCACAGTGTTCTGTTCTGTGTTCACATACCCATGATTTATTTAAGGATCAGTGCAAGGAAATGTAACTGATTACTGATCAGTTGTAGCCAAGGACTTCCTACATTCTATTTTTCATGCCATAATGATCATTAACACTTTAGGGGCTTTTATGACCACAACTTATAAAATGAATACATTCATTATCATGACTCAAACCCTGAAGCTAAATTTACGTAGTAAATTTGCAACACTATTCTTCACTGACAGCTTCAACAGAAGTTACAAAAAGTGAGGATATCACTCAGAAGAGTACATCATCAGCCGCAGTGAAGACAACCTCGAGCGTGCTGCCTGCGACTCAGACACAGACAACTCCAACAACAAAGATCCCAGCCACAAAGATTCCACTGCCAACCTTCACAAGACCTCACAAAGACTCTGGGAAACTGCCTGATTACTTACACATCTGTCCCAGTAACGTTGAATGTAACAAACTTGGTGGTGACTGCATTGACTGTGAATTCAACATTAACTGTTACCATGGGAGAAATGTCTCGGTGACATGTCACCCAAAGTGGAAGGTTGTTTGCAAGGTAAGTTCTTAGCCACCCACTCCGTGTGTGTTGCAGGGGGAGATTGCACAATCAACGATGATAAAAGGAAACTATGATAAACGTTGCATAGACCAATTTGAATGTCGATAATGGCTTCTTATTAATGCATGTCATTTTATTATTTTACTTGTAGCAGTAGACCCCAGTAATTTAATCAGAACCTTAGTAGAACCCTTCCATTTTGTTCAGTTACCGCAAAGAAGATATATTCTAATGGCATGTGGCCTTGGCTGTTAAATTTGTGTGATGATGATGTCAATGATGATGTCAATGAGTCAATCTTTTATAATGTTTGTACCAGTGGTTTTTTTTCAGTTTCTTCCAGATTAAAATTATAAACTTGGATTCGAGTTTCACCCACTGCCCCAGGAGGAGCATGTTTCCTTGGGAAAAACCCCTTGTGACGTGGATATGTTGATGATATTGTTACAATTAGAAAGCAGATATAAATATAATTTTATGCCATCAGAATTGAGCCATGTTGGATATCTGTACCAATGCCTTGTTTGTTTACATTTTATATCAACAATCACCATCTACCAGAATACTAATTGCAAGTTTGTACAGTCTGTGTCATGCACACTGTGTCAACTGAAATGCCAGTTTATTGTAGCAATGTAGCAATAATCATTTGAGTGTGGCATCTTAATATTGGTAGAGCATGATTTATATTTTACTGTTACCAGTTTTTTTCCAATGTTATACTTAAATGTGTAGCTCTTTAGTTTATATTTTTATTTGTGATGTACATAATTATGCCTTGATAACATTTGTGTCCATAATTATATAAATTTGTAATATATAATTGCATCTTTTTCATTACTCATTCATTAACCGTTTATTTGAAGTTTGTTGACTTGTGTAGTGAACAGACTCATTATTATGATTAATACTGGGAACTGTAATTTATAACAGATCTTCAACCAGTTATGTAGTTTTGAATTAGATCCCCACATTTGTTAATTGAAGTCCTGTCTTTCATCACCAAGGGGTCAGAAAATTTCACACGCTGGTTCAAGTGCAGCTACTGCTACCAGACGCCACACTGGCAGCACCGGTGTATGAACACGACCCAGTGCCAAGTCCTAAGTGCACTGCAGCAACGATACCAGGCGAACTGCACTGTTACAGCTGATGTCATATGTCTTGGTAAGCACAGTTGAACCTCCTATGACTCTGCTAACATAGTAACGTTTATATTGTATATTTTATGACTCCCTACATATCAAGGTTTTTGTTGTATATTTTATGATTCTCCCGACATACTGAGGAACAACAAATTGAGGTTTTTGTTGTATATTTTATGATTCCCAACATATCAAGGTTTTTGTTGTATGTTTTATGACTCATAACACATCAAGGTTTTTGTTGTGTATTTTATGACTCCTAGCATATCAAGGTTTTTGTTGTATGTTTTATGACTCCTAACACATCAAGGTTTTTGTTGTATGTTTTATGACTCATAACACATCAAGGTTTTTGTTGTGTATTTTATGACTCCTAGCACATCAAGGTTTTTTTTGTATATTTTATGACTCCTAGCATGTCAAGGTTTTGTGTGGCAAATTGACATCACAAAACTGTATTCAGCTATGAGATGTCACCAGTGTGTCACACTACTAGTGGCCATGTTGTCTTGGCCTTTCATTGTAGTCTTCCTTAAAACTCCACCCTCAGTTGGTTTAGCCTATCACAAATCTGGTTCACTGACGTCCAAATATATAGTCTGTGAATAGTTTAAGTAACACCTGCAGTCGATTTAATAAAAAATTGCATATGTTTTTCAAATGATCAAAATAATTTACTTTTGTCGTTTGATATGGTAAGGCTCAAAATAGTGGATATCCAAAATGGTAAAAATGTTGAAGGTCAGTGCCGATCGTTGGCAAGACTTCCATCCTCTCGCCGATCACAAGACAAAGTTACAACATTTTACTAAGGGTGAAATTTGTGAGCTTTCAGCATTTCTATGTTCACTTCAATTAATGTTTGACCAAACATTAATTAATTTAATAGTCTGTCTGATGATTTCACAAAAACTACATACAAACAAACAAACTAGAATGTTGCAGTGGATACTAGATACATTTGATTTCTCGCAAAATTAATTTTAAATGAGACTAAAAAAAAAAATTGAGGAGGGACCTTTAATGTCCAGCCTTTCCCTCCTAGTCAGTCATGCCCTGGGACTTTGGATAGTGACCAGTCTGTTGTCTACTTCCTTGCACTCTCCACCAAGAATTACTGTTTGTACAGGTCGGAGGCAATTCTATAAGATGATGCAGTGCAATTGGACATCTGGAAAGAGATGGACAACTGCTCTCGCACTTAGGTAGGTGTGATTGTTTATTTGTGCTTTCGTCATGCAGTTTGTTTTGGTTGCGAGCATTTCTCATGACAGAATGTGCAGTTTCCCGAACCTTGGCAAGCAAGCAAAATGTTTGGTCAAATGTAAACAATGGTTTGGTTAAAACATTATTATTTGTACTAAAATGTTGTTATGTTGTTATCTTTGTCACAGCGATTCTATTTTTTATATCTGAAAAATGTATTCATTGTTGTAAAGTTCAGTAAAAAACGAATTTGGAAATGTACAGAGATGCATCACATTCTATTGGATGACAACTGTTGACAGTGTTGACAAGTATATCTTATATGGGTGGGCTGCACATAGACAACATATTTGTAATCTCGTTAACACAATGTCTTCTTTGCCCATTTGCATCAAGAACTTATTAATTTGGACGGCAATCTTGTTAAAGCCACTAGGCCCACTAGGCGGCGTGGTCATAACAGTGGCGCCACGTTGTTGACCGGGAACCAACCAAACCCAGTGCAGCACATTAACAATCTGTCATTCACAAGATGGCGCCACAATGCTGCGACACGCTGGATGGGTGCTTTTTACTTACGATGTGTTGTCTATGCGTTAAACGATGTGTTCACACATACTAGATTCGGGCTAATATGTTTGGTGTACTTTTAGTTACCTTTTAAATTAACATATACACATGCACTTGATGTTGTTAGCTAACAGTTATTGGGTGATTTCGTGCACTTTGTAAAACTCTTACCTTCAAAAAGGTACCACTTTGGTATATATCACGCGAAACTGTGTGCCCTTTTGGCGGCAAGATGGCGCCCAAGAACGAAATCCAGGGAGCGTGGCCGCGTAACCGACTCCAAATGTTATCTATTTTCGACTGAAGAACAATGAAATTCGCAATGTATTATGCCATGTGCAGATACAGTGTAAAATCAACCAGGGACACTATCGTTATTTTACAGTTTTAATCATTGCATGTTTTACAGTACAAGTGAAATGCGAATAATTCTTAATTCTTAATTAAATAATTCTTAATTCTTAATTAGCCGGCACATTTGCCCAGCAGGAAGTTTGGAGTTAGCCGAGGAACAGCATATATATATATATATATATATATATATATATATATACATATATACATATATACATATATACATACATATAATATATTATAGGTCTTGCATTAACTGCTCAATTAAAGGGAAACAAAAGTCATGGTTTTGGGCTAGAAAAACCTTGTTGACCACACATCATCTTAATTTCATGGGCCACGCCATATTGTTAGATAACCCTACATCACGAGTGTCAAAGTGTAGCAAAATTCACTGGCCAAATGAAAATATATTTGTATACACCTATTCCTATATTTGCCAATACAATATTGGCTATGCTGTTTGCATCCAAACTGAACTTATGTAACATATTTTGGCCTTTGTTTACTAAACTAGTCCTTTTCTGACAAAACAACATGTTTGTGTGAAACTTTGCGTTGGTTATGTGTATGCCAGCCTCCCTTAATATGTCACAATAGTTTACATTACCCGATTTTCATAGAACTGCGCATGCGCTTATCGGTCTCGCTGGTTAACATGTTAGTGCTCAGTCTACTGGAGAAATGACCGAAATCTCCCGCCTTTAGAGCACATTCTGGATAAACCAGTGGCGTGATATTCTTGATTTTAGTTGCACATGATTAGTTTTTATTATAACTTTTAGGTGCATAGCCCCAAAACCATGACTTTTGTTTCGCTTTAATAATGAATGTTGCATGTATACAATGGTATGATTTTCACTATTTGATATGATTGTGCAGTACATCTTTTCGGGGTTTTTTTTGCACCGACAGATATGTAGGTTCCAAGTGAAAAAACAAAGCGTTTCTTGACTTTGCCATGAAATAGACTTCTGTTACAACTTGCAGCCGGTAGATCGGCTTGTGCACGTTGAGAATGTGTTACTCTATAAGCCGAACGGGGAATCCCCAGGAAAATCACGCGCATACTTGGGTCAACTGATTCAACTGCTCTACTCGCTGTGGACCAGCTAATTTCAGATAGATTCCCGACATGTTACCATAAAATACCACACGTGGAGACTCGGACGCCAATAAAAGTCGAAGAGTTTTCGCGACTGAAACCCTTCCGTCTACAAATACAAATGGCGTCGCAGATTCGACCTGCCGAGTCCGTAGCGTTCTGACGACAAAAAAAACGATACTACAAACTAAAAAAAATGCTAAGTGTCGTCATAGACATTCGTAATGTATCTAGTGTAATATTATCTTATAATGATAGTAAAACACTACTGTGACGCCTAGATCACAGGGCTCCCGAGTATTTCTCGTGTTTCATGTTTTGTCTTCATAAAGGCTTGGAGATGATAGGATGTATCTTCTCACCATACTTCTGTTAGTTCCAGTGATATGTCTGCTCACCATACTTCTGTTAGTTCCAGTGATATATCTGCTCACCATACTTCTGTTAGTTCCAGTGATATATCTGCTCACCATACTTCTGTTAGTTCCAGTGATATATCTGCTCACCATACTTCTGTTAGTTCCAGTGATATATCTGCTCACCATACTTCTGTTAGTTCCAGTGATATATCTGCTCACCATACTTCTGTTAGTTCCAGTGATATATCTGCTCACCATACTTCTGTTAGTTCCAGTGATATATCTGCTCACCATACTTCTGTTAGTTCCAGTGATATATCTGCTCACCATACTTCTGTTAGTTCCAGTGATATATCTGCTCACCATACTTCTGTTAGTTCCAGTGATATATCTGCTCACCATACTTCTGTTAGTTCCAGTGATATATCTGCTCACCATACTTCTGTTAGTTCCAGTGATATATCTGCTCACCATACTTCTGTTAGTTCCAGTGATATATCTGCTCACCATACTTCTGTTAGTTCCAGTGATATATCTGCTCACCATACTTCTGTTAGTTCCAGTGATATATCTGCTCACCATACTTCTGTTAGTTCCAGTGATATATCTGCTCACCATACTTCTGTTAGTTCCAGTGATATATCTGCTCACCATACTTCTGTTAGTTCCAGTGATATATCTGCTCACCATACTTCTGTTAGTTCCAGTGATATATCTGCTCACCATACTTCTGTTAGTTCCAGTGATACTAGAACTCCTATCAGTGTGGTAAGAAATCAAATAACGTTCTCCTCTCTGTACGGTTCTTGCGCCGTTACGGTCTTAACACATCTTTGAGGCAGGTGTTCTTTTCCAGTGATCATGATGTTGAACCAGCGTAACCTGGACCTTCCTCTCGGTCTCTTTCCCGCCATCTTCCTGCTTAGTGCTACATTTTTAACATAATAATATTCTCTTCTCATCACGTGACTATATCATCTCAAGTTATTCATCATGACCACTTCTACAAATGGAGTGATATTGCTATTGATATTGTAGAAATGATCATTTCGCTGTCTGTCCCATTTGGTGACACCCTGTGTCATTCGTAAGACGTTCGTGTCTGCTGCAGTGATTCGACTTTCAAGTCTATTTGTCAAAGTGCAACAGTCACAGCGAAAGAGGAGAATCGGTCTTAAAATTATCTGTTTGGCTTTCTTAGGCATAACTGTACCTATGGCCAAATAGCCACAGCCACGCCAGACACAGAGACGAGAACGCGTCAAATCGGCACGCCATTTCAGCTGTGCCTTGTCTTTGGCATGTGGCCATTATGCACTCGTCGCCGGCTCTGTGTGGCGCTACATAATCGCACATTCGTCACTCATGTGCAGCACACGACTTGTTCGAAAGTGACGGAGCACCGTTGACGTATTCGAGCGGCAGTGTTGGGCATTGACACTTGAGGCCAGCAGTGACACAACCGTCACGTGCAGACAACGAAGCGCTGGCAGGAGCGCTGGTTGATATATGTGTGGTGTGACGATGCCCGCTTGCACTGCGGAAGTGGCAATATGAAGACAGAGGACACACAGCGAATGCTCATTCAGGCAATGCAGACCTGCTATTTAGACAGCGTTTTGCATGCATGCATACAAAGAAAGCATCTCTTTCAGAGTCGTTTCTACGTTTTGTATGTGTTCATTTTATGTATTCTAATTTTCTCCAGTCAATGCTAGCCCATTTTGGGCATGTATGGGTGCATGCGTCTGTGTTTATATGTGTGCAATATAATTACAATGTTGTTTACTTTGACTGGAGAAGAAGATAAAGAATTTAACATAATTATATTTGGAGTGTTGAGACAATCCGTGATGAGATTGAGCGTGCGTGCCTGCGTGTGCGCGTGTGTGCGAGCGAGGGCACCCGCATCTACTGATTAGTCATAATTGTCTATGGCATCATCGTCGTCACTTGCGTAGCCGATGTCTCATCAAAACAGGTGATTCTCTAGAACCGAATCGATATAAACACCAGCCCATGTTGGAAGACGTCTAATTCACTGACACTTATAGGCGCACAGACAGTGCGATTATAACTATCAAACCAACATGACGAGTGCTACTCCAGTATACCCACTGTTTACCAATGAAAGGTGCACAATTACAACCACCTGCACCCGGCGACACTAACACTGACTGGTGCTAATTGATCTTCATATTCCACGTGTTGACCAATAATGAGTTAATCCGTATGAAACACGAATACTGATAGGCGGATTCCGTTTTGCTTAGCGGATTAATCATGTGAGAAACATCAAAGAACTAGTATGTGTGGAGTAACATTTCATATCTGGACCTTGCAGGCCGAAGTGCGGACGTGCGAACCTGTACGACTCTGACACCATCATTATGTTTGGTCTGCGTTACATTGGCTTCCGCTGTGAACTAATCAGCGACGGGTCTGGGTTTACCGTTACAAGTCTGACGCGTTCGAAAGCGTATTGTACACCGCTAGAAAAATGCCAATCCTCCGGGTTGGATAACTTGGTAGTCAGACATATCCATCTATGGCTTGGCACATGGCGCTGCCAGTCAGTACAGTGATGGCTTCTTCAAAATTGCGACGTAACACGTTCAGCTATAGTAACGTTTACGACGCCTTGCCCTTGAATTACGTAACTTCGGACAATCGAACAAATATACGTAATTGTTTGCATAGCGTTGCGGACAATTGTACGTAATAACTATAAAGGATAATTCGATTGTCTGTGGAAAGGGCAACATCGGGCTGAATTTAGAAACAGATTAATCAGAGACGCAGATGAGCCCCTGAAAGTTTGACGCCCAAGATGCTAAGCTTCTAGAAGGCGAAGCATAACATACAAATCTACACTTTCTCGATTATAATAAGATATACAAGACATATTAGTAAGCACGATTCTGAAGACTGTGACAACGTAATTGTTTACCGCTCGTGTCAGCGCGATCCTGCGTGACTTGCTCGGGTTTGACAATTGCGCTACCTGATGACATTACTAGTGATTACTGCTGGTTGGTAATTCGATTATGTTATGGCCATGCCACAGGTTGTGTGGTTGCCGACGCCATCTCCGGTGTGTCGAGTTTCGTTTCGCCCGCCACTGCAGATTAGAATGGAGTACCTATTATGGAGACCGCTTAAAGAACCCTCCTCCTTCGATTTTTTTTCGATAGTCTCATTTCAAATTTATTTTGCGAAAAATCTAACCTACGTTGTCTCCACTGCAACACGCTAGCTCGTTTGAGCAACTTTCTGTGTCGTTTTTATGAAATTATCAGACAAACTATTGAATTATTTAATGCTTGATCCAGCATTTATTGAAGTGAAAATGGAAACGTTGAAAACTCACGAATTTCGCCCTTGGTGAAATTTCATAACTTTGTCATGTGATCGGCGACAAGACGGAAGTCAGTCTTGACCACATAAATGTTTACCTTTTTGGATATCCACTATTTCGCGCCTTACCAGACTTAACGACTAAAGTAATTCGCGATAGGCTAAATCAGTAGAGGATGCAGTTTAGAATTCCTTCCTCAATTCGGTGTTTTCGCTCGTCTCGTTTCAGACTCTATACTTTATACGCATTTTTATTTAGTTTTTGGTGAACCACCGAACAAGCAATTAAATTAGTCTTGACCCGATGCAATTTGGAATAAGTAGGTCTTGAGTTTTTTTCGGAAAATAGCTATAGTTTCAGATGTTTTCAAAGTGACGGGGAGTTCATTCAACCCAAGGCGCAGCGACATAGAAAGCATTTCTGTCCAAGTTAGGTTTTGTTTTAGGCACAATAAGTTGTTGTGAAATCGATGATCTGAGCTGCCTAGGGATATTTGGAAGATGCAGGAGACTAGCCAAGTAGTGTGGTTGTTGTGTAGATAGAGCACGATATGTAAGAGTGGACAGTTTAAAATTAGTTCGAGTAACAGGAGGCCACTGTAATTGTTTAAGTAGTGGTAGTGATGGTGAAAACCGAGGCGCCCTGAGTACCACACGTGCCAGATAATTTTATACTCGATCAAAGTATTGTAAACATGTTATGTTTAATAAAGTTTATGTTAGAAGAGGTTTTGTATTTTAAGTGTACAGAATGTTGAAAATGTATACAAATTATTGCAATAAAGTGCGAAAAAGTGTTTTACGTTTGGTAGGCATAATATTTACCAATATTTGTACATCAACTTTTTTGTTATGTTCGACCTGCCAGAATATGCACATTTTGTGATCTTAAGATCTTAAATGTTGATCAAAATGCATAAATAATAACAAATAATAAACAATAACAATGTTTATATTAAATAATACGCATTGGTCGCTGTGTGTGTGTATTCGTCTACGCGGAGCAGGGTTGGAGTCATTGTTATGATAGAGAAATTATAATAATGGTGTTCATTACTTAATAAAAAATGAAAATGAGCGATTTTAAATTTATGAAATGATAATTATAGTGATAATTAACCCCTCTAATGAGAAATAATGATCATTGTCATTACTGTCATTATAATGATGACAACGCCAGCAAGTTGGCGCGAAGCTCACCGGGCAGTGACAGTGACACTGCTTTTCAATATTTTCATTCCAATAAATGTATGAAACTTCTATAGCCTACTTGTCAGTATTAAGTTTTTTTCCTTACATATAGCTGGCTATTGATGGTAATTATAATGAAAATTATAATGATAGCTTGTGATGATAATGAAAAATTATGTAGTCACATAATGAAAATGATAACGAAACATTTAATTTTGACGTAATGTTAATGATAATGAACACTCCATAATGACTCCAACCCTGGTAAGGCGACCAGGCGGCCTTGTGACAAGGCAGTCTGATTAGTCAGACATAGTCCGTACTGTCTAATCAAGATGCAGTGTACGAAAACAACACGACTCTCTAGGCACCTGTAATTAGATATGTGGCGCTCGTTTATGATTCGATACAACCACCATAATGATTACACGTCTGCGTGGTCGGCCACGTGGTCTGCCTGCGTGTTCTGCTCTGTATGCTCGGCCGCACGGTCTGCCTGTTCGTTCTGCTCAGTGTTCTGTATGCTCCGCCACATGGTCTGCCTGTTCGTTCTGCTCAGTGTTCTGTATGCTCCGCCACACGGTCTGCCTGTTCGTTCTGCTCAGTGTTCTGTATGGTCCGCCACATGGTCTGCCTGTTCGTTCTGCTCAGTCTTCTGTATGCTCGGCCACATGGTCTGCCTGTTCGTTCTGCTCAGTCTTCTGTATGCTCGGCCACACGGTCTGCCTGTTCGTTCTGCTCAGTGTTCTGTGTGCTCGGCCACATGGTCTGCCTGTTCGTTCTGCTCAGTGTTCTGTATGCTCGGCCACATGGTCTGCCTGTTCGTTCTGCTCAGTGTTCTGTATGCTCCGCCACATGGTCTGCCTGTTCGTTCTGCTCAGTGTTCTGTGTGCTCGGCCACATGGTCTGCCTGCGTGTTCTGCTCAGTGCTCTGTATGGTCCGCCACATGGTCTGCCTGTTCGTTCTGCTCAGTCTTCTGTATGCTCGGCCACATGGTCTGCCTGTTCGTTCTGCTCAGTCTTCTGTATGCTCGGCCACACGGTCTGCCTGTTCGTTCTGCTCAGTCTTCTGTATGCTCGGCCACACGGTCTGCCTGTTCGTTCTGCTCAGTGTTCTGTATGCTCCGCCACACGGTCTGCCTGTTCGTTCTGCTCAGTCTTCTGTATGCTCCGCCACACGGTCTGCCTGTTCGTTCTGCTCAGTGTTCTGTATGCTCCGCCACACGGTCTGCCTGTTCGTTCTGCTCAGTCTTCTGTGTGGCGGCTTATGCTCTTTCTTGTTTCTCTGTCTCCAGTGACCTAATTATTTCGTGGTGTTGTTTTACTTGCGATCTTCCGTCATTTATCAAAATGAAGTCTTTCACCTAATATAATGTGTCTGAACTGAAACAACACACGATTATGAAACGAAACAACGCTCAACTATGAAACGAAACAACACTCGAAAACACTGTACGGCTGTGAAACGAAACAACACACGACTATGAAACGAAAAAAACAACACTCCACTATAAAACGGAAACAACGTACGGATGTGAAACGAAAACAACGTACGACAGTGAAACGGAAACAACACACGACCATAAAACGAAACAACACTCGAAAATGAAACGGAAACAACAACGTTACTGTGTAGTAACGTACTATTGTGAAACGAAAATAACACATCAGTAGGCGTATTAATATTTGGCAGAATATGACAAGAATGAAGGTAGGCGCGTTTGTGACATGATTAAAAGAGCTGAAGGTTTGTTATTTTGACGAAACCTGTTCATAATACCAATGACATGACATTGGTGGCTGTGAACTGTTCTTTGAATTGTTGGTGGTCCGGTTTTCTTATAATCAGACAAAACGTTAACATGGCCTCCAATGCAATAATGCACTGTGGTCCGACATCTATAGTCATTTCTGATTCAGTGCTGCAGCTCGCTCGCGTTAACAAGTGCTTCCTGATCGGCGAGCTGAATGCTGTGTGGTAAAATCAAACCTCGACATCCTGTTGGTTTTTCACGCAGCGAAGGCCCGGCAGCTTGCGATTGTCAGCAGTAGTGAAAATCAGGTTAACTATGCCCCGGACAGCCTGCTGTCGCTACCTTCATTGTCTGCTACAGAAGGTTAAATCTGCCGACGCACTTCGATTTTTCTCGTTTCGTACTCTTCGCACAAAACCGAAGCTATCTATTATATTATCGTTTGTGCAAATGTATTCTATGATATACTGATGTGAGCATTTGTATATGTATTTATTATTAGTAGTACATATTATATACGTTCGTTTTTATTACTACATATATAGTTTTATTTATTTACGGTAGGACTATTTTTATGAAGATTTTTCATGAACTATTTTTTAGAATATATATTGTTGGCATTGTTCTCAATATAATTGTAAGTTATGATTGCACGTGTGTGAAGCGCCTGAGAGAAGTCTAGACTGATTTGGTGCTTTATATATATTTTTACTGCTATTGTTAGTTGTTTAGTTTTCATGAAATCATCGGACAAACTATTGAATTAATTCGACGAAAAAGGCAAAAGTTCCTATTGGTATTGTATTATATTATATGCGTAACCCGCTTCTGTATATTATGACAGGGCTATTCACACTTTATTCACACTTAAGCCTACCCGAAAGTTAATTCTGTTAACCGCAATGAACTCTGGGTATTTGTGACCGGGTGAAATGTGCATGTTCTTTCAGTACGAGGCATGAAGCAACGTCTTGTTCACCCCCCCCCCCCCATTACTTCTGCCGTGCGTTCTTTCTTAGTGTCAATTAAGACACCTTTCTCAAGTGATTTGGCCCATCGCGAATCTTACGTATTCTTGTTCTGTTCTGGCGTATGTGAATAAAGTGTATATTGGTTAAAAGCATCGACATAATTTACCACCATCGTTATATCGGGTAAATTGCTTAACTGTGAATAACCTTATGGTATATATATCTGTTGCTGAATATTGGTTGGATCAAATATAATTTAATAGTTTGTCGGATGATTTCATCAACACAAAATAATTGTAATATAATTAACTGTGATGATAATGCCGTCAACAAAGTCGTGCGTGAAAGGAAGGACTGAAGTCAATTTCTTGAATCCCGTCCCGGTTCGCGAGGTGGCAGCGAACGAACGAAATAACGAATAAGACATAAATTGACGCGTGTCTGCTCGGCGCAGCGCCACTACCAATCAGCCGATAAGTATCTATTGATATGTATATTATTACAGCAACACAAATAGAAACAGCGATGTTTATCAAATATATTGATTGACTTCTATGATCGATCATCGATCGGTTATATAAACTAATGATCGATCATGACAATTGGGCCAATTCCCTACACTTGTGTGATGTATGTTGCTTGCTTCGTTGCAGTATCACTCTCGGAGGGTTCGGTGCTGACCGCTTTTACCTGGGCCTCTGGCGAGAAGGCATCGGCAAGCTGTTCAGCTTTGGCGGTCTCGGCATCTGGACACTGGTGGATGTAATCCTTGTCGCTACCGGCTACGTCGGCCCGGCTGATGGCTCGCTGTACATCTTCTGAAGGGTCCGACAAACAAAGACCTTTGTTTAGTATTCCGTCGCGTCATCGACCCACGCCAACTACACACGAATGAAATGTCGGGCGGTTGGATTCGATGGCATAGCCAGTTGGATTCGAAGGTGTAGCCTGTCTGGATTCGATGGCATAGCCCGTTGGATTCGATGGTGTAGCGTGTTCGATTCAGTGGCGTGGCTCGTTGGGTTCGATGGCGTAGTCCACTTGATTAAATGGCATAGCCCGTTGGATTCGATGGTGTAGCGTGTTCGATTCAGTGGCGTGGCTCGTTGGGTTCGATGGCGTAATCCACTTGATTAAATGGCGTAGCCCGTTGGGTTCGATGGCGTGGTCCACTTGATTAAATGGCGTAGCCCGTTGGGTTCGATGGCGTAGTCCACTTGATTAAATGGCGTAGCCCGTTGGATTCGATGGTGTAGCCTGTTCGATTCAGTGGCGTGGCTCGTTGGGTTCGATGGCGTAGTCCACTTGATTAAATGGCGTAGCCTGTTTGGACTCGATGGAGTAGCCAGTTTGGATTAGATGGTGTAGCCCGTTGAATTCGAAGGCGTAGCCCGTCAGATGCTGACGAGTTCAGCAAATATGTGTCGCAACAAAGCAAATACGTGACATGACACAACAAGTATTTGTCACATCACAACACGTACGTGACACATCACAACACAAGTACATGACACGTCATTGCAATCCACAACAAGTACGTGACACATCACTCCATTCCGTAACAAATACATGACACGCCACTGCACTCCACAGCAAGTACGTGACACACCACTGCACTACACATCAAGTACGTGACACACCACTGCACTCCTCAGCAGCGCTTCCTGTCGCATTCGATCCCGCCAGCCGATCGGGTCAGTAGGGCTTCATCGTCGGCGTGTGTCATCGTGCGATGCGGCGGTTAAACAGCCAGCATCAAGAGAACGACTTCGCCGGCACCGTGCGGAGGGACACTATATCTAGTAGAGTTACCGGAGTCGTACGACAGTTCTACATGATCTTCTCTGAGTGTGACATTTTGTATGGCACAGTTCCGGAGTTTGTGTGACAGTGAGCGGTCACAAACGACCGATTTAATTTCGGCGTGCATGATTTTAATTTGATGACAAAGTGAAGATTACACGAATGCGAGTTACGTGAATGTATTTGTACATATATGTGTGTGCGTGCCCGCGTGTGTGCGTGCGTGCGTGCGTTTGCTTGGGTGTGTACGCAAGTGTGTACGTACGTTCACGCATAAGTATGTATATAATTCTTCAATGGAAAACACCAACGGACATCAACACAAGGTGAACGTTTTAATACGTGCTTCACTGGGATGAACGAACGATGAACTGTTACTACGATTGATTGACTTCTATGTGTGAGTGTACTAATAAATCATGGTATAATAACTGGTGTGATAAGGTGTTGATATGTACTAAAATTGTCTGGTATTAGAGAAAAAATAAAAAACAGATGGAAGACGATAGATCAGCGGACACTGGTGAGCAGAAGACGATAGATTAACGGAAACTGGTGAGCAGAAGACGATAGATCAACGGAAACTGGTGAGCAGAAGACGATAGATCAACGGCTTCGACGGGGGGGAGGGGGGGGGTTAGCAGCGAACAACAGAGTCAGCTTTGAAATTGGCTTATCAAGTGTCACTAATTTAACTTATATTATAAATAAATATGTCTAAAGTTGTGACTTTTTTATGACTTTTTCCTGTGACTTTATTTCCTACATTCGTTTTGTTAGCACAGGACAAAACTATTCTATTACATAGATAGTAATGTTTTGCCTTGCCAGCTAAACGGAGGGACTAAATGTCTCCGTGGTTTTCAGTTAGTCTGGTACTGTCAGGAATTGTGTGAGTTATTTGTAAAGTGGCCGCCATATTTCGCCAGTGTTATGTCTTAAACATTGGCTTTAGCTCAGAAATGGTTATGTGCAATTTGTTTTTAAATGTTTCTTTTTGTGTGTGAAAAGAGGTTACAAAGCACAAACCATTTTACATCAACATTATTTATTAAGTCTTATTACGTAAAAGAGATACTTTATTGCTATACGGTAATCTTTTGGGCCACCCAAAGAATGCAAAACATTGTCTTTTGATATTGGTAAGACAACTGTCCTGGAAGTAGCTAAACCCATTATTGTCAACCCGTGGCCTTGGGTGTGAGGAATGTTCCCGTCCAGGGGCCGCAGGCGGCGAAGTACCCCCCCCCGCCTATGGACTTTGTGATGTCAAGAGCATTTAGAGACCTGTGAAGGCATATGAGTTTCACTAACAATAAATCAAATATATTTTCAAAAAGAAAAGAAATTGTTATTCGGCTTATATTAGTGGTAATATTAACTAGCCTTCGTGTGCGACGCACAAACAAATCCTATGTCTCATTTTCGTCGAAAATAGACCTTTGCCGTGAGACCGTGACATTTAATGCAAAACCGTGAGTCTCGCGGCTTATGCATGAGAATTGACGGATATATAAGCCGGCCCCAACAATTGTAACTTCTCTTTTATTATATGATCAGTTATTTGCTATCTCAGTTTAGCAAGCCAATCTTCAGGTCGGACATGTATAAATTATCCATTTAAAACAATTACGTCATCCAGACGCCGGGTTGCAGCGTACGGTTTCGAAACCTAGCGACCAAACCACGTACTTTTCCTTTGGCACGCGTGTGATTGCTAATTTTCCCCCTCCCCCTCCCCTCCTCCTCAATAAATGCCAGTAATATACAAATGGTGAAATTTTAATATCGAACGTGTGGGGCAAAAATGCCAACATTAGTGGGGGCAAAACGCACAGGGTGGGACGTACTATTATCTGTCAGATTTGAGTCTGAAAGTGAGTAGACGAGTTGATAAGTTCCGCCTGCGTGTGACAGTTTATAATAAGCATATACAATATAACGCACTTATTGAATTTCAGAGAAAAGGAGCTAATTAATTAACAATTTCAGTCACGGTTCTTAATCAAATTATAACAACAAATATTACTATGATGTGCAGCAAGGTTTCGCTATACTGAAGTGTACCAATAATACAATCGCTTTGGTAATGCGAAATAAGTAAACTAATAATTAAATGAGGCTGATTAATGCATAACGCCCAGGGGCGGGCGTTTTGCCCCACCCCTGGGGCAAAACGCCCATTTTCAGGACCTCTGCTAAAATGGCTATAACTTTTTTCTGTGGTATTGAACATCGAAAATGTCAACACAAGATTTTCAGCTAAGATAATAAACTAGGTGATGCATCCAATATATCGGAGATATATCAAAAAGGTTTCTCCATGAATTCCCGAAAAAAGTAGGCGTATTGCCCCACCCTACTCTACTATCCTTGAAAAGTAAGCAGCATTGAATCAAAAATAGGGATATTTCCCGAAACCAGTACATGAATTAAATACCCTCATTTTTTTATTGCGTACTCACTCAATATGCTCTATACGACGCAGGTTTACCATTATTATTATGAAATCGGACGTGTTCAATTCAGACGGAACTAGCGATTATCGCGTACAAAATAGCGCGTGCAACTATTGTTTACGTTATGGCATACAAAATGGCGGACGAATATTTGATTTGTTTTAAAACCGAATGACTGCCGACTGCGACGAAAGATGACATATTCCCTGATTTGAACTGGTCTAAATTTGCTAAAATCATTAAGCGTGCGAAATAAATACAAAAAGGTACATTTGTGATTTGCACCCCCCGCCCCTGTAATCATCCTCGACGGCTGGCGGAGTAGCACAGATATTCGGAAGCAGCCTACGCACATGTCCAATTATTTGTGTTACTCCGCCGCCGTCTCGAACGATTCAAGCTGGAATCAATTCGCAAATGTACCATTTATATATAAATAATCCTGTAGACAGGTATATGTGGGTCACACCCGATAGTCTAGGGGCAAACTGTTAGGTTTGTCAAG
>OY759273.1:25637955-25755455 GCA_963662155.1 Lamellibrachia columna | reverse complement strand
ACAGCTTCTCTGACAAACCGGCTGTCTACCTCAGTCGCCGTTAATACATTCCGCTTCCACCTTCCAGAGCCTGTTTTTATCTCGCGCCGCTGATAAGTTAGTGCTTCAATTTCTGGCGGTGTCGACTATTCCCCCGTCACGACCACCACTTAGCAGGCAAGCGCTCGCTCACACACGTTGGTGCCTGCAGTAATGACACGGGAATGACAACGACGTTCTTGTTGGCGGGGCGACGAATTAGACATTGAGTGTTATAAGTATTTAATAATGCATCCAGTAGGTTTTACTTTGAGCGCACAATAAGCGACAAGTCGTAGCAATATTTTGAACGTGTACCACGTAAACTGCTTCCTCGCTCTGTCACTTGTACAAATTCTGCGGGTGTGCCATTTTAGACCTACCTAGTATCCACATGCTAGTTCGTTTGTACAACTTTGTTTTATGTAGTTTTTGTTTGAAATCATCAGACAAACTATTAAATTAGTTAATGTTTGGTCAAGCATTAATTGAAATGAAAATGGAAACGTTGAAAACTCAGGAATTTCAACCTTGGTGAAATGTTGTACGTGATCGGCCAGAGGACGGAAGACACGCCCATTATCGGCACTGACCCGCAAAGGTTTTATCATTTTAGAAATCCACTATTTTGAGCCTTACTAGATTTACGACTAATGTCAATCCTTTCAGTGATTTAAAAAAATCGCATTTGTTTATTAAATTGACTGTGGGTGTTGCCGAAACTATTCACACACTACACATTTGGACATCGGTGTACAGGATTCGCGATAAGCGAAATCAATTGAGGATGGAGTTTTAAGCCGCTTGTCTTCATTCCAGCGCAGCATCATCGCAGCATCAGCCCACGCAAATCATGAACGGGTCAAGACCTGTATGACGAATATATCTTAAAGATGGAAATTATGACAACGAATTACCGAAGGCTCCTCGAAGCGATCAATGGCCGGAAAATTATCTTCAGTCAATACGTGTTCAGTGTATTGATTAAATACAACTATCTTGTTTGGCTGGTACGACTGCTACTGGAGAATCGACAACTCAATTGTTAAATGGCATCATTGCGAAGTGCATCGCCTGCGAATCGTACGAGACGGTGACACAAGTAATCCGACGGGGCCTTGTCAGATCACTTGTGCAACTCCGCAGGCGCAGGATACTATTATAGGGGGTTGCACATTTATTTCACACGCCTTAAATTTAATTAAAAGTTGGGGATTATTGTATACGTTCTATGTCGTTGCAGTAAGTTGTCTTTCGGTTTTAAGCAGTCAAATGTTCGTATGTAGTTTCGTACGCGATGACGTAAACAATGCTTTCGTCGTCATCGAACGTGCGCAACGAAGAACTGCAATGGGGAGCCGCAAAAACTGCGTAAGGCTTCGGGGGTCACTAAACCGGTGCGGAAGAAGAAAGCGGAGAAAATTAACCGACTAACATTTATAAATAGTTTTTAGGTAGGGCAATGAAAGCTTGGACACACGTGAATCCGGCATGGTGTCCACCGACAGTGGAGTCGGGCGCCGTGACTTCGTCATCGCACGCGCCATTTCGTAAGCGATGGCCGCGTAAATAACTAGTTCGGCCCGTATCACGAGCGTTCAATGCGGCATTGCATATTGCACCCCTGTAATTCGCGGCTCATGTTGAACGTGAAATACGTCAAATTATCCGGGAAACCGACTCGTTGGACAAAACTTCCCAACACGTCCAGCTAATCCGATCTGCCACCAGACGTTTCATGCCGGTGATACTGGAATCGATGCCCAAGCCAGGGGCGTCGGTCGGATTGAAACTACTACACCCACATCACTGACTGGGCTACCATTACAGTGCATCAATAACCAACTAATCCTGCCAATAAAGGTACAAATGTGCGTCATTGAGACAGAATCTGGTTTGACATAATCAGTCGTAAATTCGTGTATTGACACATTGGCACGAACGGCCGGGGCCATTTGACGCCGGTTCTGCGTTGGTTTAGTTGTCACATAAACACTTCGTTTTATATAAACGTTCGTTTTATATAAATGTCACCACAGATTTGTTCCAAGTCTATGTGGTGCAATTATTGTGTACTGTTAGACAGATCGTTGCGAGAAAGGTGGATCAATAGTGTTCACTGCATATGCGAGATTAGCGCATGAGCAAACACAGAAAGGAAACTTCTTACGAGATCCATATTTTACATCATACCGCAAGCGCTGCAACAGATCACTGTATGGTAAGACAAGACTCCTATGAGCAAGTAACTGGTACTCCTCCATCTAGCCATATGTCCATCTGATTAGTGCAACATGCTTTGAGCAGTCCCTAGAACTAGATACCGTGCTATATAAGAAAGCATCTTTGATTACAGTTGCAACATAAACAACACACGCGATAGGTTATTCACATTAAAATGGGAGCTTCATAATTATACAAATCGTCCCTACTGAAGTGGGACTATGTACAATGGCCTCGGGAAACATAAACAAAAGAAGTAAATATATACAGTAGGCTAATACGATTATAGTATAAATATGTCGATGGTGGGCGATATATGAAAAACCTATTCAAACAAAGAAATAAAAAATATTGCAAACGCCCAGAAGGGGGCTTCTTGCCTACGTGGGTGGACGTCTTACCCCACCGTAGGGACTTCCGCTAAAATGGCTACCATTTTTTTTACAGAGACTACGTAAGTTAACAATTTCAACACATGGAATGTACCTAAGAAAATGAATTAGATCATTCATAGCACTTGGACGATATTTACCAAAATGATTCTTTCCCGCATACGATTTTACCTTGATGATTCTCCTTGCCCCACGCTACGCTATCTGTTCGGAACCAAAGCTAAACAGCGTCGAAATACAACGATACTGACAATCAATACAACTTCGGAAAAAACATCCATTTTCTCAAATTCACCATAGCAGCTCACCGGTTTACTGGAACGTGGATAAGCCAGCGACATTGCCGGCGACATTGCCGGCGACATTGCCAGCGACATTGCCAGCGACATTGCCAGCGACATTGCCGGCGACATTGCCAGCGACATTGCCAGCGACATTGCCAGCGACATTGCCGACGAAAAGGGCAGGCGCGTTAAATGTGCATCAAATCAATATAACATACCGACACGCAGATCGAATTCTTAGACCCTAGCCCACACACGCGCGCGCGCAAACACACACGCACGCACGCACGCGTGCACATACGTGCACACGCACGCACACACGCACACAAACACATACACGCACGCGCACGTACGCACGCTCGCACGCACGCTGAGTAGCGTTGTGACTTTTGTTTAATAACAGTAAGCATTATTGATGGCACGAAATATTCACGATAATGTGTAATGTCATAATTATAATAATGAGCGTGACTTCCGTCAAGCCATAGCAACCATGTTGTCATCTGTACTATAGAGTAGCTCCTCGTTTCCCTCATATCTCCGTCAGATTCACTTGTATGTGGCTGACGTTTTGTACACGTGCCCGGGGGTTCTAATGGGGTGGTTCGTACGTAATTTTTGTGTGCAGGAATTCCCGTATGGGTGGCGATCTTACGAATGAAGTTATGTGGACGTTTGACGTAGATTACGTCAATCGAAACAATAGTAGGTCTTAGTCACGTACAATTGTTCGCAACGCTATGCGTGTGTTCTACGAATGTTCCGAGTTACGTGCTGTACGTCAACGTTCCACATACGTTCATTCGTACGGTACCAACACTTTGTGAAACCGGCAGTTGTACGTGATTTGGGGGCATGATGTTGTATCTATCATCGCCATTGGCATTGCCCTACCAAAGCTTGACCGGAGTGTGCAAGCAGTCGTAGGCTTCTGTAGTGACTGCCCTCTCCCCGTGCAACACGGGCTGACTCGGCTAGTACGATATATTACATTACTAGAGCTGTGTACATATTAGTGCCCTGTACGGGCCTATAACTTAAGCCCAAGCCCGGCTCGCAATTAGCAGTTAGAATCCAGGCCCGGGCCAGGCCCGCAAAAATATTTTAAGCCCAGCCCAGCCAAGGCCCGCAAACTAGAATTTAGGCCTAGGCCCGGCCCAGACCATTAATGTTTGGCCCAGGCTCGGCCCGGCCCACACGTTTGAGGCCCAGGCCCGGCCCATACCCGCGGGCCAAAAACGGGTAAGCCCGCAAGCCCGCGGTCCGCTAAGTTTAGAAAAGATAAACCTATTATCTTATAATAAAAACATAACACAAATAAACTGTAATACATACGTATTGTGTTGTTAAATAATAAAAAAAATATTTATATGAACATTGTATAATGCCTACTAGGCTGCTGTCTATTGTCCATAGTGTGCTGGACGAGTTCTAGAAATCCAGCACAACGAACTGCTACAAACGGACGAATATCCTGAAGAAAAATAATGAACTTTTTATTGTCATTACTATTAAGTATTAAATATCACCCACTGGCACTGACACCCAGTGGCATTTTCAGCAGGCCTGCAGTCACTAGCCTGAGACAGATCAGGTTCAGGCATGTGTGAATTAGTACAAGTGTGAATGAATCAGTACTGGAGAAATTGTGGACACTAGTTAACACAATTGTAGACACTAAGCAGTAGACACTAGTTAACACAATTGAAAAATACCAACTACCAACTACGGTGGGCATTGGGCAGTGGACAGTTGCCAGTGGGTAGGTCATTCAGGCAGGCAAGATTTGGAGGGAAGACCTAGACAATATAATGTCCACTGGTAGGGTCAAAGGGTGATGAGTTGATGGTTAATCATGGCTTGATTGCCTCTACAAATATGTCTAAACTAAACATTAATAATCTGGGTTTTGCATTAATATTTTTATTAGGTCCAGGCCCATACTAGGCTCAGGCCCGGCCCAAGCCCGATGTGTTTAATATTTGTTCAGCCCAGGCCCGCAAAATGTAGGCCCAGGCCAGGCCCGGCTCAGCCCGCAAATTTTTTTAGAGGCCTGGCCCGGCCCGCGGGCTGCGTTATGATATATTACATTATTAGAGCTGTATTCATATGCCAGATCAAACTTTCCCGCATACTATTCTAGCTGAAACAACGTTGCCCTTGTCACAAACACAAAAGTTTTGACCATAAATGCAACGAAAAATACGACGTATATCCAACAGCGGCAAACAGTCACGTGACGGATCCGTCATTTGTCAGACTAGTATCGTGCAAGCGTTGTCGTGAATACGAGATTGTTCTGCAAACAGTTTTATCTTATTCAGGAGCTGTAAAACGTCACAGCTTGACATCACAGATGAATGTGACACCGCAAGTTGAAAAGGCGGCCGCAAATGCAGCGTTACTTTGTTGTCTATGCATCACTGATCAATTCTACAATACAATACGAAGAATTACATTACACCAGATTCCACCGGAACCCGAGATCAGGGGAAAGTCAGAAACAAAGGGTTAATATTGTCAACAGATAAATGAATGCACTAAGGAACTATGGAAAAAAAACTAAGTTTGCTGACAAAATGTTGTTGTATTTACATATCCAGCTGACCTAACGCTAGCAGGCAGTGAGTGTTTGTGCAGCCACCGATAACACCACATGCTTGTGCAGCAACCGATAACACCACATGTTTGTGCAGCCACCGATAACACCATATGTTTGTGCAGCAACCGATAACACCACATGTTTGTGCAGCAACCGATAACACCACATGTTTGTGCAGCAACCGATAACACCACATGTTTGTGCAGCAACCGATAACACCACATGTTTGTGCAGCAACCGATAACACCACATGTTTGTGCAGCAGCCGATAACACCACTTGTTTGTGCAGCAGCCGATAACACCACATGTTTGTGCAGCAACCGATAGCACCACATGTTTGTGCAGCAACCGATAACACCACATGTTTGTGCAGCAACCGATAACACCACATGTTTGTGCAGCAACCGATAACACCACATGTTTGTGCAGCAACCGATAACACCACATGTTTGTGCAGCAACCGATAACACCACATGTTTGTGCAGCAACCGATAACACCACATGTTTGTGCAGCAACCGATAACACCACATGTTTGTGCAGCAACCGATAACACCATATGTTTGTGCAGCAACCGATAACACCATATGTTTGTGCAGCAACCGATAACACCATATGTTTGTGCAGCAACCGATAACACCACATGTTTGTGCAGCCACCGATAACACCATATGTTTGTATATACCGATAACACCATATGTTTGCTTCAACTGTGTGAACAAAAAGTAGATGGGAACTATAAATGATCGATGTTCAGGGCGAGCGGAGAGCGTAAACATACCGGTTGCTTAGACGCAAGATCTGGATAGGATATACAGATCTTGGATATAATACGACATTGGACAGGAAGCCAATTTCGTTCAAGACTAATGCTACGCTTTATATTGGGTTGTCGGTTGTCTGCAAGATACGGCAAGTAGTCTGACATTTGCTCGACACTGATATACATGCAGAGGTGATATGGTCCCGAACAGTCAATCCGTCGAATATCATTTCCAAGCATAGCAGGCTTTACTTTTATGAGCTCGTTGAAAGAAGTTGTGCGCTCATGTCTACAGGTCTGCAATGGCAGTGATGGACGGAAATGTGTGGAAAGATTTAGCGAAATTTAACAAGATTACCGTCCGAAGTAACAAGCACCAGATGACACGTAGGAAAGAAAACCATTGGTTTATAGAGAGTCCAACCAGCGATTTTTTTAATGTATTTTGGTGCCAACGGTACCATAGAATTGAAGCGAGTTACTATAAGCGAAATCTAAAAACAATCGCTGGGCCCTATGTTTCGCCTGTACAAGTACTGATGGTGCAATTATCAACAGGGTAAATATGTTTAAAACAGAATTGACGTGTTTGTGTGACCTCCGTGTCAAATATACGTTGATTCTGTTTTAAACATATTTACCCTGTTGATAATTACACAATCAGCACCGGGTAGATAAATTGAATAATTTGATTATTCTATTCATCTATCATCCTCAGTTAGAATTAATACATTATTTAATACAATATGTTTTGCTAACGGTACATATTGTACACTGGTTATTCTACGTTCCACAAACATACCTTCATCAATATTTTCATAGCCGTTCAATGTTAAAGAAACTTCTATTTAGTGTCCTTTTAATCTCCTTACCTCTAGTGGCGTTAGACCCCGTTCTTTTTGGCGTTTTTCATAACTAAGGTATCTCTGTTTTGAAATCAGCTTAGATGCTCCACTGTGTACACCGCTCAGCGACAGTCTGTTTTGTCTTTAATATAAATAATTGACGATGGCGAGGATATCTGTTTGCATACAATCCACGTTACATCATTTCGCTGGCCGTACTTAGGTACGTCCTGTTTCTTCTGAGAACGGTGGCTCAACAGGTCATGTGTTCGTCTCGGGATCAGGACGGATGTAGGATTCGACCCCTAGACCGACGCCCAACCGATTCCTTTCATAAATATGAGTACAACTTGCCAACTCGTCTAGCTCCAGGTATATATGGGTATACGAAATATGCATCTTTCATATTGGACGTGGTTTCATTTGACGTCCAAGACGGAGACAGCACTAGAGGAGGAAAACAGACCTCCAGGGGTAAATGTGCCACCTGCCGGGAACGCACAGAACCGCTGGTTCGCTATCATATGTAAACAGGTGCATTGGGTTTTCAGTGTCATGGTGTACAAGAAGCGCTGCTGGATTGTAGAACCAAGACTGATGGGCGCTGGTGCGATTGATCCGCGTGTTATAAGTGGCATTACGTCCACTTAGAGCAGAAATCAGATGGATAACTCTAACATGTATCTTGTCCTATTTCCACTACAGATTTAATGATGGTGTTTAACAACAGGAAGTGTCCAGAACGTCGTGGCCAGTGCGACTAATGTGAACAGATCTATCGAGTGGACGGTGAGCAGATGGCCAGACACACAATTACGACCCTTTTCCTTTGACATTTCAAATGTGTCACTTGCGACAACTACTTCTAGCTAACGGAATCATTCACATTCAGTGACGTCCAGAAAACGACAATAGATGACGAATGTCTAACGTGACAACTCTATGAACGTGACCGTCAGCACAGTGGACAAATCAAACAATGACGTCATTCGATAAGGGACGATCTTATAAACGCTGTTCGACGCTACTCGAAATTGGTTTCATTATGGGGACGGAGTTAGATGCAATTTCTCTTAGCGTTGTGCATCATTGCATTTTCTCCAAAACGTCAGGTCGCAATGGCGGTGACTTCGAACGCATACATGTGCGTGCGTACATGCGTTCGTGCGTGCGAACACTAAGGGTTGACACATTTCCATGGTTTGCCACAAGGGTAAAATGTTATCACAATTTCCTATCCAATCAGAAATGTTAGTAAGTATATCTCTGTGTGCGAGCGTGCGTGCGTGCGTGCGTGTGTTTTTGTGTGCGCGAGTGAGTGATTGAGTGTGTGTGTGTGAGAGAGAGAGAGAGAGAGAGAGTGCGTGCGTGCGTGCGTGCGTGCGCGTGCGTGCGTGTGTGCGTGCGTGCTTGCATGCGTGTGTGCCATTGTTTGCCACACGTGTAAAATGTTATCAAATTTCCTATCCAATCAGAAATGCTAATAAATATGTCTCTGTGTGCGTGCGTGCGTGCGTGCGTATGTTAGTGTGTGTACGTGTGTGTGTGAGTGAGTGAGTGAGTGAGTGTGTGTGTGTGTGTATGTATGTGTGTGTGCGCGCGTGCGTGCGTGCGTGCGTGCGTGTATGTGTGTACGTGTGTACGTGTGTGTGTGTGTGGTGTGTGTGTGAGAGAGAGAGAGTGTGTGTGTGCATGCGTGCGTGTGTGTGCGTGTGTGTGTGTGTGTGTGTGTGAGCGTGTGCGTGTGCGTATGTGTAGGTGTGTGTATGTGTGTGTGTGTGTGTGTGTGTGTGTGTGTGTGTGTGTGTGTGTGTGTGTGTGTGTGTGTGTGTGTGTGTGTGTGTGCGCGTGTGTGTGTTTGAGTGTGTGTGTGTGTGTGTGTGTGTGTGTGTGTGTGTGTGTGTGTGTGTGTGTGTGTGCGCGCGCGTGCGTGTGTGTATGCGTTCGTACGCCCGTGTGAATGTATGCGTCCGTTCGCGTTTGCATGAATTTGAGTGCATTTGAGTGCGCTTGCGCTAGAAATAGAAGTCGCCACAACGTGGCATTTGTGGAAAAATGCCGCCAACACGTCGAGACGTCGTATTGCGTTACAGAGGAATAGAACAATTGAAACAAGTTGAATCCTCTAGCGTGAGTTTGCAGCCTCGCCGCAGCGACGGCGTCGAGGCCCGGCGGAAATGCTTTGTCGTTGTCGTCGATCAACCGAGCGACGTAGGCGAGGAACTGTGACGCAAATACCGCCATGCGTAGGGGTCAGATGAACGGCGGGTCAGTGCAATCAAGGCAAGTGCAATCTTCGTTTTCAGATGGTCGCCTTCATCCCTTTTTGTTGATTTAAGTTATATAGGCCATTCTCACGAAAAACTGACCAATTGACATACACAAATTAATTGTTGCATACACAAAATTTCCTTGAAGCTGTACTGTTTGATGTTGTTAAAATCAAGTAGTGCACTTATATCGGCAAGGAACATTTATTAGGCATTTCAATAATGCCTTTCTGAGAAGCAGGGGCTGCATTTCATGCTGAAATATCGTTACTGTTACTTTATTTTACTCCACCCTCTTCGAATTTGCTACAAAACGTCGTGTGCGGTAATTGAAAGGGGTCTTACGTTAATGACGTTGGTATCATTGTGGGCCGTCCTCTCACTTCCGTCAGAACATCGAGTTACACATTGAGCTGTTGAGCAGATGTAAAAACGGGAATCAGCCGACTGCGATAAACCGGAGTTCAATCCAAATAAATGCACATTTTCATCTGGTCACGCCACGACATCCAGGGATTACATACGTACCCGCAATGGGCAGAAATGGCTTCTAAATTACCCGATGCACCCGCGATAAATAACCTAGTAATGCTCGAAATGCAGATGAAACCTGCCGGTCCTGCAACAATTACTGGTTATTGATTAACCAATAACACATTATTACCATCGTAGCTACGGGGTATGGCATCTATAGTGACTGATCTGCGTTGATATTGCGACAGACGTAATGTACGTTGAGCCGACGACGTGACGCGGCCATGCATCATCTGTGGAGTAGCTTGTACTAGCTATCGCGCAGAAGAAGAACATCCATACGGGTCTAAAGTTCCATTTACTACTACTCTTTGTAGTCTGACAGGCAGTTGTTTGTCTACCTAGCTTACTATGCCATTCCCACATCATGGGTTTAAGTGAAACATACGGCGTGTCAGTTTGAGAAGATCTGACTAGGTTAGCAACAATTATCTCCGGGAAAGAAAGTACAGCTTCCATTATAGAAGGAAATCAAGACAGGGAAATGGAGGTGGATTAGACACATATTAATAATAATAATAATAATAATATATATATATGTGTGTGTGTGTGTGTGTGTGTGTGTGTGTGTGTGTGTGTGTGTGTGTGTGTGTGTGTGTGTGCGTGCGTGCGTGCGTGCGTGCGTGCGTGCGTGCGTGCGTGCGTGCGTGTGTGTGTATGTGCAACATTTTGTAGCACGTTATGTACATTAGCTAAATATACGATAGGTTCAACATGCAGGTAAAATGGTATGCGACATTTATAAGTCGATTATGTTAAAGTGGTTGAAGGTAATGCGTTGTTCATACTTGCCCAAACGGTCATTGTTAACCTCAAATAAACGGCATGTCGGTTATGTCACTAGTTGGTAGTGTGTTGCTTTTCTGACACCGTTAGAACAAACAGAAATGTGTTTGTGTAACTGAATGGTCGCTCTTTTAACAGAGCAACTGTTGTTGTTACATTGTTGTATGTTTACGAAGCGAAAGTTGCCTATGGACAATTCACACAAATACCGTCTTAATAAATAATTGCCGACGTAAGATTGAACAAAATCGTATTCGGGTGACGTCCGGTACACAGCGTCTGCGAACAAGTCATTATACAAGTACGCCATGGCGTAGGCTAGAGCAAGTACAATCAGCAACGGAGCCTGTCAATAACATGTTAATAATAATCGAGATCATGGAAAGCTGTGTGGTGTTTTTAATACGAGCATGTTCACGGAAACACGTTCACGGAAACACGTTCACGGAAACACGTTCACGGAAACACGTTCACGGAAACACGTTCACGGAAACACGTTCACGGAAACACGTTCACGGAAACACGTTCACGGAAACACGTTCACGGAAACATCAGCGACGAAACATGTGATGTCCCTTCAAGTTGTACGACTTATGGTGACGTCCAGGATGAGCTGTCTCCAACCAACCCTGTCTCTTGTTGCTTCTCAAAACTCGTCCATCGTCAGCTTTGTTGTATATCATCCGTCCATCTCACGAGTAGTATTCCTCTGGCTAGCCTTCAACCATTCCGGTGGTCTAATGGCTAGAGCACCCGCCTGTCGATCGAGAGGACCATGGTTCGAGTCCACCTCCGCTGTCGACCGAGAGCACCATGGTTCGAGTCCACCTCTGCCTGTCGATCGAAAGGACCATGGTTCGAGTCCACCTCCGCCTGTCGATCGAGAGGACCATGGTTCGAGTCCACCTCCGCTGTCGATCGAGAGCACCATGGTTCGAGTCCACCTCCGCCTGTCGATCGAGTGGACCATGGTTCAAGTCTACCTCCGCCTGTCGATCGAGAGGACCATGGTTCGAGTCCACCTCCGCATGTCGATCGAGAGGACCATGGTTCAAGTCCACCTCCGTCTGTCGATCGAGAGGACCATGGTTCGAGTCCACCTCCGCTGTCGACCGAGAGGACCATGGTTCGAGTCCACCTCCGCCTGTCGATCGAGAGGACCATGGTTCGAGTCCACCTCTGCCTGTCGGTCGAGAGGACCGTGGTTCGAGTCCACCTCCGCCTGTCGATCGAAAGGACCATGGTTCGAGTCCACCTCCGCCTGTCGATCGAGAGGACCATGGTTTGAGTCCACCTCCGCCTGTTGATCGAGAGGACCATGGTTCGAGTCCACCTCCGCCTGTCGATCGAGAGGACCATGGTTCGAGTCCACCTCCGCCTGTCGATCGAGAGGACCATGGTTCAAGTCCACCTCCGCCTGTCGATCGAGAGGACCATGGTTCGAGTCCACCTCCGTCTGTCGATCGAGTGGACCATGGTTCGAGTCCACCTCCGCCTGTCGATCGAGAGGACCATGGTTCGAGTCCATCTCCGCCGTTTTGAAACTGGCAATTTCGTTCACCACATTTTTGTTGTCTTTCGGAAGAGCCACACTAAAAGTAGTTGGCACCTTCTATCTAATGTCAATGCCAGGGGAAGTAAAAAAATCCCATGCAGGGAAATGGAAAAACTTGATACGGACTGACTAATTCTAGAGAAAGAAAACTCTGAAAATAAACCACTCCTATGTCAGCCCCAGACAAGGCTGTTCGGAGTTAAATGTCATAAGTCATAAGCCATTCTGATCACGTTTCCAAGCTGTCGCCTTCTATACGCTTGGTATGCCCGAAGAATGACAGCTTCTGTTTTCAGATTATGCTACAGCGCGAGGACCTGCTTGACTTCTTCAACGTCGGTCTTGTTCGTTCTCCTGCCGTCCACGAGATTATGCTACAGCGCGAGGACCTGCTTGACTTCTTCAACGTCGGTCTTGTTCGTTCTCCTGCCGTCCACGAGATTATGCTACAGCGCGAGGACCTGCTTGACTTCTTCAACGTCGGTCTTGTTCGTTCTCCTGCCGTCCACGAGATTATGCTACAGCGCGAGGACCTGCTTGACTTCTTCAACGTCGGTCTTGTTCGTTCTCCTGCCGTCCACGAGATTCGTAGAATCCTTCACATTTTGAAGCTAGCAATTAGCTGTATATATATATATATATATATATATATATATATATATATGTGTGTATGCATATATATATATATATATATATATGTGTGTGTGTATATATATATATATTTAGGTCTATGCACATATAAGGGTTACTGAAACATAACCGTTTGCAAGTACAAATAAGAATATCACCCAAGTGGTTTACTAGGAAAATCTTGTTGAACACACAACATCTTCACGTGTCACGAGTGTCGAAGTCTAACAAAATTCGCTCGCCAAATGAAACTATAATTGTATGCACCTATTCATTTAATTGGCAACAAAATATGGTCATGTTGTTTGCATCCAAACTCAACTTATGTAACATATTTTGGCCTTTGTTTCCTAGTCCTCTTTCTAACAAAATAGCACGTATGTTTGAGACATTGCGTTGGTTCTGTGTATACCGGCCTCACGTAATACGTCTCATAAAACTGCGCATGCGCTTATCGGTCGCGTTGGTTAACATGGCGGCCATCAGTCAACCGGAGAAATGACCGGAATAAATTTTTGACAACACATTCTGAATGTAATAAGAATAACGACCAGCGAACTGCCAGGTCATGGTTCAGTTGCTGTATTTAACATTACAATTATTTCAATGTTGATAGATTGGTGCGGATTTATGGGAATTTAATTAATTAATAATAAATTAATTATACTTGTATAATTCGTTTTTCTTGCATGTTTTGTTTGTTGTAAACACGGAGAGATAGATCAGCAATTGATGCAAGTCCTGCATCTACACGATCACCGAAAACACGAACACTGTATTCGCTAAGGACATTTCTTGTCGTACTGATGAAAGCGATTCCGTTTCCTCACAGTTCCCAAAGCACTGTGTCACTCCGTTGTCGAAGCGCTGCAATGCTCTAAGTGTACGAACTGGTTCACATTGATGTGTACATCTTTTTATGGTCGCAGCGCTCGACCCGACGTACGTGGTGAGAGCAACATGCACAATAAAGGTCCCTATTCAATTGAATTGTTTTCACTACTCTCATTTCAAATTAATTTTGCGAAAAACCAACCCTGCCTAGAATTCATTGCGACATGCTAGCTCGTTTGTGCAAGTTTTGTATGTCGTTTTTGTGAAACCATCAGACAAACTATTAAATTATTTAATGTTTGGTCCAACATTGATTGAAGTGAAAATGGAAACGCTGAAACTCACGTATTTCACTCTTGGTGAAATATCGTAACTTCGTCATGTGATCAGGGAGAGAATGTAAGTCATTCCCATGATCGCCATTGACCTGCAAACTGTTTACCGTTTTGGATATCCTTTGAGCCTTACCAGATCTAACGAATAAAGTCAATTATTTCGATGATTTGAACAAAAATACACATTTTTGTAATAAATCGACTGTGAATGTTGCTTAAACTATTCACACACTACATATCTGGACATCAGCGGACCAAATTTGCGATAGGCGAAATCAGTTGAGAATGGTGTTTTATGAGGACGAGGGGGATAAATATGAGAACGATGCGACAGATGTGAAGGTATTACAAACCTAACCTCGCGTTAAAACAACCCTCGTTTGTTAATAATGTCTTCCTTTTTTTGTGTTTTCAATACAGACAAAACCATATGCAAACTTAATGAAACAGGATTCACCTATTCACCAAAAACGAATACAGTGGTGTCGAGGGGGGGGGGCGGGCGAAGTTGGTTTCTGCAAGGAGGAAGCCAACATATAATTATATACATCCACTACAAATATTGGGGATTCCGGCCTCCCAGGTCCCCGGTTCAGATGCATATGCAATATTGTCAACCCCTTCCGTTCTGCCTTTTGTCAGCGCTCGCACCCAGGATGAAGACGGACAGGGACAATGAGAAAACAAATATTGAAATATATCACAAACATCGTGGTGTGAGACACAAACATCGTGGTGTGAGACACAAACATCGTGGTGTGAGACACAGACATCGTGGTGTGAGACACAAACATCGTGGTGTGAGTCACAAACCACACCCTTTTACATCGTTCTGTAGCTAAGGACAACACATTGGTGAAGTTTTTGCTGGGAATTTGGTTTGATTGTGCGAAAGACGCTAGTTGAACACTGACGAAACACGTTCTCGATAATTTATTTCTATAGTTTTAAAGTTATACACAATTCTGTTAGTCTCCACAGAACAATGGACTCACTCAAAATACACGTATACTATACACAAGTTTCTTCGTATGCCTTTTGCACATACATGCACAGATATAAATATACCTGCGTTGATAAAGTTACTTTACATAATACTCAACGTGTTGTTCATGCCAACTGCGTTATTCAATCAAACCATTCGCAGCGGTAACGGACATTGCAGAGCAAGACGCCAAACGTCACCAGACATAGATACACCGTGACTACTGGACTTGTCATCTTGATTAATTTCAAATGTTCAGGAAATCAACGCTTCTTATCCGCACCGCTTAATAGTTTTCTGAACCAACACTTACGCATATCGCTGAAAACGCATTTAGCTAGCCAGTGTCGGTTACCTGTCAATAGCGCACACGAAGGACGCGTCATGCGGGATCAGTCAACAATGTACCCGTTGCATTAATTACATCTACTTATCCATTGCAACGAATAGTACTCGTAGATTAGACATTTATATCTTCACAATACAGTTAATACGGTGTCGTCATAACATGTCCTACTTGAAGGTAGCACCTCTCTTCCAGTTGCGTCCGTAGGCAGCGTTCACAACAGTTCAGAACCAGCCACGCGTGGCAACCAGCCACGCGTGACTACCCAACAGCCACATAGCGGGAACGTCTGAAGTGGTTGTCTGACGAACAGTTTGTTAGTTTCCATATTTATTTGGGAAACACGTTGAGACAACAATATCACCATATATATGACATGACATTGTATGATGCACTGGTGAAACGTTTAAGTTAGCAGGTCTATCAATAAACGGAATGTATAATACCGGCAACATGCATGAATACTATCTAGTAGCGAATCGTTGCGGCCACGCGCAGAAAGTGATTGCGCTGAAATATTTCTTAGTATGCATATACTATATTGCAACTATATCACCGCTGAAATACCGGCTTTTAAAACCAATTGTCCTAATTATATACCTTATGTCATCGGACTCTCCGTATACCAAAAGGACGCACAGTTATCAGTTATACGTTCATTATTCTTAAATGTGACTTTGCATTGCAAATGTGTGTGTGTGTGTGTGTGTGTGTGTGTGTGTGTGTGTGTGTGTGTGTGTGTGTGTGTGTGTGTGTGTGTGTGTGTGTGTGTGTGTGTGTGTGTGTGTGTGTGTGTGTGTGTGTGTGTGTGTGTGTGTGTGTGTGTGTGTGTGTGTGTGTGTGTGTGTGTGTGTGTGTGTGTGTGTGTGTGTGTGTGTGTGTGTGTGTGTGTGTGTGTGTGTGTGTGTGTGTGTGTGTGTGTGTGTGTGTGTGTGTCCGTCATCGTATATGCGTTGACATGTGTTTCGCAATATATCATGACGGATGAGGTGATGTTATCGCGAAATTGTGAAATCACCTAAAAACGTGTCGCAGTCGTCTGGCAAAATGGAATGAACGTTAACAGAGGGTAATGCCACTGACAATGGAGTAGTTGATTCGAACCCAACTTCTAAACGCTGTCACCGGCTGTCAATTCGGCAACGTTGTCAATTTCCCAGATAGCTTCATACAATTAGACCCGTCCAGTAGGTTTCCATGCGTCGGCTGACTTTGATGCGTTTCTGCCACGCTCCACAACAGCGAATCGCCAACAACTTACAACACATACACGTGTAGTTCTCAGCCCCCAATCCGGCCTTCACCGCCCGACGTCTTGTAAACACTGTGCGCGTGCGCGAACGGACGTGACGACATCAGGTGCTCTTCTGGTACGTCTCCATGTTTCGCTTCATGATGTCGAGGCATGGTCCGAGCAGCCGCTCGAAGGAGTCGCGCTCGAGGAACGCCACACGCACGTCCTCGTCATTGTCATCGGCCGCGTAGACGCTCGCCGATCGCGGCTGGTTCTCGACCAGCGCCATCTCGCCGAAGTAGGTCGTCGGCGCGTCACTAACCACCTCCTCTTCCGTAGCGCCCCCGTCGTGAGACAGCGTCACCCGGACGCGGCCTCGCTCGACGAAGTACATCCCGTCGGCGTCGTCGCCTTGATGGATGATGCACGTCCCGGCCGGGAAGGTACGAGATGACAGAGCATCGGCCAGGTTCATCCGCTCATACGGCTCGAGGGCATCCAACATCGGCAGGCTCTATGGGCAGACGGAACACGGTTATATTTATCGTTATCGTCAAAGAAACGTTCATGATTATATATCAATGTTATCGTCAGTTGCTATTAATTGCGACTAATAATATCTTAGATAAGAGTTAATATTACTATTGTGAAATATAATGTTTGATTATTGTTATTTATTATGACACAGCCGTAATAGATGTAGAGACAGCTATGGTAGACGCAGCGGTGGCGGTATTAATAGCACTGGTAGCCCTTGTAGCAATAGCAGAACCCGAAGCACTAGTAGCTACACTAGTAGCAATATGGTGTGTACTTGTGTGTGTGTGTTTATGTGTGTTTACGTGCGTGCGTGCGTGCGTGCGTGCGTGCGTGTGCTGCGAATGTGTGTGTGGCGTTCCTACCTTCAACAGTTGCTCGTACATCTTGCGCTTCCTGAAGGCGCTCTTGAGGATGATGCGCCTGAACGATGCCCTGTCCATGGCCCACAGCGTGCCGCCGCCGAGAGCCACGACTGTCGCCGACCGCGGCATGTTGTACATGAGAGCCAGCTCGCCGAAACTGCCGCGCTCGGCGAACTGGTGAATCTTGCTGGGCGCCGCCCCGCCAGGTGGCGTCACGAAAACGTCGTACGTGCCGCTCTCGATGACGTAGAAGTTGTCTCCGTCGTCGCCCTGCGTGATCACGTGCTCGTCGGGCGCCACGCGACGCTCGAACATGGCGTCGATGACGTCGCCCATCTGCTCGGCGTCCAGGCAGCGGAATATGAGGATGTCCTGCACGGCATCGATCAGTCGCCGTCGCTTCTCGTCCGACTTGGGGTGGATCACTCGCACCTCGTCGTCGTCGTCGTCGGCCTCCGGGTCGTAGCGCTCGGCCGACACCGAGTGGCGCCGGGCGTAGTGGTTCTTCCGGTTGATCGGCTGGAAGTCGGACGGATCGGGCTCGGCGGCCTGACGAGTAGATAATAATGATGACAATACTACTATTACTACTACTACTACTACCACAATAACAACAACTACTACTACTACTACTGATAATAATAATAATACTAAAGATAAATATTATGATGATGATACCAGTTCTACTACTTATAATAATAATACAGATAATGATGATGGTGATAAAAAAAATTATTATTATTATTGTTGTTGTCATAACTAGGGACTGGGATAGTTTTAGTATTGCGATAGTATCGAGATAGCTATACAGTATGTGCAGTACTATTGCAGTATTAGTTTCATGACTATCGCGAGAGTATTGCGATAGTCTCGCGGAATAGCGAATATCCAGGAAAACAATCTCAAACCGTAATAGGTCGATAAATAAGTACAATTATCCATAACAGTTTAATAAACATATTTATTTATATTAGTACAGTGACACATTTAGCCCGGCTGATTTGTTTTGCCAACTGTCGTTATCATCGAGAGTTCAGTGTACTTTCAACGATAATTATCGTTGAGTCGCATCCAAACTCCCATTACTATTGCTCAAAATAAACTTATTATTAGGCCCAATATCAACGAAATAATAAATACATAATACATAAATACCACAAATGACGTACGTTGTATGTAGAGTAGGACACAGGCATTCAATTAAACGTATGCACTAAACGACGACGTGTGTAAACGTATGAAAAATAAATGTTAACCATACGGTCCTGGGTAACGACATAAGACTGCTTTGTCTTTACTCTATGAGCAGTCCTATTTTACATCAGGACTCAGGAATTATATATTTGACAAGACAATTAACATACAACGGAAATACAATATACTACAAGTACGTTTTAAAATGCATAACTTATGACCGGTTAATGTTAAATTATATCAGTAAGTATGTCGGCCCACGAGACGGTCACTAATACCACAATTTGGTTGCACCCATATAATGATAACATAGAATTGCTACACGGTTTAAATATGGAAAACGTGTACGAAATATAAGGACTTGACATGGATTTAACATGTATTTAACAAGGATTTAACATGTATTTAACATGTATTTAACATGTATTTAACAAGGATTTAACATGTATTTAACATGTATTTAACAAGGATTTAACATGTATTTAACATGTATTTAACATGTATTTAACAAGGATTTAACACGCTGCCATTCAAATCCACAAACTTCTGATGGCACGTGGAAAAGAAAGCCGTTTGCTTATCAAGATTCCAACAATCCCTCACTTGTGTATAACCCGCCCTTATCAGATATTTGATAATTTGATGTCTTAACATATACACACTGCTAGTATTCACACAATTACTAGATAATGTGTTCCATTCATTTATTGTCCTCTGTGAGTATTTTCTCATATCAAATCTACACTACTACCTGCTTTAAATTTAAAGAAAAGTGTCCTATCAGTATTTCCATAGCCAGTATGCATCTAAAAGACTTTTCCTCTTACTCTCCTGGTCTCTAGTGTTGTCTAGCCGCATCCCAGTAGGCATTTTTTATAGCCGAGGTCTCCCAGCTGTGCAATCAACTCGTGTAGATACATACAATGGGCTAGATTGACAACATCAAGAACTGGGCAGATGATGGACTCGAAGTGGCTGGATAGATCGCGATGAGGCGCCAACGGCCTAACTGAAGCTACGGACCCACAACAAGAAGAAATATGCACAAAAACACAAGCGAGTATTTCCTCTCGGAGCCCTACCTCCTGGTCCTCGTTCACGATCACGTACATCGGGACGGGCCTCTCGATTCGGCGTCGCTCCTGCAGTTCGTTGCCGAAGTACTCGACGGCAAATTGGAGCAGATCGGTTGGCCTTCGCTGAAGCACGGCCACGGTGAAATCCCGCAGCATCTCCGTCAGACCTGCTGGTATATCAATACGGAAGTTTCGCCCGTCGTTCATCGTCCTCATTTCCTGTTACCCACCAGGCGTCGCTTTCGTCGTCGTCGTCGTCTTTAATCTGCAACGGAACCGTTCTCTTAGGTTTGTCTTCATTTGTATATGTACAGTGTTGTTGTTATTATAAAACATGCCACGTAAAGCTACAGTTAACCTGTTGAATGTTAAATTAGAAGGAGACGTGGAGCTGGATAGGTTATCTCTCAGGACGCCAACAACATCACAAGACAGGCGCTCACGTGGAACCATCAGGACAAAAAGGAAAAGGTGAAAAGAAACACCTGGTGAAGAGGTGCGGAGAAAGGAGGAAATAGATGGAAAGAACCGGAAACGCAAGCAAAAAACAGTGTCTTGTGAATCTGATAAATCGTCAATGGCCTATGCGTCGGTTGGGTGTGAAAATATACAAGTCTATCAACGATATGACGCGCGTTTTATTGATAAACATGGTTCAAATTTATTGCTACACACAACTTTATGAATGCCTAATGTTAGGTACTCGTTAATTTATATGAGCATGCCGTGAACATTGAATTGTCATCTTATGGACACTTGAACATGGCGACCTGAAGGCAAACGGAAAGTGGGACGTCCAAAGACAACCTGGAGAAAAACTGCAGAATAAGAAAATCGAGAAATAAGGTGGACGTCGTTGGAACGAGACAAATCAGGTGGATTGGGTAAATGCTAGCAACGTGAATATGTTTAAAAACAAAATTAATAAATATCTCCGGAGGGCGGGTTGCACACAGATGCAAAATTATTGGGCTCTCGACAAGCCAATGGCTTTCTTGTTCACTTGCCATTTGGGCGTTTGCCTTGGATGACAATCTTGTTAAACCTTGTTAAATTGTGCTAAATCAAAGGCAAAGTGAGCTGAAGAAAGTGCGTCGCGGCCTTATGGACCATTACGTCGCAGCCTTAGGGACCGTTACGTCGCAGCCTTGGGGACCGTTACGCCCGTGGAGGATACGTATGTAGGTAGGTAGGCATTTTAGAAAGGAACTATTTTACGTGTCATATATAGGCGTTTAAATGCCACTACAGTGGCTTTAATTAGGAAGGTAAATGTTTATATGTTGTCATTGTTGCCTACATTGTATGAAAAAACAAATGGCATCATGTAAATGCAGTCCAGCGACAGAACAACACGTAGAAATAACCCGTACCAGCTGACCAGATCGGTTGACATTTTATCAGATAATGAAACACATTATTTAATGTGATAATGTAACATATTTGTTCCATCGAGAACGAACAAGTAAGACACGTACGCCGTACGGTACTGACCGTACGAGAGATGACTTTGACCTCTACACGCAACACCAACAGCAACAACAACAAATGGACAACATATTGATCTAAACGTGGAACAAGCAATATCCGGTGTACTAGGTTATATCACATCGCATCAATTTCAAGGCGATACTCATATATGAGAATCCTACGGATATTCCGCCACGTGTAATTAGCATTATAGGATGTTGCCGGAAATGAAGTAACTATGTAACCCTTACCGACGACGATACACTCATTAATTAACCTTTCCAAAGTTTCCATCTGCGTCTATTATGAGATGGAACAAATCAGCGACAGAGAATAACTAGAAATCTCATGGGTTTATTTGCCAGTCTTCTGCTATTTAACACTAGGTGTTTGTTCTTTTGCTGGTCTGGCCATCTTCGTCTGTATATGGTATAAACTGTGTCTATTCCAACATATATATCGGCCACGTGTTTTAATAAACCACACTTTTAAATATAATTTGACTGTTATCTGTTTATGAATATCGACCTTGCCGTTTACCATGGAATGTAAACATGCTATTCGAAACATTCAAATTAAACAGATAACGGTTATAAATTAGACGAAAAATGTTGGTTCAGTAAAACACATTTGGCCGGTTAAAATTTGACACTATATATTGTTTATACACACACACACACATACATATGTATATATATATAAATATATATATAAATATATATATATATATATATATATATATATATATATATATATATATATATATATATATATATATATATATATATATATATATATATATATATATATATATATATATATATATATATATATACATATATTATATATATATATATATACACACACACACACACACACACACACACACACACACACACACACACACACACACACACACACACACACACCAACTTTTATTCCGTGATGTATTTTCCAATAGATAATTACACTAAATGAATACTTGTGGAGGAATTTCGCGCATTATCTGCAGCGTGGCTTAATTTTTCTCGCCGAAGGTGAGTTAGTGTTCGAGCAACCATTCTTCCTGGAGTGAAGCGCAAAGCGCTTTGATTGGCTCTCCAGAACATAAAGCTCCTATATTTCTGTGTGTATGCGTGCGTGCGTGTGTGCGTGTGTGTGTGTGCGTGTGCGTGTATGCATATATGCATGTATATATGACTGCATGCATATATATGCATGTAGATGAACGTATGTATGTGTACGTATGTATGTTGTATGTGTGCGTGCGTGTGTGCGTGTGTGCGTGCGTGCGTGCGTACGCACTTACACACACATACATTTAAGCACGTTGTAAACATCATTACTACATTACGTTGTAAACATCATTACTACATTACATTAATGTGCGTTGACGGCCAATGCTTCCATATACGCGATACGTGGGCGACTGACGCGAGTCAATCTCGCTAGCGAGTACCGTGGCTACTGGGCCGTGCAGGTGGCAATCTCGGTATGGTAATCGCGCCCAGGGATCAATCAAACTGTCGTATCTATTGCGACGACACTGGTCATGTCGCGTTGACGCCGTCAACAGACGCTTCGGCATACAGCCGGGTGGAGACCACTATTTCTTCCTATTGGCCTCGCTGTTAAATGTAACCATTTCACGTTGGGCGCAACACCAGTCAGGTATTTCCTGAAAACAATTCTTTTAAATTATTATGTTCTTCATATTACCTAGTCTCGTGGTCCACATTAACAATGTAAAACCCGCTCCCACCAATTGCCGCCGAAAATGACCTTATTGTGATGTAGCGTAACAGTGGCCTAACCCCAACGCTTGTAACGGTCGGCAGTTGGGGACGCAAATACGGGAATAAATAGTATTGATCATTAATGTGGAGTGATATCGTCGTTTAATGTAACCGTGAACATAATAATAATTATTATTATGTAATTTTTAATGGTATTGATTAAGCTTGAAAGTAATCTCGTGTTTTTTTACGTTTATAAAGAAAACGAACAAATAACAAATAAGCATTACAATTTTTGTACTTCCGTTGTTATGCATAGACACTGTTTACACGTCTGTAAGTGCGACAGTACAAACATACCGGGATTTTCACCATAAATATTGTTCGGCGATACACTTTAGTATCCAATAATGATTTAACTTGATGATAGTGACACACCAGTGTCAGTTGTTTGGAAACTGACACGTCACGACTGCCGGTTCTGCGCACCAGACGCCCCACAACCCCGCAAACAGTTCCACTGACGTAATGCAGGCTGACTAAACTGCTCGCGGCGTGAACCAATGAATAACTTAATAACCTCTTCATTGCCAAGGAAACTATTCGTGAAGATTACATCACATGTATTAGAACGTAAAGTTTCGTTATGTAATGGATCGTCAATAAGTCACACGCACAAATAGCGGTGTATAGGTCACTATGACACATCGTATAGGTCACTATGACACATCGTATAGGTCACTATGACACATCGTATAGGTCACTATGACACATCGTATATGTCACTATGACACATCGTATAGGTCACTATGACACATCGTATATGTCACTATGACACATCGTGAACAACCCAATCGGTGCTGGGTTGGTTATATACCCTCCGGCGATGACCCACGTCAGGGACCCCCAGGCAGTGACCCCCAATACTTACCCCCCTGGCACTGACACCGGTACTGACCCACTGGCACTGCCCCCCCTTGGTTATATACCCTCCGGCGATGACCCACGTCAGGGACCCCCAGGCAGTGACCCCAATACTGACCCCCTGGCACTGACACCGATACTGACCCACTGGCACTGACCCTCCCCCTTGGTTATATACCTTCCGGCGATGACCCACGTCAGGGACCCCCAGGCAGTGACCCCCAATACTGACCCCCTGGCACTGTCCCCCTACCCCCCCCCCCCCCGGTACTGACCCTGTCACTGACACCCTTACCATTGTATTACATATAAACACGATACCAGCATACTCGCGTATTATGAGTGCGTGCGTGCGTGCGTGTGTGTGTGTGTGTGTGTGTGTGTGTGTGTGCGTGCGTGCGTGCGTGCGTGCGTGCGTGCGTGTGTGTGTGTGTGTGTGTGTGTGTGTGTGTGTGTGTGCGTGCGTGCGTGCGTGCGTGCGTGCGTGCGTGCGTGTGTGCGTGCGTGCGTGTGTGTGCGTGTGTGCGTGTGTGCGTGTGCGTTACTCATCTCCGTAAAGGTTAGGCTAATGAAACGTTTTGTGGATGCATAATAACGTATTAGATCCATTATTACACAGGTATGTGTCCGATAATTAAATACTTATCAACAGAAGGAAATACAAATGAGTTCTGGTAAAAATTATATTGTCACGATCTTGTATAGTTTGTGCAAAGAAAGTTCCGCGTGAGTGCCTAAATTGTTCCGAGAGCGTCATGCCAGTTCACACAAGGCGTCAACGCAGTCACGCGTCTTCGCTCGCAATGCGCGCGATACGTGATGGCGTTTAACAGACTCTGAAGCAGTGCGCGCTGGGTAAACATAATCGATCCCTGGATATTGCATGAGTGTATAGCAACACCGTGGCGAACAAAGAGTTTGCGTGACTTACGCTCCGTGTGGATTATGTATGTCGATACGTGTAGCTGCCCGGCGTACATCTGTCAGCACCTGCCACAACGCTCCCGGCTCATGGCGCCGATCCACAGAGACGGGTCGGGTCAACGACACGTCATTGCCACCAGTGACATCACCTCGTGGCTGCATGTCGCGATTATTTCAAATAGCGTTATGTCTGATATCAATCAGACGAAAAAATGCGTCCAGGCACCGATGTCTTCACGGGAAGTAGCTGGTGGGGCGCCGGCTAAAGTGGGCTGGACACGTGGGAAGAATGGGAGGGGACGGTTGGCGAAGAGAGCGAGTGTGCTTAGAGTGTGGAAAGAGAAGAGGAAGATCGAGATCTGAGATGGGAGGACTGCGTGAAGAGATTATTGGCAGGAGTGGGAGGGGAGTGGGAGGGGAGTGGGAGGAGAGTGGGAGGGGAGTGGGAGGGGAGTGGGAGGAGAGTGGGAGGGGAGTGGGAGGGGAGTGGGAGGGGAGTGGGAGGGGAGTGGGAGGAGAGTTAGAGGGGAGTGGGAGGGGAGTGGGAGGGGAGTGGGAGGGGAGTGGGAGGGGAGTGGGAGGGGAGTGGGAGGGGAGGGGAGAGGGAGGGACAGGGGAAGTGAAGACGGGTGGTGGACACGGCAGTGACGAAGAAGAAGGGATAATAAAATGGACGACATATGTCGGTGCCAGCCTCACCGCGGACGGCAGCGACAACGGGGAAAGCAGCAGCGGCGGTGTGTTGGTAGGACGACATCAAACAAACTGTACACGCGAACCGCTCGTTGATTTCTCATAACATTTTGTATTCTAGATCTTCTTCTTCCTGCCACGTTAATTTAATCAGGTTGAGGGTGCTTACATAGTTCGCATCATTGGTAGGTTGCAGTTAGCGGGTCAACGACAGGTTACATGTTCACCTCATGTGTAGGATATGTTATTTCCCCTGGCATAGACACAAGTTAGAAGGTGCGTACAACGTTTAGTATCTCATCCGAAGGTCCTACAATGTACGTCCAACTTCCTTCCCATAGCCACCAAGTAGCTCCTGGTCCCTAGGCGACCACCAAGTAGTTCCTGGTCCCTAGGCGACCACCAAGTAGTTCCTGGTCCCTAGGCGACCACCAAGTAGCTCCTGGTCCCTAGGCGACCACCAAGTAGTTCCTGGTCCCTAGGCGACCACCAAGTAGCTCCTGGTCCCTAGGCGACCACCAAGTAGTTCCTGGTCCCTAGGCGACCACCAAGTAGTTCCTGGTCCCTAGGCGACCACCAAGTAGTTCCTGGTCCCTAGGCGACCACCAAGTAGCTCCTGGTCCGTAGGCGACCACCAAGTAGTTCCTGGTCCCTAGGCGACCACCAAGTAGTTCCCTAGGCGACCACCAAGTAGTTCCTGGTCCCTAGGCGACCACCAAGTAGCTCCTGGTCCGTAGGCGACCACCGAGCCATTGAGCCACCGCGCCAACTCACTAGCAAACATTGCTGCTTGCGCGACCGCGCCGGATGTCAACGAGAGAAATACATATTTTGGTATATGGCTTCTGGCTTAGGACATTTAACTTAAAACAGCCCTATCCAGGGCTAACATAGGAGTGGTTTATTTAAATCAGTGAATCCACGACATGTGTTTTCCATTTCCCTGCATGAGATATTTTATTTTCCATAGCATAGACACCACATAGAAAAAAAAACAACGGCTATTGGTGTCTCTTCCGAAAGACACAGGCAATTTGGGGTGAACGAAATTGCCCAATCTTCGAAACGGCGGAGGTGGAATCGAACCACCGTCCTCTCGATCGACAGGCGGGTGCTGTAACCATTTGACCACCGCTCCCCAATTAGGAGAACGTTTAGTCCCCCGTTTGCTTAGATGAATCCACCGTAGGTGATAATATATTATTGAGGACCACGTTGGAAATACGTGTGTGTTTTTATGTATCGTCCTCGGAGCTATGTTATATATCATACCGTTTACGGTTATTCGTGTATAAAACTGTACTGAATAAATTCAATCAATCGTCGCTGGTCAACGAGGATGACTCGTGAATTGTAAGTGGCACAATGAACTGAACTGAATACACGTATTCTCAATCGTGGATTGAAAACAATACAACACAGCATAGTCATACATATTCAGTGATCCCAAACATCCAACATTAGTACAATCACAACAGTGTACCACAATGTACCATAGCGTGTACCAGAGTGTACCATAGCGCAAAGTGACCTGATATTTTCGCCGGGCACTTCCCGAATGTTTGGCGTGTGATCACATTTCAAATTACGCACAGTCGCTTCTCCGTGGCTGTTTCCGAAATTGCAACGTGTCATCTTATTGACACGTTGCAAATATTATCAACGCGACCATACTCACCGGATGACTGGTCGGTGTCTCTTAATCTCTCAATGACTTTCATGTGAATTCTAATATATGTTTTAATATTTCAAACAACTGTGCATCCATCTTTTGTATAACATAAGGGATCGGCGCTGACGATAAAAAGACTTGTATTGTAAATAACTGAACCATGCACGATATTGCCAGAAACGCGTACTGGGAAGTCAGTATATCTGGAGATACACACACGCATATATATATATATATATATATATATATATATATATATATATATATATATATATATATATATATACACACACGCATATATATATATATATATATATATATATATATATATATATATATATATACACACACACGCATATATATATATATATATATATATATATATATATATATATATATATATACACACACGCATATATATATATATATATATATATATATATATATATATATAAATCTCCACCAGCAACGCTATACCACTTCTGACACCAGGGATCATTTTGTCCGCACTCGCGTTATGACTTCAGGTTCAAAAACAAACGTAAAGTTAACCAAACGTTTAATTACGCGTGCCCAATAATCACGGATGTCGTTTGCTCTCTAACTATGTTACTAGCAACAGCACAAAAAAGTTGGTATGTTTTCCATGTCCTTATCGCACCGCTGGAGTCCAAGGGCTGCTACTAAGCAACCAGCCCGAACATAACCTGCCCGCTGGGGGTATCTCGTGACACCCCAAGCGGGAAGAATTCACTTGCACACATAATAAAAGCAACGCTTCTAAGCCATAAAACGCATCAACACAGCTGGCCAGGATTAGTGTTGATGGCCAGGTGTGAACTGTGTTGACACTGCTACGCTTTTTGTGAAGCTGAGTTCACCGGATGTCACAAGTTATGCGACTAAGCCGGCTTAACGATGCGTGTCCAGGCAAGCTTGGCGACAACATCGCTTCCCTCTCTTGTTGTGTTACGCCCTGAACTTGGGAACACATTTTTACAAGGCTGCTCTCTTGCAATTTATGCAAAACAAAACTGTTATTTGCTACAGTTGTGTGGAAACTAAGAGTTGGATTGACGTCATGGCTGCAATGGCGGCAGGGACAACTAGACCGAACTCTCCGGCTCAAGGCACAACTAACACAGTTCTACCGACTCGCTCTAAGTCACGGACAGTTCTACTGACTAACGCTAAGTGACGGACATTCCTACAGACTACCTCTAAGACACGGACAGACCTACTGACTAACTCTAAGTCACGGACAGTTCTACTGACTCGCTCTAAGTCACGGACAGTTCTACTGACTAATGCTAAGTCACGGACAGTCCTACTGACTAACTCTAAGTCACGGACAGTCCTACTGACTAGCTCTAACTCACGTATATTCTTACTAACTAGCTCTAACTCTTAGATAATCCTGCTGATTTCGTTGCACTTTGTCCTGCAGATTTATTCGTTTTACTGCGAGTGCAAAAATACATAAACAAGACTGCTATTAATCTTACTTTCCACTAAGACATTTATATATTTATATATTGCTAGTCGTAGTTCAACTGCTTTAATTACCCACGCCCGATGTTGATGCAAATCTGGTCAATTGTGTTGATAATTAATAATATTATCACCTTTTTTTCAAGGTAGTGCGAACTGTTTTTGATGGAGCCGCACATTTTCTCATTTTTATAGTAGACCTGCCCTCTATGATAATGGATACAGAATACTAAACTGATTAGGAAACGACGCGAAGCCTACCGAGGTAGCCGAAACGAAGTATTGAACAGCTAGACGTGTTTCCAACCGCATGCGATCAGGCTAAACCGCCACAATCAAGTGGATATGCTTCACACACTTTGACAGCAGACGAAACAATTGTTAGGTTATTTTAATAAATGCGGCACAAGTCATAAAATGCGTCGGAATATAAGGTGGTGTCCGTGATTTTCATAAGAATGAATTCACGTTACGCTGCATTGTTAACCCGGTGGACAGATGTGTTGAGTGTAGAGGGGCACAGAGTCTGACACACCGGACTGAAGTGTCAGTATATACTAATCACAGCGCCTTTCGATTACGTCACTCTATATGAAACACCCGGTTATAAAGAGTATGCATATCGTTCGTGCTGAAACTATTATTCACTGTACCAACGGAACCCAGACAGATCCCCGGCAGTGGTCGCTGCATCAACGGTACCCAGGCAGTGGTCGCTGTACCAGCCGTACCCCGGCAGTGGTCGCTGCACCAACGGTACCCCGGCAGTGGTCGCTGTACCAGCCGTACCACGGCAGTGGTCGCTGTACCAACGGTACCCCGGCAGTGGTCGCTGTACCAACGGTACCTCGGCAGTGGTCGCTGTACCAACGGTACCCGGGCAGTGGTCGCTGTACCAACAGATCCCCGGCAGTGTGTGTGTGTGCGTGTGCGTGTGCGTGTGCGTGTGCGTGTGCGTGTGCGTGTGCGTGTGCGTGTGCGTGTGCGTGTGCGTGTGCGTGCGCGTGCGCGTGCGCGTGCGCGTGCGCGTGCGCGTGCGCGTGCGCGTGCGTGTGTGTTTGACTTGAAAGTGTGCGCGCTACTTTTCATGGGAGTCAAATGACTTTAATTTCAGGGGGGTGAAGTGACATTAAATAATGATTTTAATTTCAGGGGGTGAAGTGACATTAAATATAGGTAAACTCCAATTAGTAAAAACAGATAGCCTTTTTAATTTAGTCATTAAAATCAATTATATATGTTTCAAATTACAGTTATGTAGTTTTGGCTCCATTATTATGTCCAAGCTGAAACTTTCTGCGCAATGTGTATGAACAATGTGAAACAATATATCCAAAATCAGGAAAACAATAAGTTTTGTATTGTTCCATTGTCTCCGAGTCCTTCAGTACACCAGTGAACACTCCTGGATTCTCTCGCATGTATTGCACATTAGAAACACGGATACTTACGTGCTCTTCCTGATCACATGTGATGATATAACTGACCGTTCTGAAGAAACAGTTTTCATAGTCTCGCATACGTGTGGGTTTTACTGGGTTATGGTCGATGGTGACAGCCCGAGGTTATGGTCGATGGTGACAGCCACTCAGTGCACGGAGGTTTATAGTCCATGGACTCGGCATGTTTCCTGCTGCCACTCAGTGCACGGAGGTTTATAGTCCATGGACTCGGCATGTTTCCTGCTGCCACTCAGTGCACGGAGGTTTATAGTCCATGGACTCGGCATGTTTCCTGCTGCCACTCAGTGCACGGAGGTTTATAGTCCATGGAGTCGGCATGTTTCCTGCTGCCACTCAGTGCACGGAGGTTTATAGTCCATGGACTCGGCATGTTTCCTGCTGCCACTCAGTGCACAGAGGTTTATATTCCATAGACTCGGCATGTTTCATGCTGCCACTCAGTGCACGGAGGTTTATAGTCCATGGACTCGGCATGTTTCCTGCTGCCACTCAGTGCACGGAGGTTTATAGTCCATGGACTCGGCATGTTTCCTGCTGCCACTCAGTGCACAGAGGTTTATATTCCATAGACTCGGCATGTTTCATGCTGCCACTCAGTGCACGGAGGTTTATAGTCCATGGACTCGGCATGTTTCCTGCTGCCACTCAGTGCACGGAGGTTTATATTCCATAGACTCGGCATGTTTCCTGCTGCCACTCAGTGCACGGAGGTTTATAGTCCATGGACTCGGCATGTTTCCTGCTGCCACTCAGTGCATGGAGGTTTATAGTCCATGGACTCGGCATGTTTCCTGCTGCCACTCAGTGCACGGAGGTTTATAGTCCATGGACTCGGCATGTTTCCTGCTGCCACTCAGTGCACGGAGGTTTATAGTCCATGGAGTCGGCGTGTTTCATACTGCCACTTAGTGCACGGAGGTTTATAGTCCATGAACTCGGCATGTTTCACGAAGCCAGTTATCTGGAGATCCCCATCTTCAAGATTATTATCATCCACGCCAATCTTAGAGGTTTTAGATGATTCAGGTCGACGCCGCCGGTTCACTGGTGCGTCACCTTGTGCATCTCTCGCCTCACTGTCGCATTCAGACAACTGACGCTTCCTGCTGACGAACGGCTTAGTTTGTTTGGTGTCTGCGTTTCACACCATTTAATTGCAGTTCCCCTTTTCTTCAAGATGCGCGACAGTCCAAGTCCAACGCACGTCCAACTTCTCGCTGTGGCGAGTTTCACGTCGACAGTTTTTTTAATAAAACTAGATCAACAACATTGTACAGTTGAGTTGTGGTATATGAACATAGCCTCTTTAAGGAACTTGTCCCAGTTGTTGTGGGACGCGTTTACAAACTTGACAAGAGTATTGCACAACGTTTGGTTATACCGTCCAGTCAGTCGATTGGTCTGGGGGTGGTACGGGTTACAAACCCGGTGGTCGAGGGTTGGTCTGGGGGGTGGTATGAGCTACAAACCCGGTGGTCGAGGGTTGGTCTGGGGGGTGGTACGGGCTACAAACCCGGTGGTCGAAGTTAAGGCTCACATAATATATCATTCAACGCACTACAAAACTATCTTCCTTTGTCAGAGACTATAACCTCTGGGCAGAAATGACGTGCAATTACTTCCATGAGGAAATACATCACCTCCGCAGTAGTTTTTATCTTCATAGTCTTCATTGTTTTTTTGTTACACCGACTACTTGTGACATATGCGAAAGCAATATACAGGTCGAGACCGCACTGAACTGCGACGTCGCAATCACTTTCTGGCATTGAAATTTTCGGATGACACAAAAGTGTTTAGAAAGATTAACAATGATGGTGATAAGCAACATTTACAAAACGATCTAGACAAATTAGTTAAATGTCTGAAAAAGGGCATACATTATTAAATTTTGGGAAATGTAAATACTTACACACTGGACACGGGAATTTGAATGTAAACTATAAAATGGGAGATTCTGTTCTAGGTACTATTGTAAATGAAAATGACTTAGGAGTAACAATACGTGGTGATATGAAAGTGTAAGATCACTGTGGTATTGTAGCTTCAAAGAGTAATCAAAATCTTGGGTTGATTAGGAGAAATATAACATTCCAGAACTGAAAGACCTTAGTTATGAAGAACGCCTGAAAGAATGTGGTTTGACAACTCTAGAGACAAGGAGGTTAAGAGGAGATCAGATTGAAGTGTTTAAGATATTGAATGCGTATGAATATATTGATAGAAATATTGTTTTCTCATTCAAGAAAGGTAGTAGAATTAGGTAACATTAGTAAAGTATCAGTGTAGACTGGATATCAGGAAGTACTCGTTCTTATAGAGAACATTAAATGAATGGCTACATTATCTACATACTGTGTATATAAAAGCAGTGTGAATATGTTTAAAAATAAGGTTACGCATAGATGAAAACTTGGACTCTCGATAAGCCAATGGCTTCCTTGTACACTTTCCACATGGGCCACTTGCCATCTGGACCTTTGCCTTAGATGGCAATCTTGCTAAATTGTTTGGGTGAGGTCTGGGTTTGAGACATGAATGCCAGTTCATAGGCTTGTTGTTTCAATGAGAATTGTTTAATTTTAGCAGTTTTATTTTTATTTTTTTTAATTACAGTTGAATCCGCGTAATATAATCGCGGATAGAATCAGCCATTTGGTAGTATCAATATTCAAAGTTTCACTCAAATTAATTATTATCTAGATAATAACTACCCCGACAGTAGTCGCTGTACCAACGGGACGCCGACAGTAGTCGTTGTACCAACGGGACCCCGACAGTATTCGCTGTACCAACGGGACCCCGACAGTAGTCGCTGTACCAACGGGACGCCGACAGTAGTCGCTGTACCAACGGGACCCCGACAGTAGTCGCTGTACCAACGGGACGCCGACAGTAGTCGCTGTACCAACGGGACCCCGACAGTATCCGCTGTACCAACGGGACCCCGACAATATTCGCTGTACCAACGGGACGCCGACAGTAGTCGTTGTACCAACGGGACCCCGACAGTAGTCGCTGTACCACGCAACGGGACCCCGACAGTAGTCGCTGTATCAACGGGACCCCGACAGTAGTCGCTGTACCAACGGGACCACGACAGTAGTCGCTGTACCAACGGGACCCCGACAGTAGTCGCTGTATCAACGGGACCCCGACAGTAGTCGCTGTACCAACGGGACCACGACAGTAGTCACACCAATCATTTGTCACACCACACGATAAAGAGCGACTTATTGTGGATGGACCACAATGCACCAGTGAACATGAACAAAGCAACGGGAAACTGACGTCAGCAAATGGCGGCGTGACGCTGATGCCGCGGAAACGATCTCGTAGGAATTTGTCAACAACATTTCATAATTGTGTACGAGGCTCCTCGCTTGTGTCATGGAAATAGATGAAAGAAGTAAGAAGCCCATCCTATAAGCCGTACATTGGATTACCTCACTGCGTGATATAGAAGTAAGAAGCCCATTCTATGAGCCGTACATTGGATTACCTCACTACGTCATATAGAAGTAAGAAGCCCATCCTATAAGCCGTACATTGGATTACCTCACTACGTCATACACAGTCGTCTCCAACAACAACAGTTATATACATTAGGCGATTAGGGTTCAATTAACTTAATACAGATAATAAATTAAATTACATCCAATTTTAAGTCGCTCATTCTCCATATTAATTAATCTAAAGCATGTATCAATTAAATTTCACTGAAATTAACTTCATCCCACAATAAAACGAACCCCATTTGAGCTTGGAAAATCAAGTTATGCAATTCACACCAAAAAAACATAGCACCAACGCGTGTTTTGTAACACTGGCGTCATTATGATTTTACAGGCATGTTACCTTCCAAAGTCCAGTATAAAATGTCGTCTGCACAAAACATGCACCCATTTAACGCCAGTGGTGATCGACTTCTTTTTTTAACGTTTAATATTTTTTCTGAGGCCGATGCTTTTAATAAAAACCAACGCTTCCTTTCTTTATTATGTTTTGTTGCTAACATGCGTCATCTCCACTTTCAGCGGAGTCCATCTTTCTTGTGAGCGGCCTGTTTCTGAATTAGGTCAGCTAATCTCTGATCTGCCGATGAGCCTTGCTTGTGGCGCCATTCAGCCGAAAGTCGCCGCAAGAGAGCGTACTTAATGTGTCTGTGTTATTTTAATATTCCAGCTACCGTTATATTAACATGGCTAGGCACCCGCCCTTCACTGACAGATAGCATACGTTTGCGTGGGAGCGAGGCTACAGGAACGATTTGTCACGTACGGTCAGTAGACGACCAGAGACAGCGACAGTGGACGACGTGTTTGTCTGACGACGTCTTGAAGCTACACCGGTCTCAACCCGGATGAAATGTAGCTATGTAGCTAACATAAATAAAACGTACTATATTTAGAATAAAAACACTGACATAACAATCTAATAATTTTTTTTTAAATGGTGACGTTTCAGTTATAGAACTTGAAAGTTTAGTTACCTTTATATTACAGTAACTCCTGCTCAAGCAACCACCTTCATTAAGAGATCACCTGTCATTAAAGACCACAGTATTACCTGTACCAAGATACAACCTTTAATAAGAGACCATCTGTATTAAGAGGCCACTTTACGATCTGCATTTAGCGGTCGCGTAAGACAGGTTTGGCTGTATATCTATTTTAAATAACAAGGCCGAATCACACCACGGTGATTATTATAAATTAAGAGGTATAAATACATTGATTAATTTGGAGAAATCCGAAACACAAGAATGCAACTGTTTATAAATTGTTTGATGTTTAAACAGATAATTATTATGTGGGTTGATAAATCAGCAATGTTAATTTTCAAATACGTTTCACTTGATCAATTCTGCTACAGAATCCACCAAGCTGCAAACTACTGCATCACTTACTATATTACGTTTAGTACTATGCATAACGCCTGTTGACACAGGCAAAGTGAAGCGGCCCGGCTCCGCTCAGTCAAATTATAGATGCCACAAGCCGACCTGATCTACTCGCTGTCGCTTGTGCGGCGTTGATGACGTAAAAGAGTGTCGCTGTTAAAACACAGCCGCGGCAAATTAACCCAAAGTGGATTGTGTTACAAGCAACACTGTCACCGGCACATCGTCACTCGAATGTATAACGGAGAGGTTCTTCTTTATATAGTCGAGTTTCGAGTTAGTCGACTTAACGTATGATAGTGGTCCTGAACTTCCACATAGGTAATATTTGGTCTATCGCATTGCAGTTCTTAAAATGCATATTGTCTCTGTCAATAAACCTGGCATCGGTTTCGTATGTCGCATACACCGAAGGTGCCTGATTTGTCCCCTTACTACCCATGTGCTCATGACCGGAAGTGCTTGGCACCCTATCTCTGTTAACAGAAGAGCTATATTGCCCTGTGGCGAATTGTATTGCAGTATGAATATCCTCCAAGCGAGCACGCGCAACTTTCAGAAAGCCTAATTAGGTGCTCAACGCTGAACGGCGTTATTGTCAAATAACAAATGAACGCAAGTTTCACGACCGAGACAGTAATAAAACGCGCGTAGACTCGCAGTAGATTAGGCAATAAAGCGGCGGTGACAATCGAGGGAAAACTACTGCATGTGTATATTGCCTTGACGCTCTACATCGCTACACAATGTGGCAGCATTCCGATCCATCTCTTTGGCAGGCAGAACCTATCGATTCGCCGCAGTTGCCAGCCGATGGCCCTGGAGATAAAACCCAGTTAATCTGTTAATAATGCATGCGCGTCATCGGTGGTTATTTCGGATGACGCGTTTGATTGATAAAAGAGCTTTTAAAGTAATGTTGACATCGTCATTTTCTCTTTTTTGTTCTTCCGTCCGTCCGTCCGTCCGTCCGTCCGTCCGTCCGTTCGTTCGTTCGTTCGTTCGTTCGTTCGTTCGTTCGTTCGTTCGTTCGTTCGTTCGTATAGTGGGGAATTCATGGTTGGGGGATATGGGTTTGAAAACTGTGAGTGAGAAGACCGGAGGTGCGACTCGTGTGGGGGGGGGCGGGGCGAAAGAATTTTCTTGAACGCTTTGTCTGTCGTTCTTAGTTGCGACCTATTTTCAAAAGTACTCGCTATTGGAGCACCATTATTAGAAAACGCCGATAGTATGGCGTACAACATTGCTTCAAACTCACCGCCAACAATGTTGTACGCCATTCCATTGATTCGAGTGACAACATTTGTATCGCACTGGCGGCGTCTTGGCACCGTTGTCGTGCACCAATTGACCAAACTTACAGTTATATAGCCACCTTGTGCGAAACTCGCTTATCGATCTTGCCTTTATCGCAGGCAGCCGACAAGGCAGATTCGTCGATAATGTCACACGACGACTCTGCGACATTCCGTGCAGGCGACCCGAGCTCCGGCTGGGAACGCCGTCAAACCTAGCTCTGTTGGTGGGCGCAGTGGCGCGCTGTTACTCGGCGGGCTCCGGATTATTCTACTTTCCATGTAGCGTTCTCGGGGGATAAATCAGTTGGCGGTGGTTTTAAAGCGAGGTTGTACGCGATAAATTATATTTTGAAAACGGACGTGGAATTTGTTAGACCTGTGACATTTATGTCAGTCACAAACTGGATTTTCTTCGGGAGGCGGCGGCGGCAGCAACATATAACGAACGACGCGGATTCTTACTAGATTCTTACTAGATTCTAACTAGATTCTTACTAGATTCTTACTAGATTCTTACTAGATTCTTACTAGACCTCTTTCTCCACACCGCAGCATTACGTGAAGTAACGGGCGTTATACAACTCAATACATAATAATAATATACTATACAAAATACTTCTATTGCGCTAAAATCCTCGGGAGACCCAAGCAGCGCACCAAAACAAAAGGGGTTAAGCAGTTCATAATCGATAAATAGTTCCAAATGTAAACAGTTGAGTTTGCACGCTGGGGAGCTATGGAGGATAAGCGAGTTTAAACAGGTTTTTAGTTTACGGCGAAATATTGCTATATTTCCTACAGACTTAACACTAACAGGGAGTAAGTTCCACAGAGTCGATGCAGTAACAGAAAAAGCTCTAGTTCCAACATTTGTCTTAACACTGGGAACAAAAAGTAGATTAGAATTAGATGTTTGAAGCTGTCTGGGCTGTCTTGCAGAAGTGAGCAGTGAATGTAAATGTGGTGGTTGCTTGGATGAAAATGCTTAGTATGTAATTGTAAAGATCTTAAAAATAATGCGTCAGGGAACCAATGCAATGATTTAAGAAGTGGCACTGAGAGGGAGAAATGAGGAGACCTTTGCCAAACAATTTTGCACACGTTGAAGTTTCAATCCTTGAGAGAAATATGTTGATAAAGGGAATTACAATGGTCAATTCGACTGCTAACAAGAGCAGTTTCAATAGTTTTGGCGACAGCAAAATACAAATACCGGTGACTACGACAAGGTCACGGTGACTACGACAAAGGTCACAAATATGATAAAAGCAGCAGCGACAAGTTTGTGAAATATGCTGTGTAAAATTTTAATTAGTATCAAAGGTGTTTCCTAAATTCCGTGCTGAGACGGCAGGCGTGAAATTCTGGCTTAGCATGTATCGGAAAAAACACTCGAGTTTACCTCGCTGTTCTTGTGAGGCAATAATACGAACCTCAGTTTTATTTGCATTTAACTTAAATTTGCTGTCAATCATCCAGTGGAATAAATTCTGGAGACTAAGGTTTAATGAGCAATTTGTATCCGGGGTAGTCAAGGAAAGGTAAATCTGCCATACTCGGATCAAACAACCCGGCCCTTTCTACTTCCGTCAGATTGGTGATTAGTCGCGTCCAAGCAACATTTCTGTGTCATTTACAGTGACACATGTACGCTATTTAATCTCCAATATCTGTGTACATACAAGATCGCACTGCGCACCCTGACGATAAACATAAATAATATCACCTATCCTGTTTGTGGTGAGTTTTATTTTCAGTGGCGTATCTGGGATCTCTCAAGGAGGGACAAGCCTAGTTGCCTATGTTACCGTGTAGCGGCGCGACTGAAAAATATGGAGACAATTTTTTAAGCCAAACGGGGGCCCAGTTGGGACATATTGAGTTGTTTTTGAAGTGCCACGTTAACAAGGAGTAATCAGCGGCCCTCGGCTATATGCCGTGAACGTAAAACGCCGAGTTCGTGGATCATTGATAACATATCTACTATCAAGCGCACATATTCAAAGTGGCTGCCCATTGTTACTCTGGGAACCACACGGGCAACAACTCCAATATTCAATACTCGCGCTGGCCAGACAACCCGGTTTTTCGCACACAATAATGGACTCGACAGAGATCGAGTTTGTCGCAGCGAGACTCGATTAGTTTTGTCGTGATAATGAGCCTCGAGTAGAGACGTATCGATTGCTCGTGCCCAAGGGGCTTACTGAGCAACTGTATACAAAGGCATTCATACGACAGGAAACGTTGGGCAGGTAGCCATTATGACGGGGGTCGTACATGTTCAACAACTATCAGCATAAGATTTATGACACACGAGACTGGAAGTGTGGTGTCAATGATCGTTGATAGTTACAGTATGATTATAAATCAATATAGACACGCTCAATGCATTATTGTAATTTTAATTGCCGGTTTACTATCGGTATGGTTTATATGTATCGCAGACCGGGTGGGTGCTGGGATATCCATTGTTGACTGCATTGTTGTTGGCAACCACCGACACATTCTACACTGAGAATTTAATTTATTCGTTGTAGACGAAATCGATAAATGTTTCTTCACCAAGCTACTTACGCTTATGCAATTAGATAATACAGTGTCTTTGATGTGATGTTATGTTTCATTAAATTAATAAATGACCTTTTATCAAAGCTCGTTCGTCATCTTCTCTAGTAATACACGAACCATCGGTTTTGTCGTCAAGAATCGACGTCACTCGGGGGTTCTTGTGGTCGGTGTTGGCATGTGTTGCCGTAGTAGAGTCGTAGTTATCCACGCATCCGACACCTTTCGCTGTCTCTCAATCGTATGTCTATTGTCCAGCCAACTTTGGCGTACTAGTGGTAGCGACCATTGCAACGTTTTCTCGGCTTTCCCAAATATAATTTTATATAGGTGGGATAAAAATGTTTTACGAAAATTAAGCGTGCGATTATTCAACAGCTCCAAAACCAGTTTTAACAGAACAATAGCAGTGATTCTCTGTTGAATTTTCACTGTCACTATGCTCTAGGTATTTCACGTCTTCCAATATTGCAATGCGCGCGGACGTATTTCCGGTTTTTTATTTTTATTTATTCGTTGTTGAATAAATAACAACAACGTATTCTCGAAGCCAAAGTGACGTGCACGCTACATCCCACGTGACGTACATGCTACACCCTACGTGACGTACACGCTACACCCTACGTGACGCAACTAGACTGTTGTCGTTGCGAGTTGGACTGTGTCGGATTCTTAACACTGCCAGATAAATTATGACGAGACCGGACGCAACAGAACCGACAAGTGTCGGTGTCGTAAGAGCGCATACACGTCACGACTCGATGCTGTCCGACGCAGCCCGACTCGCTACAACAGTCGAACAACTAGTCGCGTCGCGTCGCGTCGCGTCGCGTCGTAGCGTGTATACCCGGCTTAACGCACCTATCTATACGCATTGGAATTACGAATAAGTTAAGTTATATGTGCGCTAAAATTTCACCAACCATCAAGGGACTTATTGAAAATTTATTTCATCTGAACACACCCCGTTAATATAATTATTTAATTATTATTATTAATAATTATAACGCTAACAGTCAGTGGGAGTGAGGGAACATGTTTCTGTTAAATACATCAGATTCATAAGAGCACTTTCAAAGAGCGACATGGTTTGCCGTTGAAACGACCCCCAGATGCGTCAGCACATGGACATCACGTGACGTGCTACTGTGACGTCACCGTACTCGTCAACTGTCGGATTAACGGGATATGTCACTTTCGTTTGTCACCGCTAACGACAGCAGCGATCGACGTCAGAAATGTTAATTGTTTAAGAAAACCGACGACATGTTTTTGTCGACAAAATAGGTTTATATTCTACGCACGAACCATTATTATCGTAGGTAGGACATTCACAACACAGGAAGCATAGTGCTCAATTGGTGTATGGTGCCCATAACTCAGTGTTGAGCCGATTCAACGACAAAATGGAGGCTGACGCGGCCAATATGCCCCGGCGCAGGCAAAGACGGAACGTCGTAGAAAGGTCAGCAGCCAACAATAAACGACGTTGGAACATCGTTGCCGCGTGACCAGCATGGATTGTATTTATATGTGCCATTTCCAGTGTCGCGCGAGCGATTACAAAATGTCATTAAGACCGCTAGGAATATTCGCTGAAAGGCGGAATATTAAGGGTGTTTTGTGTTTAGGTGACCATTAAGTAGTGTATTGCGCCACTCGTAAAACAAAGGTCACGACCATGTAGCCGAAACGTAGGCCTATCTACAATTTATATCTAATAAATAAGTGATTTCATATGTTTACTACTGCTGATAGCTTTATGTGCGTTTTGAATCTATCTTTTCAGTAAACGTTCTGTGTAGAAAAGCATGGGTTATCTGGTGTGTACGTTTTCCCAGGGGTGTCCTATGAAGGGTGAGAAACGGACAATAGAGCATATTTACATTTTACGTAAAAAAACTTAATTTTAACGGCTCCAAAATTAGTGCATCCTATATAAAGTGAAACCCGAAACAATTGCCCGAAAGAAGTGTATAGCGTCCGAGTCAGATTTGCATGTACTAGTTTTGGTTATTAAAGGGGTTTACCATGAGAACATAAACACAATATCAGCATAATTACCCTTGCTATTGTGTGCCATATGTTATCAGTACAACGACGTTAGCGATATCGGTAAATGCCGCAAATTCTAGACGCTTTTCAATGTTTGCGGCGGACAATGATTCAACACAGCCTTATTAGGCCTGCGGTGCTCTTTGGAATACGAGTAGGTTTTGATATTGATACAGACGGATAATCCTAACGGTCTACGTCTCAAAAGACAACAGATGGACATTAAAGGACACTCCTATCGACCGATTCTGGACTGAACCCCCAGAGGAAATAGTTATCATTAGGGAGATATTACATTTAAAAAAAGTCACCGTTTTCCTTGTGTCGGCCACACACGTAGTGGGGAGGGTAGTTGCTGCACTCGGAGCAGTAGCTCAGTGGTCATAACATTATGGTTGACTTGAGGAACATGTCAGGTCATTCTACACCTCTGTGGATGTGTACAGGCAGGGCCGACGTAGAGGAACATGTCAGGTCATTCTACACCTCTGTGGATGCGTACAGGTAGGGCCAACATAGAGGAACATGTCAGGTCATTCTACACCTCTGTGGATGCGAACAGGCAGGACCAACATAGAGGAACATGTCAGGTCATTCTACACCTCTGTGGATGCGTACAGGCAGGGCCGACATAGAGGAACATGTCAGGTCATTCTACACCTCTGTGGATGCGTACAGGCAGGGCCGACATAGAGGAACATGTCAGGTCATTCTACACCTCTGTGGATGCGTACAGGCAGGGCCGACATAGAGGAACATGTCAGGTCATTCTACACCTCTGTGGATGCGTACAGGCAGGGCCGACGTAGAGGAACATGTCAGGTCATTCTACACCTCTGTGGATGCGTACAGGCAGGGCCGACGTAGAGGAACATGGCAGGTCATTCTACACCTCTGTGGGAGTGTACAGGCAGGGCCGACGTAGAGGAACATGTCAGGTCATTCTACACCTCTGTGGATGCGTACAGGCAGGGCCGACGTAGAGGAACATGTCTGATCATTCTACACCTCTGTGGATGCGTACAGGCAGGGCTGACATAGAGGAACATGTCAGGTCATTCTACACCTCTGTGGATGCGTACAGGCAGGGCCGACGTAGAGGAACATGTCAGGTCATTCTATACCTCTGTGGATGCGTACAGGCAGGGCCGACATAGAGGAACATGTCAGGTCATTTTACACCTCTGTGGATGCGTACAGGCAGGGCCGACGTAGAGGAACATGTCAGGTCATTCTACACCTCTGTGGATGTGTACAGGCAGGGCCGACATAAGAGGAACATGTCAGGTCATTCTACACCTCTGTGGATGCGTACAGGCAGGACCAACATAGAGGAACATGTCAGGTCATTCTACACCTCTGTGGATGCGTACAGGCAGGGCCGACATAGAGGAACATGTCAGGTCATTCTACACCTCTGTGGATGCGTACAGGCAGGACCAACATAGAGGAACATGTCAGGTCATTCTACACCTCTGTGGATGCGTACAGGCAGGACCAACATAAAGGAACATTTCAGGTCATTCTACACCTCTGTGGATGCGTACAGGCAGGGCCGACGTAGAGGAACATGTCAGGTCATTCTACACCTCTGTGGGTGCGTACAGGCAGGGCCGACGTAGAGGAACATGTCAGGTCATTCAACACATCTGTGGATGCGTACAGGCAGGGCCGACATAGAGGAACATGTCAGGTCATTCTACACCTCTGTGGATGCGTACAGGCAGGGCCAACGTAGAGGAACATGTCAGGTCATTCTACACCTCTGTGGATGCGTACAGGCAGGGCCGACGTAGAGGAACATGTCAGGTCATTCTACACCTCTGTGGGTGCGTACAGGCAGGACCAACTTAGAGGAACATGTCAAGTCATTCTACACCTCTGTGGATGCGTACAGGCAGGGCCGACGTAGAGGAACATGTCAGGTCATTCTACACCTCTGTGGGTGCGTACAGGCAGGGCCGACATAGAGGAACATGTCAGGTCATTCTACACCTCTGTGGATGCGTACAGGCAGGGCCGACATAGAGGAACATGTCAGGTCATTCTACACCTCTGTGGATGCGTACAGGCAGGACCAACATAGAGGAACATGTCAGGTCATTCTACACCTCTGTGGATGCGTACAGGCAGGGCCGACGTAGAGGAACATGGCAGGTCATTCTACACCTCTGTGGATTCGTGGAACTGACTTACGTTGATGGTCCCTCACTGAGCAAAAACAACCCTACCAACCTTTAAATCAACAACAAGTGGCGGTAGTAATGTCAGTTTGTTGGCATATTAGAGTTTTAAAACTACAAGGGATATTGAAAAGGCCACGTTGAGCTAGGAGAAGTGAGTCAGTCTACAGCTATATCCACCATTGCCAACGATGTGTTCGTGACGTATTTTTTGAAATAATCTGATGGGTCGTTATTGTTATTACATTTTCGGTCAGCATGTTATTACAAATTGACATAATTATAAAATGTTAGTACATAATGGGTAGAGCCTACCTACCTCGATGTATTACAAGATAGGCCTTCTGCTATTACAAAATGGGTACGTATTACAAAATGGGCCTGATTTTATTACAAGATGGGCGTAGCGCACGTGCCATTTGGAACTCGTAACGTTGGATGAAAATCTTGTTACAGTTTAGCCAATACGTGTGAACGAGGAGATATAAAAAGCTTAATCAAATCAGGCTTTGACGACTCACATATTCCAAAGGCGTCATAACTACGTCTTCAAGATGCTGCACAAATGTAATAAACTCACTAACATGCAGTCGAAATTACCGTTTCCTGAAAAGGCAAACATCAAAGGGTTTGTAGCTGATAACTAGATTGTATTAGTGTAGTCTGTGCAAACCCAATTGTGCTCATGCGATGATGGTTTGCACAGTAGATCGATTGTCGAGAACCAGCGCTGGTTGATGGAAGATAATGTGGAGGGTAAGTATTGAAGAGCCATATAAATACAACGGAGTGATTGTACGTCATGACTGTCTCTAATATAGTGGCAGTTCTTTGCGAGAATAACTGGGTGAGAAGAGATGCGGGAGTGAAAAGAATAGAGGAGCTGAGGGAAGAGGTTGGTGTGAAAGAGAGTCTCAGGAGGAAGCTGGTGAGGTGCTGGTTAAAGTGGGTTTTTTGTCGCACAAATCACGAGTTGTGAAAGTTTATTAGAGGTAAGCGTGTCAGTGGAATGGCTCAAAGACGAAGATAGCTCAAGGACATCCAATAAAGACATCCTCAAACTGTTTATAATATCACCTAGTAAGTTGGGATCGATTCAAATAAATAAATAAATAAAATGTCTTACTGTCGTTCTCTCTCTTTCACATATTTCCCATATGCCTATCTGTCCGTCTCCCTCCCCCTCCACCCCCACCCCCGACCTCCAGTGTATATAATCATAACACTGTCCAACAATTGACATCCATTCTCCCGCTTTCGTTGTTGCATTTCAGTAGGACTACCTCTATGGATTACTCAACGCTAAAATACTGCATACTAAAAACAGTACTACGATATATCGCAGCGAAACATGTTTACGCCACTATAATATAATGCATCAAGCACGCTGCATGGTGCAACAGTCTTAATATGGCAACGGCCAGCACGCGATGTCACCATCTATCAATGGACCACTGCAGCCCATTGCTGCGTGACACAGGGGCGTACGTCAGTTAGCGACCAGCGGACAAACCCGCTGTCGCACGACTGTCTGCAACGACGAATGCCTTTTCGCTGTTTTTCGATCGATGTCAGCATTGATTTTGCAACTCAGCAGCTGTTTCTGTGGAGTGCTCCGTCGAGTAACTCGACAAACGTTTACGTGACGAAGAAAAAGCCGGTGATAGGCGGACGTACTGAGACGTTTATATGGCATAGCAGATTTTGCTGACGCTGTCAGAACGGGCGCAATGTGAACTAGTGCAATGGGTACGGGTGTAATGGGTACGGGTGCAACGAGAACGGGTGCAATGGGTACGGTGCAATGATAACGACTACAGTGGGTGCGGCCGCAATGAGAACGAGTACAATGGGTACTGGAGTATTAATTAGAACGGGTGCAATGGGTACGGGTGCAATGAGAACGAGTCCAATGGTTATGGGCACAATGAGAACGAGTCCAATGGTTACGGGCACAATGAGAACGAGTCCAATGGTTACGGGTACAATGATAACGAGTCCAATGGGTACGGGCGAAAATAGAACGAGTCCAATGGTTACGGGCACAATGAGAACGATTCCAATGGTTATGGGCACAATGAGAACGAGTCCAATGGTTACGGGCACAATGAGAACGAGTCCAATGGTTACGGGTACAATGATAACGAGTCCAATGGGTACGGGCGAAAATAGAACGAGTCCAATGGTTACGGGCACAATGAGAACGAGTCCAATGGTTATGGGCACAATGAGAACGAGTCCAACGGTTACGGGCACAATGAAAATGGTGCAAAACTGCAATGGCAACTAGTACGACGATAGCGGAAACAATGACAACGGATGCAATGATTTCTTACTTAGCTAATTAATGATATATCTACAATCTACTCCCGGCAGATTTATTGCAGACACATACCACATGATGAGCGAAGAGCCAACTCGGTTAAAGCGATTGCATACGAAGTGTACAGTGTCTTTGCCAATATATATCTAATTCCCTACCTATGAAATTGATACTTTAGACATTTATGTAATACAGAAAAATTGCATGCGACTGCTGAGATAAATATTGAGAGACAACCAAGTTATGTTGGTGGAAATACTCTTTTCACTTGAATGTGGAGAATAACGGTATATGCATGTTATCGATCTGATTGTGTTCTTCATCATGTTCGTGTGTATAATAATAACTATTATTATTGTTCATAATTATTATCGACTTTAATAACTTCATTCACATTCACCGCTCTCAACAAATGAACTTTGTATATATAGACCCACGTAATGGTCATATATAGACCCACATAGTGGTCATATATACACCCACATAGTGGTCACATATAGACTCACATAGTGGTCATATCTACATGTAACTCACCAATGGTGCGAATGAACCAGCTCGACAACGCGCTAATCACATCATACGGGACAAACACCAGTATACGTGACAAACGCCAGTATACGTGACAAACACAGAGGCATGAGCTGTGATGGAAGAATAAGTGTCAGATGTGAGAACAACTTGTTAAAAATTACCATTTCCGCGAAGCGACGCGTCAGTAACTCACGCAAATATTCTCGGAATCTGAAGATGATTGAGTTCTTTGAGAAAGGCCACATCGACAATCGCATCATACATTATTTGCCTTAAATGTCAAATTCAACCTGCAGTGCACCAGTGATACATTGCGATAGTTACGTATATGGACTCCCAACGTGGCGAACAACCTCTTACAAGGAACAACTTTGAAAAGCCTGCTCTGCCCTGCACTGTTTTATTGATACCCATGTTCCATATATTTTATTTATTGCCAAGTCCCAACATGTTCCATATATTGTTTTATGTTTTTGCCAAGTCCCAACATGTTCCATATATTTTCTCTTTATTGCCAAGTCGCCAAGATAAAAGGGAGTTTGTTTACAGGTCGTGAATTCAACCCGTGCATCGAGCTATCGTTTACATTGTCTAATATATATATATAAGATAAAGTGATTTATTTACTTAAATTACATACATAAGGTAATATCTGACATAGTGGTAGTAAACGTTTTCGGTAAAAAGGAATTAACAGCAGGATTTTAGCGTAAATTAGTACACACTGACTTCGTTGTTTTGTTACACAGTGTTCTCCGTATTCGCTAGGTGGCAGGTTTTTTTTTCTCATGCGAGGTTAATAGAAGACACAGTTAGCAAGTATATTAGCCTAAAGTGTTCTTTTGATCACAAAAACAGCCTTATTCAAGGCTAACGTAGCAAACTAATTAAAACTAAATTGTATGATGGCGCCGTGCAAACGGCAGTTAAAGGCCACAAGGCACTTAATTTGTGGCAGTTGCAGTAACTGGGAGGACTTCGTCAAGTCTGGGTGCGAGAAGTCCTGGGCTGAGGTCCAGGCAGATAGTTTTAGTTTTGAGTGTAGGGGATGTACGAAGATGAAGGAACTAGAGGTGGAGTTGGAAGAGCTGAGGCTGCTCGTTGTGGCAATGGTGGGAAGGGAACAGGGGGGTTGTGCCAGTAGTTCCGGTGGGGGAACAGTAGATGATAAAGTGGGGAAAGACACAAGAGATGCTAGGGAGAGCTCACCGCAGCTTGGGAGGAAGCTGAGAGGAGGGAAGGTGACAGGTCGTAGGGAGACAGGACGTAAGGAGACTGGAAGGAAAGGAACGGGAGGGAAGACAACCGGAGTGAAGGAGAGGGGAGCAGGGGAGACAGGAGGGAAGGAGAAGGGAGTGGAGGAGACGGGATGGAAGACAACCGGAGTGAAGGAGAGGAGAGCAGGGGAGAAGGGAGTGGGGGAGACGGGAGGGAAGACAACCGGAGTGAAGAAGAGGGGAGTGGGAGAGACAAGAGCAAAGGAGTGGGAAGTGGGGGAGACAGGAGCGAAGGAGACAGGAGGGAAGGGGTCAGGACAGAATGTGATGGAGGGGATCGAACGGAAGAGTTATTCTGCAGCAGTGATAGAGGGGGTGAGGAAGAGAGCGAGGGTGTTTGTGGGGGATTCGATAGTTAGGAAGACCGACAGAGTCTTAAACAAGGGAGATGATGTGGTGGTCTGCTTGCCTGGAGCCAAAATAGAGGCGATAACTGAGAGGGTAAAAAACATCGTAGGCTCGGGTAAGGGTGGATCTGTTTTAGTACACGTAGGGACAAATAACGTAGAGAGGGAGGGTACAACTGCCATAGTTAGGAAATATAGGCAGTTGGTCAGAACACTAAAACAGACGCGGGTTGATCAGGTAATACTGTCAGGGATTTTACCTGTAATGGGCAGGAGGGGTCACAAATATCGAAATTGTCGGGGGATGGCAATTAACATGTTAGTCCAGAAGCTATGTAGGGAAGAGGAAGTTGGATTTGTGGATTTATGGGGAAGTTTTGTTGGGAGGGCTGATATGTACATGAAGGATGGGCTTCATTTAAGTGGAAAGGGGGCGGCAGTATTCGCGGACAAACTTTCAACAGCAGTAGATAGTGACTTGGGTACAATGACAAATATTTTTGGAAATAAACATTCTTTAAACTAGAAGTGCAGGGGGGTTACCTAGAGGTGTCTCAAGCAGAACAAGAGGCCACTAGCACAGATAAACCAATATCAAATCATCCGAAAAACATCTCTGAAAAAGGTTATAGATGCGTATGTATAAATGCAAGGAGCATAGTAAATAAGAAAAACGAATTAAACATTATGGTAGAAGATATTGACCCTCACATAATTGGTATAACTGAATCATGGGCCAACATAGATATAACAGATGCTGAATTAGGACTGACAGGATATGTAATGTTTAGGAAAGATCGAATAGGAAGAAGGGGCGGGGGAGTTATTTTATATGTTAAAGAATCTATTCAGGCTTATGAAATAAAACTAGAAAGGGAAGCAGATTGCGATGAAGCTGTTTGGTGCAAAATTGTTTCAGGAAATTCAAAATTAACTGTTGGATTAATTTACCGATGTCCAACCATAAACGAAGAGGACAACACAAAAATAAAAAACGCTATAAAGGAAGTTAGTAAAGGGGAATGTATCATAATGGGGGATTTTAACCATGGACACATACAATGGAATTCTCTAGAGAGTACAGGGATTGAGGACCAACAATTTCTATTTTTAATCCAGGATAGCTTTCTTACTCAGCACGTACTAGAACCAACCAGGGGAGAAAATGTATTAGATATTGTTCTGTCATCACAAAAAGAATTAGTGGATAATGTAAAAATATTTGAACCATTGGGTAATAGTGATCATAATCAAATACATTTTGACATCAATGTAAAATCAGAAAGTAAAAATAAGAAAACGCACAAGAGAAACTTCCACAAAGGTAACTACAAAGATATAAGAAAATACTTAGCAAAGCTAGATTGGAATAACATGCTGATGAATAAGACCGCAATTGAATGTTGGAATATTCTAAAATATGAAATTGAGAGTATCATCGATAAATTTGTTCCCTTCCAAAAACAAAGAAAACGGTGTAGAAAGAAACACTTGTCACAAGAGGCTATTAGAAAAATAATGCTAAAACTAACTATGTGGAGGGTTTATAGGCGTACCAGAAAGGAAGAAGACTATGCAAAATACAAAGAGGCACTTAATGCAGCTACAACTGAAATCAGACAATCTAAAAGAAGCTATGAGCAAAAACTAGCATGTAACATAAAAAAATGACAGCAAGAGTTTTTATGCATATGTCAGGAGTAAACAAAACGTACAAGACAAGGTTGGACCTCTAGAAGACAGTGCTGGAAATAGAATATCACAGGGTTTTTAATGGCGGAAGACCTAAATGGTTACTTCAGTTCAGTGTTTACCAAAGAAGATATTAGTTCATTACCAGTTGCTGATGCTAAATTTCAGGGGGCTAAATCTGACTATTTAGGTCCGTTAGTTGTAACTCCAGAATTGGTAGCTAAGAAAATAAAGGCAATGAAGGATAACAAATCACCGGGAGTGGATGGGATTCCTCCAAAATTACTAATGGAAACAGTAGAACAAATCAGTATACCACTTGCAAGAGTATTCAACTTGTCATTAAAAGAGGGAGTTGTTCCGTTTGAATGGAAAGAAGCAAACATCATACCATTATTTAAAAAGGGTTCGAGAAATAAGCCAGAGAATTACAGACCAGTGAGTTTAACGTCAGTGATTTGTAAATTATTAGAAAGGTTAATTAAAGACCATATGGTGGACTTCCTCGTTAAGCATAAATTATTAAATTCATCTCAACATGGATTCCTTAAAGCGAGGTCATGCTTAACAAATATGTTATGTTTTTTGGAAGAAATCACTAAGTGGATAGACGTGGGATCGCCAGTAGATATTATCTACTTAGATTTTCAGAAAGCTTTTGACAAAGTGCCACATCAAAGATTACTACTTAAATTAAAAGCCCATAGTATCGGGGATAGCATAACTGACTGGATAGAACAATGGCTGACTGACAGAAGACAACGAGTTGTAGTAGATGGAGAAGTTTCAACTTGGAAATCGGTTTTGAGTGGGGTACCTCAAGGATCAGTATTAGGACCTATATTATTCTTAATTTATATCAATGACTTGGACGACAGTATAACAAGTAACGTACTGAAATTTGCGGACGACACAAAACTGTTTAGAAAAGTTAATACTGATGGTGATAAACAACATTTACAAAACGATCTAGACAGATTAGTGAAATGGTCTGAGAAATGGCAGATGTTGTTCAATTTTGGGAAATGTAAATGCCTACATACAGGACATGGGAACTTAAATGTAAACTATAAAATGGGAGATACTGTTCTGGGTACTACTGTAAAAGAAAAGGACTTAGGAGTTACAATAAGCGCTGATATGAAAGTTTCAGAGCAGTGTGGTATTGCAGCTTCAAAGGGTAATCAAATTCTTGGATTGATCAGAAGAAACATAACATACAAGGGAAAAAAGTTAATTATACCTCTTTATAAAGCAATAGTTAGACCTCATTTAGAATACTGTATACAAGCATGGAGACCATATCGTAAGAAGGATATAGATACGCTTGAACGCATACAAAGGAGAGCAACTAAAATGATTCCAGAACTGAGAGACCTTAGTTATGAAGAACGCCTGAAAGAATGTGGTTTAACAACTCTAGAGACAAGGAGGTTAAGAGGAGATCAGATTGAAGTTTTTAAGATATTGAATGGGTATGAAAATATTGATAGAAATATGTTTTTCTCACTCAAGAAGGATAGCAGAACTAGAGGACATGAGGTAAAATTAGTAAAGGATCAATGTAGATTGGACATCAGGAAGCACTCGTTCTCACAGAGGACAATAAATTAATGGAACAAATTGTCTACAGATTGTGTAACTGCTAGCAGCGTGAATATGTTTAAAAACAAGGTAGACACTTATCTCAGGAGGGCGGGTTATAAGTAGATGAACATTGTTGGACTCTCGATAAGCCAATGGCTTCCTTGTCCACTTGCCATCTGGGCATTTGGCTTGGATGGCAACTCTTGTTAAATCTTGTTAAAGTCCCAACATGTTCCATATATTTTTATGTATTGCCAAGTCCCAACATGTTCCATATATTGTTTTACTGTTTGCCAAGTCCCAACATGTTCCACATATTTTGTTGACTTCTGTCTTGAACTTGTCTCTCTCCCTGATTGCAAGTATTTCCTCTGTGCGTTCATTCCAGAGGCGGGAGGCAGTTGGTAGGAATGTCCTCTTATGGCCAGAAGTGTTTGAGGATGGGATTGCCACAACAGTTGTGTGGAGAAACGTTATTGCCCTGGTGGCTCTTCGCACTGCTGGAGGAGGGGGTAACATGCTGTTGAGTAGTGTTGGTGCACCTCCATGGTATATCCAGTGGAACAAGGTGAGTGCACCAACTTGTCTCCTTTGTACTAGTGGTTGGGTGGCATTCCTGCTCTAAGTAGCCTCTGACATAGTGGTTGGATGGCATTCCTGCTCTAAGTAGCCTCTGACATAGCTATAATTGTTACAGCTCGCTTTCGGATGGCATCAATATAACAAGACTCCACCGAATACACGTTCTTACACTCAAGGCAAGACTAACGTGTTTGATTGGATAAGAAAACTAACATTGCACTCTATTTGTAGGTGAATAAGACATTCGAATCCGAATAAATAAATGTGGTATTTGTCGTCAATAAGATAGAGCAGAAAGGGAAACAATTTTAACAACCCATCTGTTATTTTACATTCCACACTGAAACATTGTCATATTTTTTCATGAATATAAAACGGCATTTATACAACTCACTGTTTATTACAACATACGTTCACATTTCATTCATATTCGTGATCAATGGGAAATTCACAGTTAACGTGACAAAACAAGTGTGTGTTTACTCTCAGTGTTCTATAAAATTATGTAAAGTCCGAATGTAATATGAAAGTTAATGGGACTGTAACCTATATCACATCGCCACTAGTGACATTTATTTATAAACTGCGTCTTCCACCACGTTGTCGTAGTTGTCGCGGGCGTCATAAAGAAATGACTACTGAGATGCAACGGCGTCATTTATCAACCTTTGCTTCCGGATAACGCGATTTTCCAACGTGACTCGCGAAAAAACAAAACGCGAAACAAACTTCGCATCCATCACAATCGTGGCTTGTAATCACGTTTATTCGATCGCACATGAAAGCTATGCCGGGGACAGTATAGATCGTGCGCACAGATAGAGTCGTGTAGGCGCTGTTGTCGCCGATCTGCACCACAGCGCTGTATCCACGCGTTCAAGCACGTCTACCTTGCGCGGTAAATGACTTAATCCTAATACATGTTCTACGACCGGCGAGTTCATTGACTGACCAATTTCATCAAGCTCTCATCCAGTGAATGAACACATCGAACGGTCACTTGTCCCGCCATTGAGGTCAGCTGTCGGTCATTGAGAATGTGATTGAATGACGGTTGCGCTCACGCGCTGCCACCTTTACAAATGAAACAAATAACAGAATGGCGCAAGTATTCGTCAATCCTGGCTGCTAGCTTTAATCCTGTGCATTATTATTACTATTATTATTAGCAGTGTGTGTCGTCGTAGCAATAAAGATTACCTATGATTGTAATTATCGTTACAAATCTCGGGTATAACAATATATATTATCGATGCATCGCAATCGATGTGACGATGCAATACTATCGATTGAAAACTTAACTATTGTTGATTATCGTCGATAGTGCGCTGAACTAATACCAGCGCGGCATAAGTATGCATCAACTCTGAACTAATACCAGCGCGGCATAAGTATGCATCAACTCTGAACTAATACCAGCGCGGCATAAGTATGCATCAACTCTGAACTAATACCAGCGCGGCATAAGTATGCATCAACTCTGAACTAATACCAGCGCGACATAAGTATGCATCAACTCTGAACTAATAACAGCGCGACATAAGTATGCATCAACTCTGAACTAATAACAGCGCGGCATAAGTATGCATCAACTCTGAACTAATACCAGCGCGACATAAGTATGCATCAACTCTGAACTAATACCAGCGCGACATAAGTATGCATCAACTCTGAACTAATACCAGCGCGGCATAAGTATGCATCAACTCTGAACTAATACCAGCGCGACATAAGTATGCATCAACTCTGAACTAATAACAGCGCGACATAAGTATGCATCAACTCTGAACTAATAACAGCGCGGCATAAGTATGCATCAACTCTGGCACACGGACTGGTAGCTACAGACATAGTGTGCATGCATCAAAACAGCTGAGAATACTTTTCATATTTTTTTTAATCCTGTAAATCATTAATATTATTATTGTTATTAGCAGCGTGTGTCGCCTTAGTAATAAGCTTAATTGTGGTTGTAATTATGGTTAGAAATTAGGGGTGTAACAAATACATTGCATTATTATTGATGCATCGCATTCGATATGACGATGCAATACGATCGATAGTAAATTTAAATACTGATAGTCATTGTCGATAGTGCACTGAACTATCGATAGTAACGGCTATAATCGTCAGAAGATCCACTTGTATCGCTGTAACGATATAATTAAGCATATGTTTCTACTATAAGCAACGTAATTTACGGCTTCAGGATGTTTAATCAACTACCTCCAAGGCTACCAGGTAGCGCAACCCATCAATTACGGTTTGGAAATGTTTTTCTGACTATTCGTTATTCCGTGATACTATCGCAATACTATCGCAGTACTATCGCAATAGTAAACTATATAGTCGCCCTGTTGGAAACACCTCACGGGGGCACCTGCGATTCCCGAAACACTTACCACGCCCAAACAGGCGTTCTCAAGCTAGCGCTATGAGAGTACATGTTCATCTGAAACTATAGCTACCTTCCGAAAAAAACACCAAGACATATTTATTCCAAATTGCATTTCAACCATAAATCATCGGTTGTCCCTCGTTGTAATAATGACCTTTGCGCGTGCCTGTTGATGATTATGCTTAACGATTCTGTTTTGTTGGGCCTCTGAGCTCAGGTTCCTGAGGATATAGGCGTCATAGAAGTTAATTATTATTATTATCCTCTTTTAACACCCATCATAATTATGTATGGAATGGGCCCCGGTGGGCGTTGCCATGACAACGACATCTCGCATGCGAGAAAACGCCAAGTAGTGAATTGTTGACGGTCGACATGTATTGTCGCACTGCAGGGACAGTCGAGATATAATTTCGTCATGAAATCATAAACGTCGACTCAGCAATTATATGGCAATACATATAATAATACCATGCTACAATTAATTACTTTACTTTAATGAATAATTAATTATTCACCTCACTTGTGTCGACAAATATGTTGCGTAGGTTACCTCTCTCGGGCTGGTGACCAGCAAACTGACACTTCGTTGTGTTTTTATCCTCATCTGTGTCCTTCTCCTGAGTATGTCTCCTTGTGTATAACTGTCTTCTTTTTTCCATCGTGTCCATAGCAGAGTGGATGTCACATCTCGGATGTCACATCTCGGATGTCACATCTCGGATGTCACATCTCGGATGTCACATCTCGGATGTCGTCAGCATCAGACCACTGTCTTCACGACGATTTCTTCCCACCTGCCTCGCCCTTGTGCCCTTTCCTACACTCCGTGTCGCTCTTTTTTGGTTTCCCGACATCTCCCATTTATACACCGACCATATCCCAACCCTGCGATGTCTCCCGACCTACCACCCTCGCCTCTGTTTATACGAACTTATAACTCTATGGTACCAGTGTGTATGAGTAGGGAACACCGACATTTTGTATGAGAGGGAGGGAGGGCGGGAGGGAGGGAGGGAGGGAGGGAGGAAGGGAGGGAGGGAGGGAGGAAGGGAGGGAGGGAGGGAGGGAGAAAAGAGGGACAGAGAGAGATGGAAAGGAGATGAAGAGTGGGAGGAGGGGGAGAAGCTGTATAGGATTGAGGAACAACATGACGTCCAGATAAAGGGCGGAGAAAGTATGGAAGCCAGAAAGGGAATAATAGTACCGCCATATATGTATGAAATGTCTTAAACTTGGACCGTAGGAGCACAGGACCGATGCTCGCGATTCCGCCAATACCGTAAATACGACATTCCCTTCTGACAACTACACAACCGTCGATGTGCCATTGTGACAAGGCAGGCTTCCAGTGCATTTGACCTTGCTCGCAACATTAGCATCCCCTAGCAGACGACTGTAGTAAAACGACAATTCGGTTGTCGATATAAAACGGACGTATTCTGCTGATTCACTGCGTCGGTGTCTCCGTCTCTTCCACGCCAACCGGTCCCACTGCGTAGATCTCGATCGGTTCGTTGGAGGCTATCGTGCAGTACTCGATCCATTCTTTAAGCTGCCGGCTATGCGCCCCCGTTCCGTCGGTAGACGAAGTGCCGTTGTCTGGTCGTAGCGCATTGCCGCCGCAGTGACACCGTCTGGTCCACTGCCGAGGCCGGCACTGCGTGAGCGACGGGACTGCGTGAGCGACGGGACTGCGTAACCGACGGAGCGGCTTCATTTCCCCGGGATGCAGTGCATTTACAGACACGCTAATTTCCTGCTATTGCGTTATTAATGTGCGTTATAGAGAGAAGGAGAAAGAAATGAGAGAGATACGGAGAGAGGGGGGAGGGTGGGTGGGAGGGAGGTGGGGAGGGAGGGAGGTATGGGGGAGGGAGAAGGGTGGGAGAGAGGAGAGATATGAGTGGGAGAGAGAGAGATAGAAAGAGAGAGAGGGGGAGGAGGGGAGAGAGAGATACACAGAGACAGAGACAGACAGACAGACAGACAGAGAAACAAAGATACAGAGACAGTGGCGTGACTAGGATCTTGCAAACGAGGCCAAAGTGGGGCAAGAGTAGTCACCTGTGTTAGTTTACCATGCTACCATGTAGCGGCGCCACGGAAAAATGCTGAAAAACCAAAACAATTAAGCCTAAGGGGCCTGGCCCAACGACATCCCTAAATATGCCACTGGACAGAGAGATATGAGCAATATATAAGTGAACAGAGACGATGAATGAGTGAAAAATTACTAGAGAGCCAAAGGGTTAACACAAACATTTGCGTCCATATATTTTGTTGGAGCACTTGTATGTGCGAAAACACGCAAGGTTTATGACGTGCGACAGAGCGCTAGCATGTGAAAATGTCAGATTCTACCGCAAAATAGCTGTTGATTAAGGAGAATTTTATACAAATATTTCTCCCACAGCTAGTGATGTAATCTGCAGTATTTGTCGAAGACTTCACGTACAAAAGACATGTGGACTTTCCACCTCGGATTGACTGAGTGGCTTCAAACCTACGAGCTATTCCTTTGTATCATTGTTTGCAGCAACGCGTTCATTTTCTATACGTCTACGTAACACCGGCATTTATGCAGTTGTGGGAGCAGACCACTATTGATTGTCCCGTTGAAACCACCGCTAAAAGTCAGTCAGGCTATTCCACCCTATGCGCACAACCAGGATTCGGTTTTAATAGAAACTGCCCACTTTGACTGTTGTCTTGGCGCTAACCTGCAGTAGCGGTTTCGTCAAATCCTGCCATTTTGTTTTCGCAAAAAACCAACGTGGAAAATACTTCCTGTCATGTGTCGTCCAATCAAGCCGGATTCTGTCCACGTACACAGGGGATCCTTCCGTAGCTGACGTGTGCATGTGCTGCTAACCAGCAACTGAAATGTAAACCCGTGTCGCGCCCCGCAAATGTGCCCATTTCCCTGCTCGTGAATATTTTTCAGAGTGCAAAAATGTACATGATAGACTGGCGCTTCTTTCGTACGACGTTAACCCGGAAGGAAATTAATGATGTGTCCCCTTATTTCATCGCAGGAACGAGCGATGTGCTAGTATTAAAGGACTCCGTTGATATCCCTCAGACAGAAGGTCAAATGCAACTGAAAATCAAATCACCCGCCATTATCCACACATATTCCCTAGTAATACGAGGAATGTGCGTTAAACGTGCAATTTGCTAGAGCACTTCTGCTTTGATGAAGTGAATAGAGTTAACGTGTGTCGCTACTGTCGATTTGGACCTCTCCAGTAGTGAACATACACTTGCAGTGATTGTATAAACATTATGTTTATTATTAGGCCGAACGAACGCGCCAGGAGAAAAGTCCGACACCGTAACTGACGGGTGGCGTTATCTTGTCGTCCTGGAGGTCGTTGATTAAAAATGCAGAATCCGTGAATGGCGCTGTTCTGATCGACGATTGCTGATGTTAAGTCAATAAATAAAATAAATTATTATCCAATAAAGTTGCAAAAACATGCTTATTATATCATTACAGTGGCACAAGTAGCAATGCTGAATTGTTTTTCCAACTATCGTTGTTCGATTTACTATCGAAAGTATTGCATCGTCACATCGAATGTTGCGATACACCGACAGTTCGCTGTATCGTTACACCCCTAATTACGATGGTGAACTAAATAGTGTTTTCATACAACATGGCGAAGATACTAAAGCTACTCAGGACTGTTATCTAGTGGTTATAAACCGTAAACATACCTTATCTCTTATTTTGATTTGATACAATCTAGTTAATGGGAAACGGTTTTCTCGTGTATGATGAGTTATCTATTCAGGCGATAGGATACCGCATTGACGTAGCTTCTACCGCCAACCGATGTCATACATCTATCATACCGATGTCATACATCTATCATAGCGATGTCATACATCTATTATACCGATGTCATACATCTATTATACCGATGTCATACATCTATTATACCGATGTCATACATCTATTATACCAATGTCATACATCTATCATACCGATGTCATACATCTATCATAGCGATGTCATACATCTATCATACCGATGTCATACATCTATTATACCGATGTCATACATCTATTATACCGATGTCATACATCTATTATACCAATGTCATACATCTATCATACCGATGTCATACATCTATCATAGCGATGTCATACATCTATCATACCGATGTCATACATCTATTATACCAATGTCATACATCTATCATACCGATGTCATACATCTATTATACCGATGTCATGCATCTATCATACCGATGTCATACATCTATCATAGCGATGTCATACATCTATCATACCGATGTCATACATCTATTATACCAATGTCATACATCTATCATACCGATGTCATACATCTATTATACCGATGTCATACATCTATCATACCGATGTCATACATCTATCATAGCGATGTCATACATCTATCATACCGATGTCATACATTTATCATACCGATGTCATACATCTATCATAGCGATGTCATACATCTATCATACCGATGTCATACATTTATTATACCAATGTCATACATCTATCATACCGATGTCATACATCTATCATACCGATGTCATACATCTATCATACCGATGTCATACATCTATCATACCGATGTCATACATCTATCATACCGATGTCATACATCTATCATACCGCTTACATGGAATATCAGCAAAAGTGTGAATTTTAGTGAGTCTACATAACCGTTCCTTCCCCGCCAATATCACGAAGTATCACCAGAGTGCAATGCAATAGGTTGGTTGGGTATGTGTCTATTTTCCTACCCTACACGAATTTCTAGCACACTGTTTTGATTCCTCGACATATATGATGTTGAAGAATCATAATAATGAAAGTCCATCTCCTTGTGATAGAAGTGAGTGTAATAGACACATATACAACGAACCACATGATGCAGATCAAAATGTACTTCCATTGTTTTCCCTCTTTAGCAGCAATACAACCTCTATATTATAAGGGCTATAGAACACCCTAAAATACCTCATTTAAAAAAAAGCCCGGGACCGTGGGAGGAGATACCCACCACCGATTCCTCCCAACACGACGCTACACTGCATATTGCCTCCCGCTGTGCTGCGTGCTGCCACGTCGTACCTCTCTAAGGCAAGAGTAAGCTGCCAAAATGGCGCACAAACTTCCCACCAGTGGCGCCGCAAAACATTTCACCACCGCCACAATTAACATCTGATGTGCAGACTGTGCACATCGTCATTTCATTTGGTAAACTCCTATTTTTTTCAGGGAATCTCAGTTACAGTTGCATACAATTGTGGATAGTATTTGTATCGAAAATGTGCCTAGAAACACAATATCGTTAGTTCTTGTTTGAAACTTTGTTACGTTACTGAATTGCACAGTTGCAATGACGTCGCACAGCCAACACATTCTTTATACCACTCCGCAACTGTCCATTTTGAATTTATTATCAAGTTGTGGCAGTGGTGATAAGCTGGGTGGCGCCACTGTCTGGAGTGTTCGCGGCGTATTTCCGCATAATTATTATTGTCCACAATGTGCGATATACAGATGTTTGGTCGGACGCGCATGTGTGTACAATTTGCCGAAATTGATGACGGTAGGCAACCTTATACAAACCGCCAGACGGCGCCTGAGTCGGTGTCGCCCCGCACAATTTACTGCAAGATAACATCAGTGTCAGTGTTTATCCGAATTGGCCACCAGCGGGAGTTCAACTCAGATTAATGATGGAATCGATAGCATTATGCACAATTATCGGGAAATCGCACGTGCACTTGTTCGCACGGCCTTTATCGAAGTAAACAGCTTTCAACCTGATAGCCGGTGGCCAGATTGGGACCGGTCAGCCGCCCTACCCTCTCTTGACCCTGGGGGTGTTACGGTTGCAGTCGCAGGGTAGCGATGATAAAAAGTAAAAGCGTGTGGTACGAGCGGGTCTAGCCGACATTGCTGGAGGACATTTAATATCACAAAGTACCTATGACACGGCAACCCCAAAACGGCTGACCCGGTTCCTCGAGTAGGCCCAACCATTGGTGTCTGGAATCACAGCGCTTTAATCAAGAATGGAGGTTTTCACACAAACTGATTTTGCATGGAAATGAGTTGTCACAAGCAGTCGTTTCTTCGTACAATCTAACATTCCCATTGGTATGTCAAGCTGTGTTGTTGGTTACCTATATTGCCAACAGAGGGCAAGGAGTGCCGTTGTCACAAGTTTTTGGCACATACTCTACATATCAGCATGTCGCACTGACATGTTGGATGCCCCACCCATGGCTTCGCTTGAGCCGGCTAGGAAAGTGTTGAACGCAGCAAAGCGACCGGTATACGTTACCTTCCTCCAACAATCGTTGGTTGTTAGCTTTGCCATTGGCAGACCTGTTCCATGCCACATCAACTTCTCTCTCTACCCAGGTACTCGTTTATACGGCTGCGTGAACTGTGGCAATCGAGACTAAACAAAATGACCTATCTTATAATGTCAGCAAGATGATTCAACCGCCGGACGTGCGAGTTGGATAATCGAGATGGATTATTTCGTTGTCATGGTAATAATGTGATGGTTTTATACGGCTGAATTGTATTCGATATTACGATGATATACGCCCAGACATATTGTGGTATGATAACTGAGGAGAATGCGTCAGTTAATCCCACACGAGCATATTAGCTACATTCTTGTTTAGATACAATAGTACGAGAAGGGTCAACTCAGGGAGACCGTAGGCCAAGCAATTCTGACTATAATATTCAGCAAGTGCATTTTTGTATGTATGTTATGTATGTATGTTATGTATGTTATGTATGTTATGTATGTATGTATGTATGTATGTTATGTATGTATGTATGTTATGTTTGTATGAATGTTATGTATGTATGTATGTTATGTTTGTATGTATGTTATGTTTGTATCTATGTTAGGTATGTATGTATCTATGTTAGGTATGTATGTTATGTATGTATGTATGTATGTATGAATGTTATGTATGTATGTATGTATGTATGTATGTATGTATGTATGTATGTATGTATGTTATGTATGTATGTATGTATGTATGTATGTATGTTATGTTTGTATGTATGTTATGTTTGTATGTATGTTATGTATGTATGTTATGTATGTATGTTATGTATGTATGTATGTTATGTATGTATGTATGTTATGTATGTATGTTATGTATGTATGTATGTATGTATGTATGTATGTTATGTATGTATGTATGTATGTTATGTTTGTATGTATGTTATGTATGTATGTATTTTACGTATGTACGTATGTATGTATCTATGTTAGGTATGTATGTATGTATGTATGTATGTATGTTATGTATGTATGTATGTATGTATGTATGTAGGTATGTATGTATGTATCTATGTATGTTATGTATGTATGTATGTATGTATGTATGTTATGTATGTATGTATGTATGTATGTATGTATGTTATGTATGTATGTATGTTATGTATGTATGTATTTTACGTATGTACGTATGTATGTATCTATGTTAGGTATGTATGTATGTATGTATGTATGTATGTTATGTATGTATGTATGTATGTATGTATGTATGTATGTATGTATGTATGTATGTATGTATGTATGTATGTATGTATGTATGTTATGTATGTATGTATGTATGTTATGTATGTATGTATGTATGTTATGTTTGTATGTATGTTATGTTTGTATGTATATTATGTTTGTATGTATGTTATGCTAATCTTCCTATACGCTTTGTAGATTGGATATCAGGAAGCACTCGTTCTTACAGAGGAAAATAAATTAATGGAACAAATTACCTACGGATTGTGTAACCGCCAGCAGCGTGAATATGTTTAAAAACAAGGTTGACACATATCTCAGGAGGGCGGGTTACACGTAGACGAAACAAATTGGACTCTCGATGAGCCAATGGCTTCCTTGTCCACTTGCCATTTACCTTGCGTGGCAATCTGGTTAAATCTTGTTAAATCTCTTGCGTCAAACGTTCAGAGGTTCATCTACGACGACGTGGTCGGGTCGTCTCAGTTTTATTTTGTTCGAAATTCACCCCACTAGTGTGTGCGTGTGCGTGTGCGTGTGCGTGTGCGTGTGCGTGTGCGTGTGCGTGTGCGTGTGCGTGTGCGTGTGCGTGTGCGTGTGCGTGTGCGTGTGCGTGTGCGTGTGCGTGCGTGCGTGTGTGTGTGTGTGCTTTCGTGCGTGCGTGCGTGTGTGCGTGCGCGCGCGTGTGTGGTATGTGTGGGGGAGGGGTGTGTACTGTGTAGTGTATGTGGTGTGTGTGTGCGTGCGTGCGAGCGTGCGTGCGTGCGTGCGAGTGTGTGTGTGGGTGTGTGTGTGCGTGTGTGTGTGTGTGTCAATGTTGGGCAATGAGTGTGTGGACAATGTCTCCTGTGTGTAAGAGTGCGTGCCCATGTTGAGTAATGATTCGTGTATGTTGTTTGTGGGGTGGATGTGCGAGTGCGTGCGTGCGTGCGTGCGTGCGTGCGTGCGTGTGTGTGTGTGTGTGTGTGTGTGTGTGTGTGTGTGCATGCGTGCGTTTTCTCATGTTCAGTAATGACTCCAGTATTGGGTTAGGCTATCTATGATTCTGGTGTGTCTGGGACCATCTTGGGTAATGTGATCACTTATATTCATAGTATCAACAGGCCATGCTCATATTTCCAACGCGTAATGTAATACGAGCCGTTTTTAGAAAATTTTCTCCTCGTCCTCATTGATAAAAGTAAACCTTCGTGTGCAATGTTCTCCTCGTCCTCATTGATAAAAGTAAACCTACGTGTGCAATGTTCTCCTCGTCCTCATTGATAAAATAAACCTACGTGTGCAATGTTCTCCTCGTCCTCATTGATAAAAGTAAACCTACGTGTGCAATGTTCTCCTCGTCCTCATTGATAAAATAAACCTACGTGTGCAATGTTCTCTTCGTCCTCATTGATAAAATAAACTTAAGTGTGCAATGTTCTCCTCGTCCTCGTTGATAAAATAAACCTACGTGTGCAATGTTCTCCTCGTCCTCATTGATAAAATAAACCTACGTGTGCAATGTTCTCCTCGTCCTCATTGATAAAAGTAAACCTACGTGTGCAATGTTCTCCTCGTCCTCATTGATAAAATAAACCTACGTGTGCAATGTTCTCCTCGTCCTCATTGATAAAATAAACCTACGTGTGCAATGTTCTCCTCGTCCTTGTTGATAAAATAAACCTACGTGTGCAATGTTCTCCTCGTCCTCATTGATAAAAGTAAACCTACGTGTGCAATGTTCTCTTCGTCCTCGTTGATAAAATAAACCTACGTGTGCAATGATGCCCATAACAATAGTCTACCACGAAAACTTTTACGACTACTTTACACACAGCAAATATCTAGTCATGTGTCTCCAAAATATCAATATAAAAAGTGGCACATATTACCGAACCTTCCCCTACAGCTAATGCGTTCCTCGTGAAAGAATGCACGGAGCCACCGACCCGATTGCCGGGTATTAAGCAAGAGTGCGGGCGATGACGGAGGTGATACCATGGTCCCGTACCGAGTACGAGGTCGGATTGTCACGCTGCCTGCTCATCAGATACGGAGACCTTGGCTCCGGGCAAACTCTCTTGTGAAGACGCCGAACGGGTACTGCCTGTCGTTTGGTGATACCCTTATCTTACGCGTACGTCGACTTCAATTATCGACATTCATCAACAGGGGCGTGTGTAACTAGAGCCGGAATCTAAGTCATTAAGAACCACTGCTGTATCGCCTGCATCTGATAGAATGTCCTTGCATTCTGATATATTTATCACCGATAACAGATAGCTACAGTTGCTTTGTTGGCTTCGAGATGTCTGTGCGTATACTAGTGAATTAGTATTGTTCTCTGATTACTTGATATGCGCGATATCGTCCTTCTTTGTGCAGCTTTATTCGCGTATCATACGCCGTGTGTACCTGCTGATTTTATTACATAACACACTGTAAACATCGTCAGCCCTAGCGTCAGCCGTGCTAAACCTTGACCCTGTTTCTAAGAATGTGGTTATGATACGTAACATTTAATACAAAGATCAGGGTGATACCGCACCTACTTTGTCACTGGAGGCAGTTATTCAGTCTCCTTGACTCCTTCGAAAGGTTGTCCTGTGGTTTTCTTAATTAAACTGTCACTGCACGTAAAAACTGTTAACTTAAAATGGGATCTGTCATCCCACAATATTTAACACTAACCACAACAGTAATAGGCTCCTACTGTGATCGAACGAACCTGACCATTTGTTGAACCAGTGAGGTGTGGACAAAATAAAATATCATATTTAAGACGCCGTACAATTAACCGGGTGCTTTTTGTGTTAATGCTTGACGAATATTAATCGCACATGTGGCAGTAAAAGCCGTTGGTCCCTTCTATCTGGTGTCTATGCCAGGGGAAGTAAAATATCCGACGCAGGGAAATGGAAAAAAACATGTGATGGACTCACTAACTACAGAGAAGGACACTCTTAAATAACCCATCAGCGCAACATCCTAGTAGGACTTTGCCGAGTAATTATCCAGATCCAAATCAGAGAGTGGGCGATAATGAGAGACGAGCAAGATTAAGAGAAGATAAATACGTCCCACTCCGCAAGGAAGATTAAATACGTCCCACTGCGCAAGGAAGACGAGTATGAAGAAAACGAAGAAGTAGACGAAAAACCGAAGACATTGTTACGAGAGACAGTGAGAGAATATGCTACAGCGCATTCCTCGACGAGGTACGTGTAATCCCTCATCCTACACCCAAATCCGCATCCAACAAAGTTCAAATTTTTCCAAATGGAATTTTGGTTTGACAGTTTATTTCTGTCAGAGTAGACGAGGGTGATTCTTCGTCGAAACGCCGAACAATTACTTGCAACTTGCGTCAACAGATTCGGGAATGGTAGATAGAATATAGAATGACAAAATGTATAATAAAAGGCAATGATAATTACATGACAATAACATCGTAACATAATATTGTGAATAGTATGTATTACTGTCTTTGTAAATCGGTTACTTGCTTGCAAGACCAACTGGATTAATTCTCTCCGTTAAGATTGGCAGGTGCTTGGAACACTTTTATGATTATTTTATTAGCCAATAAACCGTCGTCGATGCTGCAGTCGGATTAAAACAAACAAAGCCTGATTTATGATACGAGCTGACGTTGCCAACGGAAAATCGTCAACTCCCAAAGTCAACAACATGTGTGAGTTAAATCAGACGAACTCGAGTTGTATGTATGAAACTGTATAGGACAAGGGTGTAAGTTACATATGTGTTGATACACGAGCCACGACGTGTCCCAAACAAGCAATATAATGACCTGACAAAACGTGTGTTTATCGTAAACATAATATGCTTAGACGATCTTGTAGACGCACCTAATAAAACATTAAGTTAAGAATCACCCGCGCGACCGCGAACATAAACAACTTCTCTACATGTCAACAACTGCCCACGATCAGTCTTCCAAAATAATAATGTTAAAAAACCAGCATGCCACACGCCGCAAGCACGCACGCACGCGCGCACGAACGCACGCACGAACGCACGCTATAAGTCAAATGTCGACCGTAGTAGAGAATTATTACCAACATAAATTAAGCAGATTAAGGCAACGAGATAGGAAGTGCTACCTCGGAAATGTCCGCATCTCATGACAGCTTCCATCCATACATCTCATGACAGCTTCCATCCATACATCTCATGACAGCTTCCATCCATACATCTCATGACAGCTTCCATCCATACATCTCATGGCAGCTTCCATCTATACATCTCATGACAGCTTCCATCCATACATCTCATGACAGCTTCCATCCATACATCTCATGACAGCTCCCATCCATACATCTCATGACAGCTTCCATCCATACATCTCATGACAGCTTCCATCCATACATCTCATGACAGCTTCCATCCATACATCTCATGACAGCTTCCATCCATACATCTCATGGCAGCTTCCATCCATACATCTCATGACAGCTTCCATCCATACATCTCATGACAGCTTACATCCATACATCTCATGACAGCTTCCATCCATACATCTCATGACATAGCTTCCATCCATACATCTCATGACAGCTTCCATCCATACATCTCATGACAGCTTCCATCCATACATCTCATGACAGCTTCCATCCATACATCTCATGACAGCTTCCATCCATACATCTCATGACAGCTTCCATCCATACATCTCATGACAGCTTCCATCCATACATCTCATGACAGCTTCCATCCATACATCTCATGACAGCTTCCATACATATATCTCATGACAGCTTCCATACATACATCTCATGACAGCTTCCATACATACATCTCATGACAGCTTCCATACATACATCTCATGACAACTTCCATCCATACATCTCATGACAGCTTCCATCCATACATCTCATGACAGCTTCCATCCATACATCTCATGACAGCTTCCATCCATACATCTCATGACAGCTTCCATCCATACATCTTATGACATAGCTTCCATCCTTACATCTCATGACAGCTTCCATCCATACATCTCATGACAGCTTCCATCCATACATCTCATGACAGCTTCCATCCATACATCTCATGACATAGCTTCCATCCATACATCTCATGACAGCTTCCATCCATACATCTCGCCTATTTTAATTACTATCGCAGCCTTTCAGTTGTGTCTCCAAGTAACACGCCAAGTGGTGTAAACAGTTTCTTCAACTGTCACGACACAACCATGGGAGGTGTTACCGAGGATGAAGCGTTGAGGAATTGTGTAGAGAAGTATGAGAAAATATATTAGCCATGACATGCCACACCAATCCGTCTCATCACTTACTGAAGCGTAGTTTGTTCCATGTGTTGTGGGCAACGCAGCAGTGAAGCCGTTCACACGGTTTCAACGTTCGTCCGATGCTTTTGTTACAGGCGTAAGCAATTTCGTTCAGTCACAATTGCTCAAGTTAATTCACTATGATTAACACACAGTACTTAATTACTCCGACAGGAGGCTAGTACTTATAAGGAGGAAGGAACAGAAAAAGATGAAGAAACTGCACGACAGAGACGACACTTTGTCGTAGACAGTGATGGAGTTATGCCATTGAAATTTAATATGCATCCTGATTGTAGTACGACTGAACACTCCACAGAGATATACAGTGTATTTTGGTAGGAGTATATCTATGTTACTCATTTGAATAAGCGAAGACGCATGCTTCAGGTCTTCTGTCAACACAGACAACAATAGACTTCGCAACGGCAACCGATATGTTGATATGTTGACCGAGAACATTTACCTTGTCCACAGATCATATCACAAGTTAGCGTAGTGTTATAATGAATTTACATCCGAACAAAGGTGCAACCACAGTTTGAATGCATGGATACGTCGACGCTATCTGTACGCTGCCGTAGCTTGCGGTAGTAAAACATGGACACTTTCCGGTGTAAGATTTTGAAGATATCTCGTGAGAAGGGACGCAATCGAGCACGTGTCATACCGTAACAATACGTGTGTTGTGATTTGAAAAGAAACCAAGTTTTGCAGATATTGCTGTCGCACCGATGCTTTGAAGTAGAGCCTATTGTGCGCGTCGCATGATCGAACTATCTTGTAAACAAAAACGTATGCGTGCATGTGTGCACGTATGCACACACATCAAATATGGAACCACGCAGAGAGGGTGCACTGTCTGCGATGGTCAAATGGTTAAAATATAGGGCCCAATTCTTTGGATTTTTTTCGAAAGCCAAACGTTTACTTTTTGCTGGCGCGCTCCATAAACATGTCATAAATCGAGGCTAAAAACGTATACACTTTTAAAAGGACCAGGTCCGCTTTAATCCGTGCCGGACCCTATGTAGGTAGTGCCTGAGCCTGTGTAGGTACTGCCTCACCTCAGCAACAGACAAACACACTACACGAAATGTGATATAAATCTTCACTAAAAGTCAGACACGTGAAATGTATACGGTATGCCGAGTGGGCGATCCGTTGGGGGAAAAATAACAAACTCAATGTGATTTACTCAACACGCGTTTGTCTAAGGTGTTGCATGGCCAACAACGTCAACGCTTCGCTCGCTGCTACCAATTTAGCCTCGTTATATTATGTTTTATTATCCTCGCATTCAGTGTGTTCCGTGCAATACATGGGTGCAGTACTGTTTGCTTTTCACATCGAACGCTCGCGTCCTACACGAAAGGAATTAGTGACTAGTTGTTTGTGTTATGACGCGGCCATTGCGCGAAATGCGATGACGACGGAACTATTACAGTATTTGCATTTTAGCGCGATTCTTTGCGCGCGAAATAAAATATGTACAACTGAAACAATGGAAGATGGAAAGCTGCGGGCTTTCGTTGCATCACAAGTAGAACACATCGAATACTAAAAGGGGCGTTCGACGACGACGGGACTGTCATTCACGTCATCGTGTACAAGACGACCTGTTGTAGACGAACATTTCATTGTTTTTAAACAGAACGACAACAGACTGCAACGACATAGAACATAGCACAAATTCACAAACTTTTAAGTAACTTTAAGGCGTACGCGACGGCTTGCGGCGTAGCTTCGCCACCGTTTCGTACGATTCGCGAGTGATGCACTTCGCAAAGGTACGATTTAATATACATATCGTCATTATTAACTCTCACCCAGTAGCTAATCCGGCTTGCGCTGGGCCGGACTTAACCGCCAGGTAAACAACTCGTTGCTACAGAATCACGCCAGCTGGATTCGTGTCGCGGTTGTTATTTCCACGCGTGGCTGAGCAGCGCAGAGACCGTGACGAATCGGTTCACGTAGGTCACGCAAAACGTCCACAGAACGTGGGAGCTTCCAAACCAGTGTATTTCGCTTTTCGCTACAGATCGCCGAGATTATTATCACCCCACAGAAACGCCACAATACCCGCGCCACCCCGCGGTCTGCGCGTCTGTTTGTTCATTCTGTCAGCCGGGCGGACTTCACTGGACAAAGTAGTTGTTTAGCCGCAGTTGTATTTGTCTAGCGATTTGACCAACATTACCTGGCTCCACTCTATGGGTCAACGAACTTAGGTGGGACCTCAGGGCACTAAAACCCAAGCTGGAGCTGTGTAACGAATTAAGCGCCATTGGCGTGTTGTCTAGGCCGACACCGCGCTATGGAAGACCACACATTATGATTTTTAATATTATTATTTCTAACCAACCGGTTATGACACATCTGCACGAGGAGACGGGAACATTCTATAAGCGTGTAGTATACGTTAAATAAACGATCGGCTGTGGGCGTGTCATGCATCGTATTGACGTAGGCAAGCAGCCGTGTCCTACAGCAACGGGGGGTAAAGTCTTTGTGCAGTTTGAATAGACATATAAACATGCGTGAGCTGCTGAAATGAGCTGTTAAAGTCGTTTGTGTCTGGGCTGTCGCCGTTCTTTTCACTGTCGAAATGCAGTACAATGAAGACGCTGCTAAGGTTTCAACGTGTGATCATGCGGGCGAAGAAACCGAGTCTTATGAGAAGCGTTTGACGCATTCGTCCACAAATCGGTTTGGCGGTAATGTTCGGAAAAAGGCTGGTTAGTTGAATGAGACCTCGAAACACCATACAATCGTGGTAAACACGACAGACAAACTAGTCAGTGAATAGTACGTTGCCGCTGCATTCAAGTGTTTTCTATCCAAACGATATTGCTATGGTATCGCCGCCACCCGCCGCGGTATAACCTGCATGATACCAAACGCAAAGCGCGAGATCAGCTGAACCAGCGGGTAATTCAAGATATATAATTGATCGGACGAATATTAGGACAAGATTTTAAACATACACACGTTCAGCTCTATTCACAGTGACAACCCCGACGGCACTTCGACGCCAACATGGTATGCTATTCACAACATAAGATTAATTAAATCGCCTCCACAATAACATGGAAGGAAACTATTTGTTATTGACGGTTTTTTTCAGATATCAGATTACTTCGGGGGGGGGGTGTAGAAACCCTACCACATGAGACTACAGGTTAGACAGAATTTATTCGGCCATTATGGTAGTGAACCACTGGAATGAGGTACCGGACCGTGTTGTGAGAGTCACAACAACGAATGCCTTTAATACAATATTGGATAGTTTGGGGGAATGAAACTGAAATATATGCATATGCAAATATATACACATATAGGTATACACGCGTACGCACGCACGCGCACGCACGCGTATACACATATAGGTATACAAGCGTACGCACGCACGCGCACGCGCGCGCGCACGCGCACACGCACACGCACACGCACACGCACACGCACACGCACACGCACACGCACACGCACACGCACACGCACACGCACACGCACACGCACACGCACACACACACACACACACACACAGAGCATATTTCTTTTCAATGAGCCCGTCGATTGGCTATCGGTTTTCCTATTCGATACTGTGCAGAAGTAGAGCGTTGCTATTTGGTTGGTGTGCCTAATGTCGTCAGGGGATCATAATAACCTATGTAATCCCGTCAAGCCCAGGCCGATCGTTGGGTTTCAATTAATTGTCGACGGAAGACGTGTCTGGCCAAGAGACCTCACGTCGATTCTCACCATATCGACTAGACTAGACAGACCTGGGAGCGAGCGAGCGAGCAGGACTGCACGAGACTGACGTATAAACCAACTGAGCATTGCACAACATGGCCTATTATTTAACAAAACCGAAAATGTTATTATATATTTACGTGCTGAAAAACTATTTATTTGACATGATGCACACTTGTTTTGAAAACAATCCGATATGTTACACTAACAGGCGTGTGTTACATCGACACTTGCAGACGCAAGTTAGGCGCGGACGGGACAATCAATCATTCATCTTGATAAAACAAAGTCATTAAAACATCATCCATTACGTAAGATGACGCTCGGTAGAAGACGTGAGCGTCCTGTGACTCATGTAGCACAACTTGAATGTTGTCAGAATATAATTATATAGCGTACTGTTAATCTCAGTGACAGAAGAACACACCAACTGCACACGATTCCCCGAGTGGTGCCTGAAGCTCAACATACAGGTCTCGCCGCATGCAACTAATTGGTGGCATTGTCCATGCAGCACGCTGAATTCACGTAGTACACACACAACATAGCACGGCAGTAATTACGTACACGTAATAGCTACTATTATTAATCTATTATCCAAACACGCGAGTCATTCAAGAACACAGTCACTCCCACACACAATGCTGGACTCAGTTGAACAACAATGCGTGTCGGTACAACGGTCTCGCTTATACTTGTTAACACAACGTATCGACATTGTGCTATGGCGGCTCTGCGATTATACAATACGGGTCATGTAGAAACGAAGCACGAATATCCAAATTGTGCACTCAATCCCACTGTTGTCGTTTCTTTGTTGCCGCAGTACAAATACATTGGGCTACTTACACTGTGTTGTCAACAAGGTCTATTTATTTCACTACAGATGGTCGTGCGATATTATAACGGTAAATCGCACCGGCTGAAATATGGCTGTGGTTCCTTGTCGATTATGCCAGGTGATCTAAGTGCTTCGTGGTTGGGTTATTGAGTAGTTTGAGTATTCCGTAATTCATTTAGTAAGCATCGTGATTAACATGTGAGGAGGTCTATATAACTGGCGGGTGTATCTAGTTTATATTATATGAATTGTATTGAGTACCTGTTGTTTGGGATGTTTGTTGCTTACACTATGAGGGTTGGTTTGGGTACATAATGGTGTCGAGTACCTGTTGGTTGGGATGCTTCTTGGTTACGGTGTGACGGTTACTTTGGGTACATTGTGGTCACTTCTTTGTTAAGGTATTACTTGCCACGGCTTGGGCACTCTTTATTAATTGGACACGGCCTGATTGTGTACTAGGCCTGCTTGATGCTTGACGAGATACTCCCTAAACACCTTATCATGTTTATTTGAGCTGTAGTAGGCCTAACGGTTTTCGTCGAATCCGACTATTACGTTTTCAAGAGTACACGTCATTTGTCACCCAGACCAAACGGACTCTGTTTCTGTACACTGGGGATCCGTTTATCATTTGTCACCCACACCAAACGGACTCTGTTTCTTTACACTGGGGTTCCGTTTATCATTTGTCACCCAGACCAAACGGACTCTGTTTCTGTACACTGGGGTTCCGTTTATCATTTGTCACCCAGACCAAACGGACTCTGTTTCTGTACACTGGGGATCCGTTTATCATTTGTCACCCAGACCAAACGGACTCTGTTTCTGTACACTGGGGATCCGTTTATCATTTGTCACCCAGACCAAACGGACTATGTTTCTGTACACTGGGGATCCGTTTATCATTTGTCACCCAGACCAAACGGACTCTGTTTCTGTGCACAGGGGATCCGTTTATCATTTGTCACCCAGACCAAACGGACTCTGTTTCTGTACACTGGGGATCCGTTTATCATTTATCACCCAGACCAAACGGACTCTGTTTCTGTGCACTGGGGATCCGTTTATCATATGTCACCCAGACCAAACGGACTCTGTTTCTGTACACTGGGGATCCGTTTATCATTTATCACCCAGACCAAACGGACTCTGTTTCTGTGCACTGGGGATCCGTTTATCATGTGTCACCCAGACCAAACGGACTCTGTTTCTGTGCACTGGGGATCCGTTTATCATGTGTCACCCAGACCAAACGGACTCTGTTTCTGTGCACTGGGGATCCGTTTATCATTGGCATGAACATGTGCTTCAAAGCAGAAACTAAACATTCAAAGCTGTGTTACAACCCGCAAATTTGCCTTATTCTTTGTTCATAACTATTTTTCAGTGTGAAAGAAACCCTTGATATAGGGTACCGTCTCAAAATCACTAGCACTCTATACCTTTACCATGAATCCGGAAGTGAAATCATGAACTGTCCCCACATATGACCGTTGACGTCTATTTTAACAACGTACAACGTTCGTTTTAACAGGTGTACTGGGCTACGCGATTAATCCAAATGACTCGAATGCTGGTGTTAATTCGACGGATGTTGTAGGCGTCTGCGCGCATATACCCAGGCAGAGGCGATAGCTTAACGACAGCAGTTAACCACCGACGGAAATGAAGGTAATTTGTCGCCGTCCAGACGGATGGATTTCTTATTGCACGCAACCGAACAGCTTCAGAGTAGAAGGTAACCGGAGATGTACTGATGGGCGAAGGTGTACACAGGATGGGCCGTTAGGAGCAGCGCTTGTGGTAAAGCATAGTAGACTGGGTTGTGTATAGTCGAAACAAGTCGCGTTATACGTTTATGGGTTCCAGAGAAACGCGGAAAAGGAAGATCGAGATATACAACTTGGAAACATAGTCTGAAAATGTAATGACAGCGGCTGGCTTGTCAGCGTTGATGCATATTAGCAAACTCAGGATATTGTTTACGATATACAGAAACACGGAATGTTGGGATGTGTAAAAGGAAGAAACCAGGAACAATCTGTGATGTCTACCCTGAGGAAACACAGCAGGAATCAGTTCTTTGGGATTGGGAACAACCAAGTGGTTGTAATGACGGGTTACAATATATCACAAATCCAAAGGAAAACACTGGACCTTGTTGACATCGTATAACAAAACGTCCTTTCAGCCGGCACAAGACAAACCCACGGGTAGAGTAGAGCCTACCTTGGTTCCTGTCCACAGCACGATTGTGGCCTGAACACAACATCAGACAAGATTGCATAACAAGTTCACTTACTTGGCACTGTCAATGCGTGTTGCCGGCCCGCCAAGCACCGACGTCAAACCCGACGTATCGATGATATCAGCTCAGCGCACAATACACGCCCTAGCAGCTGCCGCTACTGGCGGCGTCCCTGCCTCACTGACGTCTCACCAGGGCCCGCCGTCTCAGCTAAAATCCGCATAGTCACCAGCCGAGGGTCGCGTTCGTTTAGCCGTCTAGTCGAAGCCAGGTGCACGCACGGTAGTCTAGCTGCGCGAGGTATCAAGTAACTCGTTCGCCCGCTCGAGCGTTCACTAGTCCAATCTAGTCAGTGCGTCGCGGCGCGGAATTATCCCGAGATAGCGCACAGCGCCACTGCGAGCGTGGCGGCGACGGCGCGCGTTAATAGAGTAATCTCGCACCATTCACTAGGTGGCGCTGCATATGACATTAGCTGATGCTTAGTATTAGCTTTGATTATCCAGGCTCCGTGATGTGGCGCCACCGTTTGTAGCACGCAAGAGAGTCTGGAATCACAGCGGTATTTCGCAAACGATCGCATTCCGCAAACATTTCAATAACGCGTATTAGTATTTTGCAAAAATTGTATGACCTTGTTTCGCTTAGCCCGACTGTCGTCGCTTCACGTTGTGAACTCGCCGATAACAGAGTCTGGCCCAGACACGTGACATGGAAGGCAAGAGTAGGTATATTATTGTTGTTCTAATGCGAGGATAGGGTTGTCATACAATGACAATTGTATATTTCCATTTCCACATCACCGACAAATTCATTCGAACTCAAATAATTAATAATTCCAAATAATACTCTGTACTATCGGCCTGCTTCCATTATGCATATTTTCCCAGCGATTATCGGCAAGCTTCGACGTGACGTCACTGATGACAGGGAAGTGTTACGAGACTGTGAATTTCCATTCATTACCGTACCGTTGACAGCGATAGCGGTTGGTTAGAAGCCAGTGTCACAATGGTTTATTGTGCGACATTCGTTTGTAGTGCTAACCGTAGTAATAATAGAGTGACACATAGTTGGTTTAAGTTTTCCGAGTCAACTTTGTTTAAAAAAAAAGCAAACTTCAAGCCGACGAAGCACAGCCGGCTTTGCTCGCTTCGAGAAAACTTGTTTCGACTGCGATCCGGACCAGAGAAGGTGGCAGCCCTGGGTCATCCTGGTGCTAAAATCTCTTTGAAAGAGGATGTTGTGCCAACATTATTCCCAGCAGTGGAAGCTATGTTGATGCCACCAATCCGTAGAACACAGGCGGCGACACGGCGTCGACGACCACAGTCCACCTCGTATCGAAGCGAGATGTTAGCGAGCTGTCAGCGAGATACAGGTGATGTCGGCCCACGGTGAATTCGGACAGCATTCTTTGGAGACTTCGGCGCGCAACTCTGGTGACTTCGGCGTCAGAGCATATCGGGCATAGTGATCTCGGCCCAAACGGTTGTGTACCGAGCACATAAAGCTTGACTTGTGTCTTAATGTGAATAAAGAATAATATTATATTATCTCATTTGTTAAATGATTTAGTTCTACATTAACCCAAAAGTGTTACCTTGTAACCGTTTTTATGGCTTTCGCTTCCTTTCGTAAAAAATACGCCGCTATATTTTACCATTTTAATACGCAATCAACGAGACGATCATTAGAACTTATACAGTTCGTTATATCCTTCAAAGTCATATAATATAGTATATTACACCAAGAACTATAACATTATATACAGTTGAATAACTTAAATAAAATAAAATTACAATCATCATAATATCTTGTTTCTATATTTAAGATATTCATGCGTTACTCCTCATCAGGGGAAATCCTCCCCAGAAATGTGCTCAGTTAAATCATGTATAGAGTATTGACAGTGACAAGCGATTATTCTACTGTGAATACAAGATTTAACAAGATTGCCATCCCAAACTACAAGTTCCAGATGGCAAGTGGACAAGGAAGCCATTGACTTATCGAGATATCATGAGAAAAATACATTCATAATAATATCCTCATAACCATTCACTATTTTAAACACTTCTGTTTGGTCTCCTCTTAGTCTCGTGGTCTCTAGTTTTGTCAAACCACATTCTAATAACCGGCTTTCAGAACGAAGATATCTCAATTATGGAATCATTTTAATTGCTCTTCGTTGTATTCTATCTAGCTTGTCTATGTCCTTCTTACGATAAGGCCTCCATCAGGCTCCATGCTTGTATGCAATATACCATAATATGCGGTCTAAATATTGTTTTGTACAGTGGTACGATTAGCTGTATTTCTTAGATGTGATAGTTCTCCTAATTAGCCTTAGAATTTGATTACCTTTTGAAGCAGCAATCCCACATTACTCTGAAACTTTCATGTCAGCACTAATTGAAACTCCTAAGTCCTTCTCTTTTGTGGTTCTACCTAGTGCATCATCCCCCCATTTTATATTCTTCGTCCATGTTTCCATGTCCTATGTGTATGCATTTACACTTCCAAACTTTTAATAACATTTGCCATTTTTTTTTACCATTTAACTAGTTTATCTAGATCATCCTGTAAACTGTGTTTATCTGTAACATTAGTAACCTTTCTAAATACTTTTGTGTCATCTGCAAATTTCAGTACTTTGCTAGATATGTCATCTTCCAAATCATTTATATATATATATATATATATATATATATATATATATATATATATATATATATATATATATATATATATATATATATATATATATATATATATATATATATATATATATTAAAAACAGCGTAGGGCCTGATACTGATCCCTGTGGTACCACACTCAGAACAAATTTCCAGTTTGAAATATCACCATCTACTATTACTCTCAGTCTTCTGTGAGTAAGCCACCCTTCTATCTAGTTGATTACATCATTACCTCTACCATGGGCTTTTAGTTTAAGTAACAATCTTTGATGTGGCACTTTATCTAAAGCTCTGAGTCTTTCATATCAGCACTTTTTGTTACTCCTAAGTCCTTTTCCTTTACAGTAGTACCTAGAACAGTATCTCCCATCTTGTAGTTTACATCCTAGTTCCACTACATGTTGAGATGTATTTATTGATTTATGTTTTACAAGGAATTCCACCACGTGGTATCTAATTAATGTTTCAAGTAATTTGCACACTACTTATGTTGAATTAACTTATTCCTCGATCACTTCTTAAATAGCGGAGCCACCTGCATAAGGTCGTTGATTTATACAGTGTTTTTCCTCAGATCATTTTGAATGTGAAGCATTGTCTTTTATTCACACCTACTCACTGCACGAACACAATTATACTTCAACAGTATCTTGTTAAACTTGGCACCCCTTAATGACAAGTACAGGAATAACAAACCCTTAAAGTGAAAGCTAATTCCTTATTTGCTGGAACTGAGTAGACTTTGCTTGTCACCTCAGTCACCGAAATCACCAAGCCGAAATAACATCGGCCGAATTCACCTCCCATTCACGCCATTATAAAGGGCCGAATTCACGGAAGGTCGAAATCACCACCACCCGTCAGTGCTACTGTTGCTATTGCGATGTTTACTTTCTGACCAAACCATGAAAATGACAACCTAGAGCCGCACGCACGCACGCACGCACGCACGCACGCACGCACGCACGCACGCACGCACGCACACACACACACACACACACACACACACACACAAACACTCTCCCTCTCTCACACACACACACACACACACACACACACACACACACACACACACACACACACCCACACACACACACACACACACACACACACACACACACACACACACACACACACACACACAGACACACACACACACACACACCCACACCCACACACACACACACACACACACACACTCACACACACACACACACACACACATATATATATATATTATATATATATATATATATTATATATATATATCACGTTTTCAATCTTTACTCTTTCTTCCATGTAACGATTACAAAAACTAGCTATGTCTTGTACGCTCAGCGAAGTTAAGCATAGGGGATGGTGAGTGTTTGTAACTGTTGATCTTTATATGGAAGTCACATGTGTGTATGGTACATGAGGAGAAGCTTGGCGGATCTAAGGGGATGGTCGTTTTCATGGTTAGGTCAGAAAGTAAGATCAAAGTCAAAGGCTACTGGAGTCGCTAAAGTACACCGAAACAGCTGAATTCGAAGTTGATTATGCGGTATCACTTGCCGATAGCGGTTCGAAATTGGTACATTTAATTTTTATTCTGACACATTGACATCGCCACCACTCGCCATAGTAACACGAGTGAAACTATACTGAAGCACTGCATAGAAATCACTAACTGAATTTAAGCCCTTGTAATCAGTAACGTCACAAAACCACGTGATCGCTCATCTCATTAACTTCACATTTTAAGCGCGCTTTGCGAGTTAGACGCATTAAACATCCAATTTTAACTATAGATAAATTGTTATGTACAATTCTCTGTTGGCATATATTACGTACAATATTAAACCTTGTGTACTGACCGAAAAAGCTTTTTAGCTAGTGCGTTGTTTTGATTCCCGTTAAGCTCTACGTAGTCTGCCATTATAAAGTGACCGGATTCAGCTAGACGACAGCTAAGTACACGATACAGGAAATGCAAAATAGCACAATTTCCGGTTCCGGGAACCGGCTGTCATTAATGTGCATGTTACTCTCACTTGCACGTACATCCTAGATCACGACTGCTGCGCCACGCTGAGCGTTTGAATCATGTTCACATCACTGTGAACCATAGTGAACTTCGTGAGCAGTGCACTGCCTCGGCAACCGAATGACACAATGCTTTCGAGAACCGTGAGGGAATACAGTTGCTGATTCCAGAACTGAGAAACCTTGGTTACGACAAAACTATTAATATAGTGTGGTTTTATATCCTCAGAAATCAGGAGATTACGTATGAGGGGACAATGTGTACATTTGTTAAATTATTGAATGGTTATGAATATATTGATGGAATATTTTCTTATAAAAGGTAGTAGTAGTAGTACTACTACTACTAGTAGTAGTAGTAGTAGTAGTAGTAGTAGTAGTAGTAGTAGTAGTAGTAGCAGTAGCAGTAGTAGTAGTAGTAGTAGTAGTAGTAGTAGTAGTAGTAGTAGTAGTAATAGTAGTAGTAGTAGAAATGGAACAGACGGCACAACATAGCAATGGTAAACGTACAGTGTAGTTTGAACATGAGAAAGTGCGAGAGGACGATAAATGGACGCTACACATTATCTATGAGCTCTTATATAACAACCCGTTATTGAACCACGAACAATCCGAATATTATATCAGTGTTTTGGCCGACAAGGACAGTTTTGTTTCCACAGCTCAGAGAATGCAACGATGTTTTTTCAAATGAACTTTTCTGAGACTGCACTGTATTGGCTAATGCTACCTTCTGAGGTTCTTTCCAATTTGGTCTTGATACGTCAGCTCTAGGGGAAGAAGACGTGTATATTTTTTACTACGTCAAAATGATATTTATATTTGTGAGGCATGATAATCTGCTGGATTTACTTTTACTACTGTGAGTTGTAAAGGGTCTGAGTTGGGTTCTTCTCAACTTATTGACATTCCTAACGGGGATGACCTTGAGACTAGTGACCCTGATCCATTATTCTGGGCTACAAGTTGTAAACAAGTGAGTGGTGTTTGCTGAATGTTTCGTAACTTGTTTCATGTGTTGTCTCTAACGTTTGTTTTGTTCTACAATCTGTCTGCGCTAATGCTTGGTTGGTACATTTCTTTTTGTTCGCTCGTTTAGATTTGATGTTGTAGCATTTAGGCGAGATTTTGTTTTATTTAGTACACATCTTGTTGACACCACTAACGAAATGAGTCAATTTAGGCCCGTGTACCGCGATGTTTAAATTGCAGAGCAGCAGAATAGCCACAATGGCAAAGTGTGTCCATGAGGAAATAAATGGTGGTATCAACGACTGCTACACGCTGAATGGCACGTCGAACGACTCAGATAATGCATTAGTCTTGGCCACATTCATAGTGGGACTGGACCAAAGCAAGCCGTCACATGTTCAGCCTCCTGTTACGTTTCCCATTGGCGACCATGTTAACGTTTTGCACGATTATAAGAAAACGGGACCATCAAAAATTCTGAAACTTCTTATCTGCTGTTGCCATCATCTCACTGACATGCTGATCGAGATTAGTCAAAGTCTCATACTTGTAACTCATTTAAAATGCCTGAACGTGCCATACCCGTCAATTTTTACCAATTTATGCATGAATTACTACGCACACGTGCCTTGTTGTGAAAAAATTGCCAAATATCCTTCCGCCTATTGAAATCATCTAAAAATCCAAAGTTACATTGCCAACATGTTCTTCCAGCAAACTTGCCAATGTTCCTGGCTCAAATGCAGTTATGTCAGATGATATGATTTTTTGAAAATAAAACATATCTAAAATTACTGTGCCCTACATTCGTGTGTAACACACCAGGAAGTCTAACTGAGGCATGATCCCATGACTCTCGACGCATCGCCCGGGTGTACCGCTCAGCCAGTCAACATCTGCAGTCTCAAGGGCACTAGCAGCGGCAGCGGGCGAAACCGAGGCCGATTGGATTGATGGGGCAACATACGAGCTATGGAGGAGGTTCACACTGTGTGTTATGAAGATTGGGAAACACCCAAGGTGAACGCAACCCGCCGACAATCTAGGACGTCGGAAAGTACCCGACACCTCGTGCTGAAACATGTTGAGCTCAACCAAAATGGGCCCAACCCCCAACCTTGGGTAATTTCATCAGATTGGTTAAGATGACTGCTCGTGCAGTTTGACTGGCATGGCTCGAGTAAGCAATGAAATAGACCACGACCACGGATGGAGTCGGAGATTAGATTTATGCTGCATATAACAGACTGTGACAAATAAGTCTGACAATAAGGGGACGCCGCCCGCATCGGTGATTGCAGTGGTGCTTGGCTGTTTCGTTTGCAACACATACCTGGCTAAAATCGTTACATACATAACTAATAGCGTAACATGCATAGCTAAATGCAACACGTGCATAGCTAAAGACATTACACACATAGCTGAAAGCATTATATGCATAGCTAAAGGCGTTACTACATAAAGTATCCGTTATATGCTTAGCTAAAAGCGTTATGTGCTTAACGAAGTGCGACAAATACGTAGATAGAAGCGTTGCATACACAGCTAAAGCGTTACTAAATAGCTGAACGTAGCTAATTTCGAGACCTGCACAGCTAAAAACGATACTTACATAGCTGAAAGCGGTACTATGTAAGTAAAGTAAAGTAAATGCGTTACTCCGCAGCTGAACGTTTTACATGTGTGTGTGTGTGTGTGTGTGTGTGTGTGTGTGTGTGTGTGTGTGTGTGTGTGTGTGTGTGTGTGTGTGTGTGTGTGTGTGTGTGTGTGTGTGTGTGTGTGTGTGTGTGTGTGTGTGTGTGTGTGTGTGTGTGTGTGTGTGTGTGTGTGTGTGTGTGTGTGTGTGTGTGTGTGTGTGTGTGTGTGTGTGTGTGTGTGTGTGTGTGTGTGTGTGTGTGTGTGTGTGTGTGTGTGTGTGTGTGTGTGTGTGTGTGTGTGTGTGTGTGTGTGTGTGTGTGTGTGTGTGTGTGTGTGTGTGTGTGTGTGTGTGTGTGTGTGTGTGTGTGTGTGTGTGTGTGTGTGTGTGTGTGTGTGTGTGTGTGTGTGTGTGTGTGTGTGTGTGTGTGTGTGTGCACCACACTTAATCAAAACAAACTGTTCGCAAATGAAAGTGTACCACAATTAACTCAAACAAGTAATGCAACCATTCCAAAATTAATACCCACAACAACAACAACAACAACAACAACAACAACAACAACAACAAGTTAGACACATATTATTTTTTATGCAAATGAAACCCAATTAACTAAAATAAGTTATACACAAATAACAACTTATAATGCCATTGTAGCATAACTAATTAATAAGTCATTCACACGTGAATGTGTAATGTAAATGTTCCATAATTAAGTGCATTATAATGAGGTGTACCCAAAATACCTATTATAAACTATTCACGATTATAATAACAGTGTACCAAAAGTTGAAAAATACGTTATTCAAGTGACGGCTTGTCCGCCTTGCAGCGGCGACATTCAATACTATAATACTATTTCAGTATATGTAAGGTTTCACCTTTTACCCGTACAATGTATCGGTTTTTGCATCAAAAACACTCACCCATTGTAAAAAAGCTACGGGTTTTTTTCTTCAGGAAAACCTGTTGTTTCGCGTTTTTCGTGTATCTCATTCTACTAAGCGGAGGACGTGATTCTGCTAAGCGGAGGACGTGATTCTACTAAGCGCTATGTATCCACCCAACGATAAGCTACGCGACCACTTAGCTTCGGTGTTTTTATTGAGCTATAACATAACAACTCCAGAACGTAGTGACTGGGTCCAAAGTCCAGTGTTTTCACAGTGGGTTTGTCACAGTAGCTGCCAATCGAGAGAACTGACGCTCGAGTCCATCCAGATGCTTAGCGATCGTTCTACGTTAACATTAGTTAAGGATCAGTGTAGGTTGGACAAGCCAATGGCTTCCTTGTCTAGAGACCAGGAGACTAAGAGGAGACCAAATAGAAATGTTTAAAATAGTGAACGGTTATGAGGATGTTGATAGGAATATGTTCTTCAAACTTAAAGAAGGCAGTAGAACCAGAGGACACAAAGCAGCATTAGTTAAGGAGCAGTGTAGGTTGGACATGAGAAAGTACTCTTTCTCACAGAGGGTGATAAATGAATGGAACAAACTTCCAAATGATTGTGTTAATGCTAGTAGTGTGAATATGTTTATAAATAGAATTGATAGATACTTGATAAGGGCGGGCTATACATATATGATAACATTGTTGGACTCTCGATAAGCCAATGTCTTCCTTGTCCACTTGCCATCTGGAACTTGTTGTTTGGGATGGCAATCTTGTTAAATCGTGTTAACTAGCCACTTTCTGGTAGAAAAGTGGCCGTACTTTTCATGGTTTGATATGTAATTTTATGTAAATTGTTCTTGAAGAGGTATATTTTCAGGACAATTACGAAAAAATTCAGCATGCAAAATTTTTTGGAATTTGTCATGGGACTGACAGAATTTATCTCCGTGTACATAACGCAACTATAATTGTCAATTACCATATATTTTGTGTGTTCGAATTACTAAAGGATGTAAAAAAAACACCAAAAGTGACACACAGTTGTACAACAATTGTACTTAATATTTTTTTCGGATAACACGCCTTGTTTAGTTTTATTTCGCATTTTATTCAAAACCTATTAGCTCAGAAGAAAAGCAAGAACTGTTGGAAGACTCAACACTGAGCGTATCAAGGACCATCATAGTTTTATCCCCAATATAGCGTGTCGCTCAGCATTATCTTGGCTGTGATATAACGTAAATTATCAGAAATAAACGTAAATTACAAATCCTGCATATTGTCAGTACAACAATGGTAAATGAACAGTAACATCACGTGACGTTGGTTTCAGACAACATCACCCACTACTAAACGATAAACTTACTCATAATCGAGTATTTGGAGCACATTTCGTCTGCTTCTTGACGTTAATTTCCATATGCTATGTCACGGAATACACATGTAAAACGGTTAGTGCGTGTCAGTTTAAATTCTTTAATTATTAGTTCCAATACCGGATGGCGTCGCTAATTATGCAAAATACGCCAGTAAGTTTAGGATACGATGGAACTACACCTCTACTGGGGCGTTTGACTCTGTATAATAGAAAGAGTGGCTTTATGTTATATTTTACTCACTAATTATGCGAACTTTCAATAATTTAAATTTCGTGTGTGCGTGCGTGCTTGGGTGCGTGCGTGCGTGCGTGCGTGCGTGCGTGACATTTATGCCGTCTGATTTCGGACAGTAGTGAAAGTGTTTTGTTATACTTCACGTTGATCACTTCTTCTTATTTTTATTTCATTATCCACTTTCAGATATGATGACAACGAAGAGTGTCTACTTGGTTGGTCTGCTGTTGTATCTCTCGTCTGACTTCGGTTGTGTGCGCGGACAACCGACCACAGACCTGTGCAACCGTGACACCAATGATGGCCGCCAGGAGGAGCTCGTGGAGCAAACGTTCCATACACTTCAGACAATGAACAGTCGGCTGCAATCAATAGAGAGTCATCTGGCGTCATTTGATACCTGGAAGAGGTCGATCGAACAATGGATGAAAGAAAAAGACAAAGGTATCGTATGTGGTTGACTTGACGCACGTGCGTGCGTGCATGCGTGCGTGCGTGTGTGGAGTCATTTGATAAATGGAAGAGGTCGATCGAACAATGGGTGAAAGAAAAAGACAAAGGCGTCATGTGTGTTGTTGACTACGCGTATGTGCATGCGTGTGTGCGCGCGCGCCTGCGTCAATTGCATGTTCTTGTGAAAAACACTAACACATTTGTAGCATATAACACATCATTGCCAATAATTTCAGTAATTGTTATATTAATATTGGTCCAAGCAGACACAGCACACAAAGAAACACACACACGCACGCACGCACGCACGCACGCACGCACGCACGCACGCACACACACACACACACACAAACATAAAATATGCGTGCTGCCTGCTAGCTCGCTATATGGATGACATATGCATATTAATGCTACGCTTTGTTGCAGATACCCGGTGTAAATGGTCCGTTGACGGTAACATCACGTGTTACAAACTGGTCCATCGATATATGAAGTGGTCGGAGAGCAGGGCTAATTGTCAGACACTTGGCGATGGGGCGGACCTCGTGTCGATTGAAACCCAAGAAGAAAACGAGTTCTTGCTTAAAATGATACGAGGTGAGGTACCCAAGAGACGTCACATTGTGTAATTATAAGTTTTCCCAAAGTATTGTTTATTCCCAGGCACACAAAGGCACGGGAAAATAATGGGAGTGGGGAAGGGAAAAGCTTACCGCCATTTCGATAACGAAGTATTTCGTCCACAAATCACATACATTTTCGAATGTTGGGAGAACAGTAGCTTTGATGACTCAATTAAATTATAAAGTGGTAATATGTAAAATAATATCTAACTGTATAACCGAAATACGAAAGTTGTTTGCAAAAAATATGGGCACTGTGCCAACTTGCTGATATTAGCTACACTAGTGATAACTGTAGATAACACCGTGGATTCCGCTTAAATGGGTTGACATCAAGGCACTAGCTAAGATGCTTTTTCGATTTTTAAACAGCGTTTTGGTTCAGGCAAAATATTAAATATACATATGGCCTACAGTATACCTGATCAACTTGTAACAGCGATAGCTAGCATGTATGAAGGCACAAATGGGGAATTCACTAGATATAGGCAGATATAGACCTGCAGCAGACATACGCACAGAGAGACCGAAAGACAGAAATAGGAGATATAGAGAGAAAATCATAACTTATAGTATGCAATTATACAGATTTATTTACGTTCTTTTGAAATACTGGAACCGTTAACACAACCTTGAAAATGTATCAATACAAAATTAGGTTTTAATTACTATGTGTACGTGAGACTAAGGCTTCACTATGTTTTGATTGCTGAACAAATGTTACCACTAACATATCACGACAAATCTGTTTATATTATGTTTTATAATATAATTTCAGTTGCAAATGATATGTTTTAAAAACACTGGAATCCTTTCAATTTGCAACGTTTATTTACATATATTTTATATATTCTGTGTCTTTTCATGAATTGAATCAACAAAGCATCACTGGAAAAATCACCAAATCACAATAGAACGAGCAGCAGGCTACGTGAGTAGGCTGTTTAGTCTGATTTGCCACTCGAAGCATACATGTGCTTTTCTTTCTAGATTTACGACCACACAACTGTCCCCACATGTTTACTTCGGGAAGAAGGGACTCTAGCGGCGTGTGGAAGTGGATGGCGACGGGAAGGCCATTCAGTTACACATACTGGATGCCAGGACAGCCGGACAATAACGGTGGAGTCGAAGATGCAAGCACCATGTGGGACCATCCGTCTGTGGGTTTATTTTGGAACGACGATTCAGTTGCACTTAGACGCTGCTCACTTTGTGAAATTCGTTAATGCGAAACAGTTTTCAAGTCTACTCTTGGTAAATTTACAAGACAATGTGGAACGATTACTGTGAAACAGCGTAGGACTGTGGTATTGCATTTCATTACGCACGCGTTCAAAACGTGACGTGCGATATTGGGGTGAAATATGAAATGATACGGACCGAACTAATTATTTACTCTCGGTGGGCGCCATACGCCGGATTCACCTGTATCCATGCTTTCTGTGCAATAAAAATAAAATGTAGATGTTTGAAGCATATTGTCTGTAAATTGTCTCTACTGCGCATGTTACGTCACGAAGAAAGTATTGTTTACGTCATCGCGTACAAAACAACTCACGAAAATGTGTTTGTTTAAAGCCAAATGACAACCGACTGCAACAATATAGAACATAGCACATAGCACATAAAACATAGCACATAGCACATAGAACATAGCACATAGTCCCCAACTTTTAATTAAATTTAAAACTGCTTCCTCGACTGATTTAAGCTATCGCAAATCCGATTCGTTGGTGTCCAAATATGCAGTGTTTGAGTAGCTTATGTCAACACCCGCAGTCGATTTAATAAAAAAATGCCTATTTTTTAAACCATCGAAATAATTTACTTTAGTTGTTAGATCTGGTAAGGATCAAAATAATGGATATCGAAAATGGTAAACACTGTGTGGGTTAATGTTGATCATGGGCGTGACTTCGATCCTATCGCCGATCACATGACAAAATTACGAAATTTCACCAAGGAAGCAAATCGCGATTTTTCAGCGTTTCGATTTTCGCTTCAGTTTAATGCTTGAACAAGCATTTACTAATTTAATAGTTCGAACCTTTCCTAAAAATTACATACAACAGTTGCATAAATGAGGTAGCATGTTATGTGTGTGTGTGTGTGTGTGTGTGTGTGTGTGTGTGTGTGTGTGTGTGTGTGTGTGTGTGTGTGTGTGTGTGTGTGTGTGTGTGTGTGTGTGTGTGTGTGTGTGTGTGTGTGTGTGTGTGTGTGTGTGTGGTGTGGTGTGGTGTGGTGTGGTGTGGTGTGGTGTGGTGTGGTGTGGTGTGGTGTGGTGTGTGTGTGTGTGTGTGTGTGTGTGTGTGTGTGTGTGTGTGTGTGTGTGTGTGTGTGTGTGTGTGTGTGTGTGTGTGTGTGTGTGTGTGTGTGTGTGTGTGTGTGTGTGTGTGTCAGTTATGTTTACATTTACAGCAATCACGTCGAACTTGAACAATACTTTGGCTACACTTTTGTAGTACTCTAAGTACTCATTGGTCGAGTGAGTACACGTTCATTTATAAATATCAACCTGGCGAGCGCAAAGAAGACCGACGATTAAAACACAGTTCATCTACGTCTGTGAGAAATGCCTTCCTGGACCATTGCGTGCGGCCCAGCAGACGATAAGAGGGAAGGCATATCTTACAATGTTTTCTACATATTCAAGAACGTTTGAAGTCTGGTATCTTCTGTGGGATGATCAACAAAAACACACATATTGTTGACAATGTATGTAAGCACAATATCGTATGTAGCATCTCACAAAATGAAGTCCAGAGGTTGGAGGAGCAAGTTTAGTCACCCATTAGATTGCCCTGCTAATACGTAATGGCGAAACAGGATACACACTAAAGCTTAGTCACCCATTAGATTGCCCTGCTAATACGTAATGGCGAAACAGGATACACACTAAAGCTTAGTCACCCATTAGATTGCCCTGCTAATACGTAATGGCGAAACAGGATACACACTAAAGCTTAGTCACCCATTAGATTGCCCTGCTGATACGTAATGGCGAAACAGGATACACACAAAAGAAAAAAAATCGATTCAAAACCGAAGGGATCATGGTCCAATGTCCCCCGCCTAAACACGCACGGTGTAAGCACAAGCGCACACAGTTCACCAGCGGTAGATGACAACTGTGTGAACTGGTAGTCGCATCATATTTGACAGTGTGGGGTAACTGTTAATTAGTGTCACTAGCTGCTGGTGCTCACGCATGATGATGTAAGGTATTTTTTTATTTTTGTCAGAGGATGTCGGTCTCAGTCGCTCGTGGTTAGTTAAAGTGAAGTGTGATCGTTGAATGTTTTCAATGTCTGCTAGTTTAACAATATTTACCACGATCGCCGTTCAAATTTACAAGTGGCAAGTGTAAAAAGTTAGGAAGTCATTGGCCCATCGATAATCCAAACCAATTTTCATCTACGTATAGACCGCACTGATCATATATCTATAACAGAAATAAATGGTCATGGCGACTTCCATTAAGACATAAATGTAACTTGTCGCTACAATGGGAGCCATGGTAAATATACAAAAAACATAACATAATTAGAAATTAAATATAATGATCGACACCTCCATTGTGTTACTGTTTCTGTTGTCTAATGATTGACATCTGTCAATCTCGAGAGATAAAGGAGCGGCGCCGTAGGAGACATCAGTATATAAATATATAAATATATATATATATATATATATATATATATATATATATATATATATATATATATATATATATATATATATATATATATATATATATATATATATATATATATAATTATATATATATATATATATATATATATATATATATATATATATATATATGTATATAGTCACGTGGTCAAACATTACTCTATCTTCTATGTAACAATTACAAATTACAAAAAACTATCTATATCTTTTACGCCTAGCTCCACGAAGTTAAGCATAATGGTTGGCGAGTTTTTGTAACTGTTGATCTTTATACGGAAGTAGGAGTCATGTCTTGATGACGTCACATGTGCGTATGGTAGATATATGAGGAGAAGCTTGGCGGCTCTAAGTGGGTTGTCGTTTTCATGGTTAGGTCAGAAAGTAAATAATATCAAAGTCAAAGGCTACTGGTGTCGCTAAACTACTCCGAAACAGCCGAAATCGAAGATGATTCTGCGGTATCACTTGCCGATACGGTTCTAAATCGTTACATTTAATTTTTTATTCTGGAAAATTGACATCGCCGCCATTCACCATAAAAACACGAGTGAAACTATACTGAAGCATTGCATAGAAATCACTGACTGAGTTTAAGCCCTAGTCACCAGTAACGTCACAAAACCATCTCATTGACTTCGCATTTTACGCGCACTTATCGAGTCAGACGTATTAAACACCTAATTTTGACTATAGATAAATTGTCATGTACAATTTTTCTGTTGGCATATATTACGCACAATATTAAATTTTGTGTACTGACCGAAAAAGCATTTTAGCTAATGCATTTTTCTATTCCCTTTAAGTTCTGCTTAGTCTGCCGGTCAACTAGTCGACGGTTAAGCATATGGTATAGGAAATACAAAATAGCACAATTTCCGGTTCCGGGAACCGGCTGTCATTAATGTGCGTGTCCATCTCACTTGCACGTACATCCTAGATCACGACTGCTGCGCCACGTTGAGCGTTTGAATCTTGAATCATGTTCACATCACTGTGAACCATAGTGAACTTCGTGAGCACTGCACTGACTCGGCAACCGATTGACACAATGCTTTCGAGAACCGTGAGGGAATACAGTTATGATTCCAAAACTGATAAACCATGGTTACGACAAAACGTTGATGTCGTTGCATTTGGGCGTGACTTTGTTTTATTTAGTACACATCTTGTTGACGCCACGGACGAAATGAGTCAATTTGGGCCTGTGTACCGTACTGCTAAAATTGTACTACCCGCCTCAGGGGAGGTTGATAATACAAATTTCCGAAAATTACATGTTTTGTCCCAGTGGACAAAACATATTGCCACCATAACTTCGTGTTGATAGTAATACCCCAGTAGTCCTGGTTGTCAGTCCGTGGGATCTGCTGGTCGTCCAAGTAGTCATCAAGAGTTGGTGGCTTCCTCTTGGTCGTAACCGACAGAACAGCGCACTTTGACACATTAAATCCATCTGCCACGTCTCGGCCCAGTCAGATTAAAGTGCCAAGTCGCTCCTTAGCTACTTCGTTGCTTCGTTGTTTCGCCCTTTCTGGTGAAAATAACACAATTAGCATAACGCACAACGCAATAATGAACAATTAGCATAACGCACAATGCAGAACAAGCAACGTACCGAGCCAAAAGTTAAACTTCCCGTTTAGACTGAGAAAAAGTTATTTTTAGATATTTCGTAACACCGTGTGCGGTGTATATTCCTGAAACTGTCGTCAAGACAGGAACATGTTTCTTCGACCACTTCAGCGCAGCTAACAACGTCACTCGGAAGAATTTCTGTTCCAATATTACACTACAACGTTCAGACGTTTAAAGGTACGTTATTCTGTGTTTTTCTTCAATTGTAACATGTTTAATGTGGACCACAATTTAACAAAGACCACAATTAACTAAACTATGTTATCTACAAGTGATTTTAAAGCAAGTGAACCACACTTACTCAATTGCTCACAACTGAAACCATAGTGCAAGTGTACCACAATTAACTCAAACAAATAAGGCAACCATTCCAAAATTCACACCCACAAGAACAACAACAACAACAACAAGAACAACAACAACAACAACAACAACAAAAAGCTATTTTTTATGCAAATGAACCAGAATTAACTAAAATAAGCTATACACCCATGACAACTTATAGCATAGCCAGAAGTAATATTAAGTCTTGTTATGGATGGTTCTATGATTACTATGAACCAAACTCAGTTACACCCTAACGCCCCTATGCCACGCACGTGGAAGCGTCCATTGCAGGGCATTACCGGGTTTGAGAACTACCGAAGTAAGCTGTCTTGTTTTGAATTCGCTTGTATTTTGCTTTGATTCGCTGTTATTCGCTGTTCTACGTTGTAAGTTTATCTCATTTAGTTTGATACAACCTTGCCTAGTTGGAACTGCGCCCCAGCCAGCACACCTACAGCGGCCCGAGAGCGGGCCGAGGGCGGCAAACTTATCGGTCCAACATCGGCATCCGCCTGCGGGCCGATGTAAGTTTTGTCCATCGGCTCAACATCGGGCCGAGGGTGGCAAACTTATCGGTCCAACATCGGCATCCGCCTGCGGGCCGATGTGGGTTTTGTCCATCGGCTTAACATCGGGCCGATGACGGCTCATAAGCAGCTGCTGATAGGAAGCCGCATATGAACCGGTGATTAGCCGATCATTGGCCGACTGTGCCTAGTTTTGATGTGTGTGTGTGTGTGTGTGTGTGTGTGTGTGTGTGTGTGTGTGTGTGTGTGTGTGTGTGTGTGTGTGTGTGTGTGTGTGTGTGTGTGTGTGTGTGTGTGTGTGTGTGTGTGTGTGTGTGTGTATATATAATTATTATATACACACATATATGCATATATATATATATATATATATATATATATATACACTAGTGCCCTGCGCGGGCCAAGAATTTGATCCCAAGCGCGGCCCGCAATTAGCAGTGAGAGTCCAGGCCCGGCCCAGGCCCGCAATAATTTTTAAGCCCGGCCCAGGCCCGACCCAGACCGTGAATATTTGGCCCAGGCTCGGCCCGGCACGCAAGTTTCAGGCCCAGGCCCGGCCCATACCCGCGGGCAAAATATGGGTAAGCCCGCGGCCCGCTAAGCTTAGAGAAGATAAACCTATTATCTTATAACAAAGACGAGGATGAGTTCTAAAAATCCAGCACCACCAACTTCTTCAAACTTACGAATATCCTGAAGAAAAATAAAGAAAAACTTCTTAGTGTCATTACTATTAAATATGATAACATTTGTTATATTTGGCTTTAATGTATTTGCTTATGGTTAGGGTAGGAGGTTTGTTTATCTAACCCTGACTTAACCCATATGCAAACCGTAACCCCAATTTATATTGTTAATTGAATTAGCTCAACTAAGTTAACTTTATCTAATATGATATTTCTATTAAATGTCACCCGCTAGCACTGACACCCAGTGGCATTTCCAGCAGGCCTGCAGTCACTAGCCTGAGACAGACAGGTTCAGACATGTGTGAATGAATTAGGACTGGGGAGAAATACCAATTACCAACTCCATTGGGTACTGGGTAATGGGCTAGTGGCCTAGTGGGCACTAGGCAGTGGGCAGGTCATTCAGGTGGGCAATGTTTGGAGGGAAGACCTAGACAATAGAATGTCCACTGGTAGGGTCAAAGGGTGATAAGTTGATGGTTAATCATGGCTTGATTGCCTCTGCAAATATTTCTAAAGTAAACATTTGGGGCTGGCTACTTCCAGCCAAGTGAACTTATGGGACCATTAGATTCCATGCAAGGTCTCAATTTGCAACTATATAATACTAAAGAAATAATTTTAAGCATTCATTAATCGGAATTACAATTTATAATAAGTTTTTATTAAAAAAGAGAGTAATAATCGGTGTTTTGTATGAATATTTTTTATTATGTCCAGGCCCAGCCCAGGCCCGGCCCTGGCCCGCTCACACTAGGCCCAGGCCCGATTCAAGCCCGATGTGTTTAAATTGTTTTCAGCCCAGGCCCGGACCGGGCCCGCAGTATGTAGGCCCAGGCCCGGCCCGCAAAATTATGTAGAGGCCCGGCCCGGGCACTAGTACACACACACATATTAATTTTGGCAAAACTAGGCATAGTCAGCCTATGAGCAGCTAATCATCGGTACATTGTCGTCTAATATATATATATATATATATATATATATATATATATATATATATATATAAGCATAAGCAGAAAAACAACAAGTCCAATGAAGATTGAAATAGGCCAAACAAAGGCATTTAAAATTTATTAATCAATATGACTTGTACAGCTTTAATAAGATACCTTCCACAATATATTTTATTAAGCCTATTAACATTAAGTCACTAATCGTTCCCTATATAAAATATTGTAACTGGTATACATAATAACAAAACTACAGAAGTGGGCAACAACAATGATAACAAACAGTCAGTATATAATGCGCACACTTCTATCCATTGCTAAAAAGTGTCAAACTGCTAAATAAAAGTTGAAAATATCTTTAAATGACAATTAAACTGTTATCACTAATATGTCAACAGAAACCTTCCTGAATACCTAAAAAATGTAAGCATAATACCTAATTCTGGTGCGCATGCATATGGCACAAAAGTCGTTGGAATATCCACATTGAAAGTACAAACACTGAACTGACAAACAAACGCATTACAGATAGTATCACTTGAATATTCAATAACACCCCTAATCCAATCACAGTAAAAATCCACACTCACTCTCTTAAAAGGCTTCAGTATGTACACAACGACCTATATAATTTCAATGTACTGTGCAACCTTCCTAGACATTGCTATGAATATATATGTGCACATTCAAACTTAAACTGCCAGTTAACTGTTCAAATGTATATTTATGAATACAGATTATACAGTATAACTTTACTATGATTTTTCCAGGTTCTCTTTTAAATAAACAATGCTCTAGGAATTGTTTTTAACTGATCAATGCAACGCCACCAAAGCACCATGTCATTACTTTAAATACAAGCATATTATCTTATACATATATTGTTAACATTTTATCACAAATGTTTTGAGGTTGATATATGTATTCGTATGTGGATTTGTGTAATTTAGTATACGATAATATTTAAAAAAATAAGCGTTGACCATCTCTTATTTGTACTTAAATAAATGTAATCAAAAACATTCACTTCAATTGTTTACTCCTGCCACATCCTGCTTAGCCTATGTTCTGTCCATTCGGTGCTTCCTACCACGATCCCGATCAGAGACAAAGGCAGTCCGGAACCATTCCTGGATGACTCGCTTTATGTCATGCTCATGGTTTACGTTGTGCCATTTGTTGTCACTTCATTGTTTCGGACAGCATCTGAAATATTAACATAACAAATAAGTTAACAATACCAAGTGTCCACGGCCCATGGAATTGGGCAATTCCCTTATGAAAATATACCATGGTAAATGCCATGGTATGCCATGGTGTTTTGAAACAGGTAAACCACGGTAAAATACCATGTTGTTTTGAAACAGGTAAACCATGGTATTCCACAATTTACAATGTATAAAACATTTTACAACTATAAAACAAATATATTGATCGAGAACGAATTAAGCAACCGATACAGGGCAGAATGAAATGAAAATTTCACAGAATATAATTATATGAATGTATGTATGTATGTATGTATGTATGTATGTATGTATGCATGCATATAATTATGTGTTTCTGTTCTGAGAAAGTACTCGCAAGAAATAAACATAAACAGACAGTACACACTGAGCCAGTATAAATAAATCTTCAGACTTCACCTATTATTGACCTAAGGCTAAGCCTAAGCTATGCCTATGCCCATGGCTATGTCAGCTCACGGCCTTTGCCGGCTTTGCCGTTTGAGTTTGGCGCCTAAAATTACGATGTGCATGGTTCTACTTTCGTATGCTTTGCGAACAAAAATAATTTATATAAATGCTAAAAATCAATGTATTGGATAGTACAAAATACAGCCAAAAATTCACAAAGGAATTTGTAAACACGTACCTTGTCTTGTGGCGCGCCAGTCACATATAAAATTATAACGGTAAAACAGCGGACTTCAAAGATGGCGGCATGGGCCCGGGTAGACTCGCAGTAAAGATTATTTTTAACAATAATAATATTCAGCGAATAGTGTAAGCATCTGGAGCTTACAAACGTAATTGTCATGGCTTGTTAATTTTGTCTAAGAATACCAACACGGTTCATACGAATTTTAGTTTCTCTTAATTTTATTTCGCTTCCAGCAAGGTGCGTCATCGCGCGGGAAACATTCGCTTACACCACAAGCGAAATTTAATACAAGTAATAAATCATAGGTATTCGGCGCGCGTCAGAAATCAGTGCTCATGCCTCCCTCGGTCCGAGTATTGACAAATCACCTCCCGCGAGTGCTAGCGCCGCATCTGCGGCTGGGAAGCGGGCTGTGATCGGCAAGCGCATGTCGAGCACAGCCGCCTGCCAGCCGTTGATATCCGCCCTCGGGTCGATGACTGCGTGCTGGCTGGGGCATAGCTTTTTTTACAAGCGGTAGTTGTACCCGTTTCTTATTACGTAGAATTCAGCTGCTGGTTTGTTGTGTGACCTATATTTGTGCGACGGTTTTTTGTATTCCGTTGTCTCTAATAAACCTAAGGATCACGCATGATGGCTATTCGTGTAAACGATCTCAGCTGAGGTATGCCTCTTGGGTGTACTAGTGCTACACGTGTGTGTTTTATCGGCGATAGTTTCGCCATCCACTTCGGTAGATATTATTCAGCCCATGCCATCGTCACCGGGGGCTTTGACCTAGATTCGATTTCTTTGTCCGTGATGGCGCGAGGCGGGGCTCAATTGAGTTTTGCCCGCGCCATCACGCGCCATCACGGACAAAGAAATCGAATCTAGGTCATATATATATATATATATATATATATATATATATATATATATATATATATATATATATATATATATATATATATATATATATATATATATAATTATATACTATTTGTCATTGTGTACAACAATAACTTTGCATTGCAATGTTTTAGCTAATGCTTGTGTATACAATGCTTTCACAGTGCTGGTTTCACAATATAACTAAATGTGAAGATTTAATTTAGTTAGTTATTGTTGTGCTTGAATTGCGCCAAATTTATTAAATGGCTGTCGTACTGTGCAAAATGATGAAGCAAAAGCATATCCTGTATGTTGTATGTTACATTTTAACATACAGTAGGCATAGGCGGATCCAGAGGGGGGGTTGAGGGAGTCCGGACCCCCCTTTTTAGTACCAAAAATCCATTGCAATTGCATGTCAACGGTGGACAAAGGCATTGCCAAGAAACAACACAAGGTCAAAATTATCGCTTACTACGTACGAATACTTTAGTAGCAGGCGGACGTTTTCAGACACTGATCTAGCACAGGCGGTGATGTACACACACACGCACACGCACACGCACACGCACACGCACACGCACACATACACACACACAAGTCACACACACACACACACACACACACACACACACACACACACACACACACACACACACACACACACACACACACACACACACGCACGCACGCACGCACGCACGCACGCACGCACGCACGCACGCACACACACACACACACACACACACGCACAAGCGCACGCACACAGTTGAACAACAGTTATTAAAACACAGCTGATATAAACAGAGTTTATAGTATCTAGTTGTTTCCAGCACCCGGCAACGTCCTATTAACTGACAATATTCTATATACTTATATTGTGGTTAGATAATGTTTTGAGGTCTCATTCAACTAGTTAGCCTTTTCAGAACTTTATCGCAAAGCACCACATGTACCGTGTCCGGTTTGCGTCTTGAATTCAGAACTATGACATGAAAGGCGGATGTGCTAATCACTACATTTACATTGTTGTCTTTTGTAATATAAGTACACAACGTCAATTAGTTATGTCACACTATTCCTCTTTCTATGGTGTATGTTTTTATGATGCATTTTAATTTATATGGCGCAAAGGTCTAAGGAAACGTGTTCATCTACCAGTTTGTACTCACTGTTGTTATATGGTACAACTACAACTTTTTAGCAGAATGTCTCCCAAATCAAATTCAGATCATGAATCGAATGGTGCGCTTTATACAGAGTAGTTTAAAATGCAACAACAGTTTAGATAGACCCTATTGAGTGTGTAATCTAGCCCTTCGGGGTATTGGTTCATATATGTCTAAAAGTTTCAATTACACTTTGTCTCAGTTCAAACTGGATACCACGACTTTCTATAATATGAAACCTAGCTACTTTTATTGTATTGTTCAGAACCATTATCAGAAGGGGCTGGATGAGAAACAATTAAACACAGTTTCCTTGGATGTGCTGAATAATACAGAAAATGCATGTAGCACTTTTTTAGTCAAAGACGTGTTAGTCTCTTTGTGTGCAAAGATACTTCAATTGTAATTGAACTGTACACATTGTCGTACGAATAAATATATATGTTTACTATTACTACACTACATTGCCTCTAGTTTGCAATAATGCTGATACAGAGTTAAGACGATTATGTGCTGGTTTAGTCAATTGTAGTATACTCGTTTAGAATAGGGCTACCTACAGGTGTAAATGAAACAAAATCCACTGCGTTTTGCCGAAACTATAGACTCAAAAGCAGTTTACTTCGTCTACTGTAAATTTGACATTTAAAGTTATACTTACGTGACGAATACAAGAAAATACATAGGACTACTTTGTCACGATTTTTACATTTTCAGCAAATCCGTATTAAAACGGGACATGGCCAAAGGCCGTATTCCTCCCAAAAATCCTTACTGTACGCGTACGATGTCGTATGCCTGAATTTTCAGTTGATTACATTAGGCACTAACTCGATTAAAACCAGATTATTGGTGTCCCAAATTACACGATTTAAAAAAAAATAAAACGTCAAATGGGTAGGAAGGGGGATACTCCCCTACCACACACACCCCGAGGTAGGAATGGTAGGAATGGGGATACTCCCCTCCCACTCACACCACGAGGTAGGAAGGGGATACTCCCCTACCACACACACACCGAGGTAGGAATGGGGATACATTTTATTCAAAACTTATTAGCTCAGAAGAAAAGCATGAACTGTTGGAAGACTCAACACTGAGCGTATCAAGGACCATCATAGTTTTACCCCCAATATAGCGTGTCGCTCAGCATTACTGATATAACGTAAATTATTAGACATAAACGTAAATTACAAATCCTACATACTGTCAGCACAACAATGGTAAATGAACCGTAACATCACGTGACGTTAGTTTCCGACAATATGACCCACTACTAAACGAAAAATTTCCGAATAATCAATTATTTGGAGCACATTTCGATATTTCTTGACATCAGTGTGCAGTTGGTATGTCACGGAATACACATGTAAAACGGTTAGTGCGTGTCAGTGTTACATTTTAAGTTATCAGTTCCGATACCGGATCGCGTCGCTAATAATGCGAAATATATGAGTTAGTTTTGGATACGACGGAACTACGCCACTAATGGGGCGTTTGACTATGTCTAATAGTAAGAGTGATTTTATGTTATATTTTACTTGCTAATTATGCGGACTTTCAATCATATCAATTTCGTGCGGGCGTGCGTGCGTGCGTGCGTGCGTGCGTGCGTGCGTGCGTGCGTGCGTACATACGTGCCATTTATGCCGTCTGATCTCGGACAATAGTTTATCAAGTCTTCTCATTTTTTTTAACTATTCAGTTTAAGATATTATGACAACGAAGAGTGTCTATTTGGTTGGTCTGCTGTTGTATCTCTCGTCTGACTTCGGTTGTGTGCGCGGACAACCGACCACAGACCGGTGCAACCGTGACACCAATGATGGCCGCCAGGAGGCGCTCATGGAGCAAACGTTCCATACACTTCAGACAATGAACAGTCGGCTGCAATCAATAGAGAGTCATCTGGAGTCATTCGATAAATGGAAGAGGTCGATCGAACAATGGGTGAAAGAAAAAGACAAAGGTATGGTGTGTGTCTGACAACGCGTAGGGGCGTGCGTGCGCGCGTGCGTCAAGTGTATGTTTAGTAAAAAAACCACATAAAACATCATTGCCAATATCTTCAATAATTGTTCTGTTAATATTGGTTCTCACGCACGCTCGCACGCACGCACCTCCACACACATAGCACACAAGGAAACACTCACAGTACCGCATACACACACACGCACGAACGCACGCACGAAATATATATATATATATATATATATATATATATATATATATATATATATATATATATATATATATATATATATATATATATATATATATATATATATATATATGAATGTGTATATCATTCTTATAATAGTTCCGTTTCACCACTACGTGATGGATATTTCACAGGCTTAGCTTAATACCTCTTTGGATGCTGAGTTTGGAATGGCTTTTAAGCATGATTCGTTATTTTCAAAACGCACGCACGCACACACGCACGCACGCACGCACACTATCTTTTGAGCTGATGCTGTTTTCAGAAAATATGCGTGCTGCCTGCTAGCTCGCTATATAAATGCTACGCTTTGTTGCAGATACCCGGTGTAAATGGTCCGTTGACGGTAACATCACGTGCTACAAACTGGTCCATCAATATATGACGTGGTCGGAGAGCAGGGCTAATTGCCAGACACTTGGCGATGGGGCGGACCTCATGTCGATTGAAACCCAAGAAGAAAACGAGTTCTTGCTTAAAATGATACGAGGTGAGGTACCTAAGAGACGTCACACTATCTAATTATACGTTGTCCAAAAGTATTGTTTATTCCCAGGCACACAAAGGCATGGGAAAATAACAGTGGTGGGGAAGGGAAAAGCTTACCGCCATTTCGATAACGAAGTATTTCGTCGACAAATCACATACATTTTCGAATGTTGGGAGAACAGTAACTTTGATAAATCAATTAAATTATAAAGTGGTAATATATAATCTAATATCTAACTGTGTAACCGAAATACGAATGTTGTTCGCAAAAAATATGGGCACTGTGCCAACTTGCTGATATTAGCTACACCGGTTACAAATTTAGATAGCACCGTGGATTCTGCCTAAAGGGGTTGATATCAAGGACCTAACTAAGATGCTTTTTCAATATGTAAACAGCGTTTTTTGTTTAGGCAAAATATGAAATATATATATATGGCCTACAGTATACCTGATCAACTTGTAACAGCGATAGCTAGCATGTATGAAGGCACAAATGGGGAATTCACTAGATATAGGCAGATATAGACATACAGCAGACATACGCACAGAGAGACCGAGAGACAGAAATAGGAGATAGAGAGAGAAATGATAACCTATAGTATGCAATTATACTGATTTATTTACGTTCTTTTGAAACACTGGAACCGTTAACACAACCTTGGAAATGTATCAATACAAAAGTAGGTTTTAGTTACTATGTGTACGTGAGACTAACGCTTCACTATGTTTTGACTGCTGAACAAATGTTACCACTAACATTTCACGACAAACCGTTAACACAACCTTGGAAATGTATCAATACAAAAGTAGGTTTTAGTTACTATGTGTACGTGAGACTAACGCTTCACTATGTTTTGACTGCTGAACAAATGTTACCACTAACATTTCACGACAAATCTGTTTATAGTATGTTTTATAATATAATAAAATGATATGTACTAAAAACACTGGGATCCTTTCGATTTGCAACGTTTATTTACATATATTTTATATATTCTGTGACTTTTCATGATTTTAATCAATAAAACATCACTGGAAAAATCACAATAGAACGAGCAGCAGCAGTCAGAAATAGGAGATAGAGAGAGAAATGATAACCTATAGTATGCAGTCAGAAATAGGAGATAGAGAGAGAAATGATAACCTATAGTATGCAATTATACTGATTTATTTACGTTCTTTTGAAACACTGGAACCGTTAACACAACCTTGGAAATGTATCAATACAAAAGTAGGTTTTAGTTACTATGTGTACGTGAGACTAACGTTTCACTATGTTTTGACTGCTGAACAAATGTTACCACTAACATTTCACGACAAACCGTTAACACAACCTTGGAAATGTATCAATACAAAAGTAGGTTTTAGTTACTATGTGTACGTGAGACTAACGCTTCACTATGTTTTGACTGCTGAACAAATGTTACCACTAACATTTCACGACAAATCTGTTTATAGTATGTTTTATAATATAATAAAATGATATGTACTAAAAACACTGGGATCCTTTCGATTTGCAACGTTTATTTACATATATTTTATATATTCTGTGACTTTTCATGATTTTAATCAATAAAACATCACTGGAAAAATCACAATAGAACGAGCAGCAGTCTACGTGAGTAGGTTGTTTAGTCTGATCTGCCACTCGATGTATACATGTGCTTTTCTTTCTAGATTTACGACCACACAACTGTCCCCACATGTTTACTTCGGGAAGAAGGGACTCTAGAGGCGTATGGAAGTGGGTGGCGACGGGAAGGCCATTCAGTTACACATACTGGATGCCAGGACAGCCGGACAATAACGATGGAGTTGAAGATGCAAGCACCATGTGGGACCGTCCGTCTGTAGGTTTATTTTTGGAACGACGATTCAGTTGCACTTAGACGCTGCTCACTTTGTGAAATTCGTTAATGCGAAACAGTTTTCAATTCTACTCTTAGTTAGTTTACAAGACAATGTGGAACGAATACTGTGAAACAGCGTTGGGCTGTGATATTGCATTTCATGACGCACGCGTTCAAAACGTGACTTGCGATATTAAGGTGAAATATGAAATACGATATTGAACGTTCGTGACACGGACCGAACTAATTATTTACTCTCGGTGGGCGCCATACGCCGGATTCACCTGCGTCCATGCTTTCTGTGCAATAAAAACAAAATGTAGATGTTTGAAGCATATTGTCGGTCAACTTTCTCTACTGCGCATGTTACATTACGAAGAAAGTATTGTTTACGTCATCACGTACAAAACAACTCACGAAAATGCGTTTGTTAGATAAATATAAGATATAAATATAAGATATATGCAATTATCCACGCTTTTGTTCTCGTGTATAGAGTTTGTACCAGCACGCCTTGTTTCTTGTAGTGATGCATTCTGTATGTATTCAATATATAATAAGTTTCCTACTCTTTATGGTTTTTTTTACAATTGAGGCGAGGGGTGTGGTGAATGGGTGCTTCATGATGGCTTCTCGATTGTGAGGGCCCTGATATTAACGCAATGCTATCGCGATTGTCATGAAACTATCGCAATAGTATTGCAACATTTGTACAGTTAAAGTGTCCCTGATAGTCACCCTTACTGTTGGGGAATAAAACATTCGCGGCCCTGTCCAGTCAGCACACTTAACGCGAACGAAGCGATTCTATAGGGCGTACCTTAAGCTATCATTTAAAGGAATATCATGCACACTGTTTGACTCTGATCCTTGGTTTGAACATCCACCGTCTTCACTCATGTTCTGCGTAATTAGACGCACATGTCAACACAATCAGCTGTGTTTACACTATGGTGGTGTGATCTGTTCAACCTGAGAACCTCGTTGCTACGTCAAGCACCGTAAACACCCGACGCTTGCCGAACGCTTTGCTTTGTATGTCGCATCTCAATCCGTGGTAGTAATTACGATTTTGTAAATGACAGAAGCAGGAGATAGGACTAGAAGTTGTCACTGTCTAAAGTAAACATTTGAGACTGGCAAGTTGCAGTCAAATGGACCCATGGGGCCATTAGACTGTATTTTGTCTGTATGTATGCCAGTGTACATAACATGCCGAGAGAGCCAACATAGGTTAAATTTTTTAAATTGCCAAAATTGAATCGAAAGCATGCCAGATCTATTCATGCATAAAAATAGCGTATACATATTAAAATGATAATGCATAAACGGGATGGAAATGCTCGTTTTTTCTGACAAAAAAAACTGCCGGCGCAATCCAATTGATATATAAAAACACGTCTTCACGTTTCATTTCTCCACCACTGCAGCACACAGGTTCTGGCACGGGAGTGGTAGGGAAAAGAAGTGTTAGTGGAGCCATTTTTCTTTTATATATATCATATTCATTAATCAAAAATGTGTTTACATAAACTATGATTATTGGCATATCATTTTATACGAAGATAATATATCTAATATGCATAGATAATTCTATATAGCTGATTCAAATAGGGTTGGCAAGCTGGCTCAACTAACATTTGGTTTGGGGTAAGTTGAGCCACAGTGTAGCGTAAGTTGGGTAAATGCTTTATTTGTATAAATTACGTAGGCCTTATATTATTTACTATTCATAACAACTCAGCCAACACATCTATCCCATCGGAACAACACATCTCTGACAAACAAACGGCAGTTAAAGGCCATAAGGCACTTAATTTGTGGCAGTTGCAGTAACTGGGTGGACTTCGTCAAGTCTGGGTGCGAGAAGTCCTGGGCTGAGGTCCAGGCAGATAGTTTTAGTTTTGAGTGTAGGGGATGTACGAAGATGAAGGAACTAGAGGTGGAGTTGGAAGAGCTGAGGCTGCTCGTTGTGGCAATGGTGGGAAGGGAACAGGGGGGTTGTGTCAGTAGTTCCGGTGGGGGAACAGTAGATGATAAAGTGGGGAAAGACACAAGATATGCTAGGGAGAGCTCACCGCAGCCTGGGAGGAAGCTGAGAGGAGGGAAGGTGACAGGTCGTAGGGAGACAGGACGTAAGGAGACGGGAAGGAAAGGAACGGGAGGGAAGACAACCGGAGCGAAGGAGAGGGGAGTAGGGGAGACAGGAGGGAATGAGAAGGGAGTGGGGGAGACAGGAGGGAAGGAGAAGGGAGTGGGGGAGACGGGAGGGAAAACAACCGGAGTGAAGGAGAGGGAAGTGGGAGAGACAAGAGCAAAGGAGTGGGAAGTGGGGGAGACAGGAGGGAAGGGGTCAGGACAGAATGTGATGGAGGGGATCGAACGGAAGAGTTATTCTGCAGCAGTGATAGAGGGGGTGAGGAAGAGAGCGAGGGTGTTTGTGGGGGATTCGATAGTTAGGAAGACCGACAGAGTCTTAAACAAGGGAGATGATGTGGTGGTCTGCTTGCCTGGAGCCAAAATAGAGGCGATAACTGAGAGGGTAAAAAACATCGTAGGCTCGGGTAAGGGTGGATCTGTTTTAGTACACGTAGGGACAAATAACGTAGAGAGGGAGGGTACAACTGCCATAGTTAGGAAATATAGGCAGTTGGTCAGAACACTAAAACAGACGCGGGTTGAGCAGGTAATACTGTCAGGGATTTTACCTGTAATGGGCAGGAGGGGTCACAAATATCGAAATTGTCGGGGGATGGCAATTAACATGTTAGTCCAGAAGTTATGTAGGGAAGAGGAAGTTGGATTTGTGGATTTATGGGGAAGTTTTGTTGGGAGGGCTGATATGTACATGAAGGATGGGCTTCATTTAAGTGGAAAGGGGGCGGCAGTATTCGCGGACAAACTTTCAGCAGCAGTAGATAGTGACTTGGGTACAATGACAAATATTTTTGGAAGTAAACATTCTTTAAACTAGAAGTGCAGGGGGATTACCTAGAGGTGTCTCAAGCAGAACAAGAGGCCACTAGCACAGATAAACCAATATCAAATCATCCGAAAAACATCTCTGAAAAAGGTTATAGATGCGTATGTTTAAATGCAAGGAGCATAGTAAATAAGAAAAACGAATTAAACATTATGGTAGAAGATATTGACCCTCACATAATTGGTATAACTGAATCATGGGCCAACATAGATATAACAGATGCTGAATTAGGACTGACAGGATATGTAATGTTTAGGAAAGATCGAATAGGAAGAAGGGGCGGGGGAGTTATTTTATATGTTAAAGAATCTATTCAGGCTTATGAAATAAAACTAGAAAGGGAAGCAGATTGCGATGAAGCTGTTTGGTGCAAAATTGTTTCAGGAAATTCAAAATTAACTATTGGATTAGTTTACCGAAGTCCAAACATAAACGAAGAGGACAACACAAAAATAAAAAACGCTATAAAGGAAGTTAGTAAAGGGGAATGTATCATAATGGGAGATTTTAACCATGGACACATACAATGGAATTCTCTAGAGAGCACAGGGATTGAGGACCAACAATTTCTATTTTTAATCCAGGATAGCTTTCTTACTCAGCACGTACTAGAACCAACCAGGGGAGAAAATGTATTAGATATAGTTTTGTCATCACAAAAAGAATTAGTGGACAATGTAAAAATATTTGAACCATTGGGTAATAGTGACCATAATCAAATACATTTTGACATCAATGTAAAATCAGAAAGTAAAAATAAAAAAACGTACAAGAGAAACTTCCACAAAGGTAACTACAAAGATATGAGAAAATACTTAGCAAAGCTAGATTGGAATAACATGCTGATGAATAAGACCGCAATTGAATGTTGGAATATTCTAAAATATGAAATTGAGAGTATCATCGATAAATTTGTTCCCTTCCAAAAACAAGGAAAACGGTGTAGAAAGAAACACTTGTCAAAAGAGGCTATTAGAAAAATAATGCTAAAACAAACTATGTGGAGGGTTTATAGGCGTACCAGAAAGGACGAAGACTATGCAAAATACAAAGAGGCACTTAATGCAGCTACAACTGAAATCAGACAATCTAAAAGAAGCTATGAGCAAAAACTAGCATGTAACATAAAAAATGACAGCAAGAGTTTTTATGCATATGTCAGGAGTAAACAAGACGTACAAGACAAGGTTGGACCTCTAGAAGACAGTGCTGGAAATATAATATCACAGGGGTTTTTAATGGCGGAAGACCTAAATGGTTACTTCAGTTCAGTGTTTACCAAAGAAGATATTAGTTCATTACCAGTTGCTGATGCTAAATTTCAGGGGGCTAAATCTGACTATTTAGGTCCGTTAGTTGTAACTCCAGAATTGGTAGCTAAGAAAATAAAGGCAATGAAGGATAACAAATCACCGGGAGTGGATGGGATTCCTCCAAAATTACTAATGGAAACAGTAGAACAAATCAGTATACCACTTGCAAGAGTATTCAACTTGTCATTAAAAGAGGGAGTTGTTCCGTTTGAATGGAAATAAGCAAACATCATACCATTATTTAAAAAGGGTTCGAGAAATAAGTCAGAGAATTACAGACCAGTGAGTTTAACGTCAGTGATTTGTAAATTATTAGAAAGGTTAATTAAAGATCATATGGTGGAATTCCTCGTTAAGCATAAATTATTAAATTCATCTCAACATGGATTCCTTAAAGCGAGGTCATGCTTAACAAATATGTTATGTTTTTTGGAAGAAATCACTAAGTGGATAGACGTGGGATCGCCAGTAGATATTATCTACTTAGATTTTCAGAAAGCTTTTGACAAAGTGCCACATCAAAGATTACTACTTAAATTAAAAGCCCATGGTATCGGGGATAGCATAACTGACTGGATAGAACAATGGCTGACTGACAACGAGTTGTAGTAGATGGAGAAGTTTCAAATTGGAAATCGGTTTTGAGTGGGGTACCTCAAGGATCAGTATTAGGACCTACATTATTCTTAATTTATATCAATGACTTGGACGACAGTATAACAAGTAACGTACTGAAATTTGCGGATGACACAAAACTGTTTAGAAAGGTTAATACTGATGGTGATAAACAACATTTACAAAACGATCTAGACAGATTAGTGAAATGGTCTGAGAAATGGCAGATGTTGTTCAATTTTGGGAAATGTAAATGCCTACATACAGGACATAGGAACTTGAATGTAAACTATAAAATGGGAGATACTGTTCTGGGTACTACTGTAAAAGAAAAGGACTTAGGAGTTACAATAAGCGCTAATATGAAAGTTTCAGAGCAGTGTGGTATTGCAGCTTCATAGGGTAATCAAATTCTTGGATTGATTAGAAGAAACATAACATACAAGGGAAAAAGTTAATTATACCTCTTTATAAAGCAAAAGTTAGACCTCATTTAGAATACTGTATACAAGCATGGAGACCATATCGTAAGAAGGATATAGATATGCTTGAACGCATACAAAGGAGAGCAACTAAAATGATTCCAGAACTGAGAGACCTTAGTTATGAAGAACGCCTGAAAGAATGTGGTTTAACAACTCTAGAGACAAGGAGGTTAAGAGGAGATCAGATTGAAGTTTTTAAGATATTGAATGGGTATGAAAATATTGATAGAAATATGTTTTTCTCACTCAAGAAGGATAGCAGAACTAGAGGACATGAGGTAAAATTAGTAAAGGATCAATGTAGATTGGACATCAGGAAGCACTCGTTCTCACAGAGGACAATAAATGAATGGAACAAATTGTCTACAGATTGTGTAACTGCTAGCAGCGTGAATATGTTTAAAAACAAGGTTGACACATATCTCAGGAGGGCGGGCTATAAGTAGATGAACATTGTTGGACTCTCGATAAGCCAATGGCTTCCTTGTCCACTTGCCATCTGGGCCTTTGGCTTGGATGGCAAATCTTGTTAAATCTTGTTAAATCTACAGCTTAATTAATAAGTCGACACACTTAGTTAATATAGACATATAGGTCAATCACAACCAGTGTAACTAACTGCTAATATGTTGCCTTGTAGCTATACAATGGGTGGCTCAACTAGCCCCGTTTCGACAATTAAGCTTTTTTAATGTCCCACTAATACGCGAAGTGATGTAAATAATCTTCTTCCCTTCGAACAATTAAACCATTTGTAAGTGCACGGATAACAAAGTCTGATCACATGCGTTGATAGTTTATATAGCAGCAGACATTACTAACAATCACCAACAGTTTCGAACAACATTTGTACAACATATTGCACTTGTTTACGTCAATCATGTTGTAATAACAAGTTCAATCACTGGTGGTACAATGTAATCGTCGTTGCTGTTGTTTCCTGGGAAACATGGGTGGCTCAACTAACCCAGTGGTGCAACTAACACTGCCTTCCCATACACTGCCAAGTTGTCTGGTCTGCCGGGCACTAGAAGGAGGGGACATTCTAGGAGATGGTGCATCGTTTGGGGGTCCTCTCCACAGTCACATTCAAAGTTGGCGTCTTGGCTATACCCGCTCTTCTGCATCAAGTGTCCTGGATAGCGGATACCACGATTTTATTTGCATACAGACCCTCGTATTGAGGGATAAGACGTAAAATACTGTTGGAAATAATTCCACATAATCGTCGGTCTGTCCTACAAGCTCGGTTTACAATGTAAAACTTTACATCACCACGTTTCAAAAACAATATCGGTATCTTTATTAACTGTTACACAAAACGGCTAAATGACATATCTACGTAAGTATTACATCATTATCAATTAACAATTCTGAATTGTACCATGCAACTGAAGCACAGTGTCACATCGACGCGCATTGCCAGATTGTGTGTCGTGCATGCGTTCATTTGAGCATGCACGAACGCACGCCCGCAACGCAAGTGTGTGTGCAGGAAGGGGATGGGGAGAGTGTGAAGAGCGGCATCAATTCAAGTACTTCTTAATTTCACTTTATGGAATTTCACAGAGCAAACAGGCTTTCCGTAAAGGGGTCCCGTCATTCCAGCCAACTATATCCCTATCTGTATGCCAAAAGTTGCATGTTTCTTCGACGCCATCTCTATTGTCCGGCTGTCCACGCATCCAGTATGTGTAGCCGAATGGTTGTCCCGTCGCCATCCAAGTCCACACGCCGCTAGAGTCCTTCTTTCCAGAGGTCCAAGTATAGATACACCTGTGCAGTTGGTTAACTTCTGAAAAGCAATAGATTTACGCATAATAAGGTAATCGTGGAAACATGTTTAGTTTATACGGACTAGCAAACATGTTCTTCCCCCGGACGGGATAACTTAGTAGTTCGTACATTACTATAAAATGTCAGGATACACAACATTATCACCGAAATATCCATCTACACCTTGGTAGATGATGCTGCCAGTCATTATATTAATGACTTCTTGGCATGGCGACGTAACACTGGCCGTCATAGGAACGTCTAATGACGTAACTTCGGACAATCGAAGAAAAGACGCATGACGTTTTCAACAAGTGCACGTCATTGTTTGCGTAGCGTTGACATTTGGACTCTTGTACGTAGTAACAACAAAGGGTACTTTGAATGTTCGTAGAAAAGGTAACAGCAGGGTGAATGAAAAAAAAATACGTACGAGATCGCAGTTTGACGCCCAAGATACAAAGCGTCTAGGAGGAGTAGCGTAACATACAACATACATACATACATACATACATACATACATACATACATACAACACACTCACGGTGGATAATAATAGGATAACCTGCTGCTCGTATTGTCGTGACTAACTATTTGTGATTTTCCTGTGACAGTTTTACGAAACTGCTAGGACACAGATCGAACACAATACGTTCTTACTAAAAAATAATGTCTTATTTCAATTATATTATAAAAAAATATACAAAAATATTTTAGTTTTGCCCTAAAGTGTTTGTTATCAATGTGTATCATTCGGTTGTTTACTAATAACAATGAACGCCAAATTCGTAACACGTGCGTTTAGACGCTGTGACATACGTCAGGGAGACGTCGGGGTTTTCATCAGGAAGTCACGTACATTTTGTTCGCCGTGTGGAGGGCAATGTCCCCAAAAGTGTACACTGTCTCTATGAGTCATGTCCATTGTCTCTATGAGTGTGATTTTGTTATGGTATACTTAACCTCCAAACAGGCACGTCGTGGGACAACCGTTAGTAGGCACCTGAGGTCTGGCGAGACCCCATCATAAATGTACAACTTGTATACAGAACATCAGAGAAAGTAAATCAAAACGTCACACACACACGCACGCACGCACGCACGCACGCACGCACGCACGCACGCACGCACGCACGCACGCACGCACACACACACACACACACACACAAACACACACACACACACACACACACACACACACACACACACACACACACACACACACACACACACATATATATATATATATATATATATATATATATCAGATCTAAAGTAAATTCAAATTGAAAAAACCCGACCCCTGAAAACAACCAACTGTTCATTTAAGTTCGCGGAACCACCCATACAGCTGGCGTGTAATATTTACGGAGCGCAGCAAGAAACAAGTTTTACTAATATATTTGATGGCGGCTAGTTTGTCAGATTCGTTGTGATTTATCCTGGTATCATTGGTTACAAAGACACCGAGTACGAAAGTTTACGATCGCATGACCCCACATGCCTAGATGTGAAAGTTTTCACAGTCAATGCTTGCAAGCAGACAATTTTGCATGTTTGGGAGTCCACCTATGCTCACAATGCTTCCAGACCCAAAGTTCGAACTGTGCGAAGTCTTCATCTGCGAAATCTGCTGACATAGACATTACTGCATGGGAAAATAGCACTGCATCACACTTCCCCCGTCCAACTGAATCTACGATTGTTGGCATATACCCCAAATGCTTCCTAGCGCCGAATGCAACCCAGAGTTCACAAACGTGTAACCTACGCACATTCGCTACACAAAGGACTGCAAAATCGATGTCAACAGTTGGTACCATTATAAGACACAGCTAACTGTTGACAGCATCACAAACGTGGAGTAGTATCCGGTATAAAAGTACACATGGCCGGTTACTAACGGAAGTGCCAATTTACACGATGGGTACCAATCTCAAAAGCGTCAATATATATCTTTTCAATATATACCGAAAGTGTCATGCATCTATCAGAAAGTTAAACATTTTGCATCTTGAAAAAGACATTAATTGACAACAAGGCAGTAACTAAAATGCCTTTTCGATGTCTACACCAAATTTAATATTTATGGAAATAAAGTATATCTACATGGCGTATTGCCGCTTGGGTAGAAGCCTCACCTCGTATCATTGCAATCAAGAATTCATTTTCGTATTCGGATTCTATCGACACGAGGTCCGCCCCTTCACCTAGACTCTGGCAGTAGACCCTGCTGTCCGACCACGTCATATTTTGGAAGGTCAGTTTGTAGCACGTGCGGCTACCATCGACAAACCATTTACACCGGGTGTCTGCAACAAGGTGTCGCATTCATATGACTAAAACTTAGTTGTAGAAACTTGTCTATTAAATGTAACATGAATAAATGCGCCGAAGTAGAAAAAATCACGAGCAAATTCCAAAAGACAGGAACAACAACAACTAATTTGTAACGACAACAAAACAGATTGCATTTTAAAATGTGTAACTGGGAGAGGGAGAGATGTTGAAACTTGGTTTGTGATTATATTTGGACCAACAGTAACATAGCTATTGACAACAATATGTTATATGCTATACACGTGTTATTTATTTCACATACATTAAGGCACGCACGAACGCACGCACGCACACAAAACAATATACACACGCAATCTACAAAGTGTCACTTAGTCGTAATATTCAACCTCACACGATACCTTTGTCATTTTCTTTCATCCATTGCTTCATCGAGCTTTGCCGCTTCTCGATTGACTCTAGACGACCCGCAATTGACTGCACTGAATGGAACGTTTGCTCCAAGAGCCCCCGAGGTCAGACGAAAGATACAACAGCAGACCAACCAAACAGAGAGTCTTCGTTGTCATCATTTCTGAAACTGGATAAAGAAGTGATAAACGTAAGGTAGAAACATACACTTTCATTACTGTCCGAAATCAGACGGCATAAATGGTACGCACGCATGCACGCACGCACTCACGCACGCGCAATCATGAGCGCAGGACCACACGCACGAACACATGCACGCACACATACACTCACACAAACACAAACGCATACACACGCACGCACACATGCACATACGCAAGTAGTAGGTAAGTCGTTTTCATACCCCCAATTGTGGGTCGATTTTTGGTGGTAGCTAAAAATAGACATTGGTTAATTTTTATTTTCTAAAAATAGACATTGGTTAATTTTTATTTTTATTTAATTTTTATTTTAAATTTTTATTTATATATATGTGTGTGTGTGTGTGTGTGTGTGTGTGTGTGTGTGTGTGTGTGTGTGTGTGTGTGTGTGTGTGTGTGTGTGTGTGTGTGTGTGCGTGTGCGAGTGCGATATATATGCGAGTGCGAGTGCGCGTGCGCGTGCGCGTGCGCGTGTCCCATAATTCCCCTATTGAATAAGAGTACAAGCGAATTTTATTAAATATTTGAAAATAATGACACAATATTGTCCACAAACGTTAGACGGAGGACTCTAAAGTCTCTTGCCATACCGACGTACAGCTGACGTAAGCTATAAACGCCGGAAAAACCCACATATTGCTGACGTGGCGATTAATTGGGGAAACCCACATATCGCTAACGTGACTTACAGCTACATGTTAATGATTTTAGCTAAGTATTTACCGCATTTAGCTGTAGGTTAACGCTTTTAAGCTAAGAAATTACCACATTTAGCTGTATGTTAGCGATTTTAAGCTAATTATTTACCATATTTACCTGCATGTTAACGGTTTTAAGCTAAGCAAATACAACTTTTAGCAAAGTAATTAGCATTTTTAGCTAAGTAAGTACCATATTTAGTTGCAAGTTAACGTAAAGTAAATTACCACATATGTTAAAACTGTTTAGCTAATAAATGACCACATTTAGCTGTATGTTAGCGCTTTTTAGCTAAGTAATTACCGCATTTAGCTGTATGTTAGCGCTTTTTAACTAAATAATTACCACATTTAGTTGAACGTTAACGCTTTTAAGCTTGAATTTAAGCATCGCAAAAAGAAAACAGTTGTATCAAAGGTTCCTGATGACTATCTGTATGGAGTTTATAAAATTCCATGTTTCTAACACCAGCAACTATAGGTGAAATATAGAAACTTATTTAGCATGTGAAAAATTTTGTCAGGGATGGGATGGCATAAAACCGAACATGATTAAACAAGTTTATCCCAGTTTGCTTGAACCACCATATTGTTACCTTACTGTTTGACAATAGATATGTTCCAGATCAGCTAAAATTGTCAATATAGTTCCCATTTTCAAGAATGGTGATGTTACATTAATAAAAAGTTATTGACCTATTTTTGATGTTGTGCTCAAAGATTTTTTCTAGACTAATAATATGTGTTGCGGCATAGGAAAACCAGTCATTGTCCAAAACAATTTTAAGTGTTTTTTTATTTAATGCATGGAAAGTAACACCCTTTCTCATTCCAAAACAGTTTAGTGTGCTCCCACTAGAATCAAAGTTACAAGAATTTAAAGAGGGCACCCGTCAAAAACTATTTATGGAGAAAAAATTACTTGTAAAGTTGAGTCGAAAATCATCAAAACAAAACGCTGCCACAGTATAACAACTTATCCATTGTTATTAGTATAACCATGTCCAATCCAGTGAAGCAAATGTAGATAGGTCTGTTAGCTTCGGTACACTAAAACTATTATTAAATTCTGATGGTTACATTTACAATAAAAAAATTACTTGTAAAGTTGACAGTCTAGAATCATGATACTTCACGTGAAAACAAAACTTCACCACAGTGTAATAAATTATCTATTGTTTATTTATTATCTATATCCAATCCAGTGAGGTGAATGTAGTTATTTTTTTTGCAAAAACAAAATATTTATATTAATAACCAACACCCAAGAGGTGGCAATCTCTTCTTGTGATTAGCTCTGAAAAGTACCGTTGTTGTTGTGTGGCTCAGTGCCTCCAGGTGACAGGTGACATACACACTGTGACTGTCACACGTTCGACTCAAATAAGTCAGAGTCATCGTCACTATTGCCGATTGGGCATGTCCCAAAATAATCACTCGCAAATTCATTGAGCTTGAGTCTCCGCTTGCGACATTCTGCATGTTCATCAACGTCAATGCGTAGAGACAACGAGCAACTTCGTTCGATCCAACCACGGACCCAACCATGGACGCAGCCATCTTGGATTTTTCGAAAATCGTAAACACGAAATGGAATTCGTCCTGTAGTCTTACATTTACAATTAAATCCGCTTCGACAACAGGTTATGCAGTTGAGTAATATATACAGATATAAACCACAGCAGCATCAAACTAAACTAATCACTAATCGATCTACACAAACACTCCAATCCAACTTTCTTGACCACTGCCACTGGCACCGCGTGATTTATAAATAGCTTTCGAATAGGGTGCTATATAAATAGATTTGACAATTACTGACCAAGGTTGTAAGCCTTCGCAAAATAGTGCGCATTTCATTTTAAAATACAGCAATTTAGAATGAACTCTACAAAAACATAAAAAGTACACTTATACGTAAATATGCTACCTTAAACATCGTAGTAAAATAGACCCAGGCCCAGGGGCCAGGCAATGTCAGTTACAGTGGCGCGTATTCACGATTATGCGTTTACGTGAAATTTCGCCTAGTGATTTCCGACTGGTTTTTCTACACATATAATATATTAATTAAATATATTAAAAACATAACATACTGTCTAATTTCCAATTTGAATTTTAAACTGGTATTCTACTGATTTGAATATATAAATATTAATGAGTAATATTATAATCTTACCTGTTGAAGTTCAACTCTCTTTTCGTATGCAGATTTTCTGAGTATGGCAGTCGAGTCCCAATACACGGGTATTTAAAGACCCCGACTAACCAGGCTCACAACCCCGCACGTCGACAGATTAGCCACTCACAAAGCGCATGTCGATAGATTATCCAATCGCAACACGTTGGTGATGTGAAGGACGGGTGAAAACATTTCTAACCGCCTGTGTAACGTTTTCTAACTGCTTGTTCGAAGTTGCACATACGCGTTTTCTCATCAGGTTTTCGACAACAACAGACTCACCCTTATGACCCTCGCTCTTATTTTATGAGTTCAATGGTCACAGGAATGTTACGTTATGTCACCGACTGACGGTTCACAACAGCTGGCTCGCGCTGAGTTGCGTCGTGTTGTGAGTTAATTGACAGCAGGAATGCCAATTAAAATTGAAATTAAAATTAAAATTGAAGTTGAAGTTGAAGTTGAAGTTGAAGTTGAAGTTGAAGTCGAAGTTTAAGTTTAAGTTTAAATTAAAATTTAAATTTAAACTTTTAATTTTAATTTTAATTAATTTTAATTTTAATTTTAATAAACAAAAAAACAAAAAATTAAAATTAAAATTAAAATTAAAATTAAAATTAAAATTAAAATTAAAATTAAAATTAAAATTAAAATTAAAATTAAAATTAAAATTAAAATTAAAATTAAAATTAACCAATGTCTATTTTTAGAAAATTAAAATTAACCAATGTCTATTTTTAGCTACCACCAAAAATCGACACACAATTGGGGGTATGAAAACGATTTACCTCCTACTTACGCACAACCAAGCGCGTGGGTAATGCAGTTTGGATACAATGACATACATGTTAAGTTTCCCTGATTCGCCGGGACACAAATGTCCTGTTCTAAAATTTCTAATGAAAGCAAAAATACGTTTGTGTGGCCTAACAAAAGATCATTAATCCCTTTCTTTATTCATGCCCACTATAACAGCAGGCGTTATTTCATTCAAGTTTTGTGCAGACTCGATAATGGAGACTTAGCTAAAAAGTATCCTATGACTGTTGTTGAAGTTATTCATACGTGTTAGACAAACGATCCCGTAATATCGCCCACATGTGTATATCGAATTCAAATAATGCCTATCATCAATACATCTCCATTATATGGAAATCTTACATAATGTGTGTGTGTGTGTGTGTGTGTGTGTGTGTGTGTGTGTGTGTGTGTGTGTGTGTGTGTGTGTGTGTGTGTGTGTGTGTGTGTGTGTGTGTGTGTGTGTGTGTGTGTGTGTGTGTGTGTGTGTGTGTGTGTGTGGGTGTGTGTGTGTGTGTGTGTATATATATGTATGTATATATATATATATATATATATATATATATATATATATATATATATATATATATGATAATTGTCACAACCGGAGCGCATTATAAACGAAAAGACATAATAAAAAACAGGTTTTCGTCCAAAAATGCCTCCATCACGTAGGATCACAAATGCCTCTATCACCCAGGATCACAAACTTTGAAGAAAAATTAAATGATCAGTTCTAGCCCTGCATGCGAATGTTTTGTTAGCTGCTTAGGTGTTATAAAATATGGCCAGCTAAGGGATTGTTGTCATACCTTAATATATTTCAGGGGCTGAAACATATTGTTGTATACATAGCTAGACCATCAATGCATTGTGAACATGTTATTTTACGAGTCCACAAAGAATGTGTCTATTGTCAAAATGTTTCTAACATGCAAGTGTACCATTTAATATAGTACATGTGTAATATATTTGGAACTACAGTTGATCTTGTGGTAATTTTTATGAGTGGCGAGGATGTGAAATACGCTGATTCATGCGCAATTTTCTGATACCCTGAGACCCTGTTTTTATGATGCATTTTAATTTATATGGCGCAAAGGTCTAAGGAAACGTGTTCATCTACCAGTTTGCACTCATTGTTGTTATATGGTACAACTACTACTTTTAGCAGAATGTCTCCCGATTCAAATTCAGATCATGAATCGAATGGTGCGCTTTATACAGAGTAGTTTAAAATGCAACAACAGTTTAGATAGACCCTATTGAGAGGGCAATCTAGCCCTTCGGGGTATTGGTTCATATATGTCTAAAAGTTTCAATTACACTTTGTCTCAGTACAAACTGGATACCACGACTTTCTATAATATGAAACCTAGCTACTTTTATTGTATTAACAGAACCACTACCAGAAGGGGCTGGATGTGAAACTATTAAACACAGTTTCCTTGGATGTGCTGAATAATACAGAAAATGCATGTAGCACTTTTTTTAGTCAAAGACGTGTTAGTCTTTTTGTGTGCAAAGATACTTAAACTGTAATTGAACTGTACACATTGTCGTACGAATAAATATATATGTTTACTATTATTACACTACCGTGCCTCTAGTTTGCAATAATGCTGAAACAGAGTTAAGACGATTATGTGCTGGTTTAGTAAATTGTAGTATACTCGTTTAGAATAGGTTTACCTACAGATGTAAATGAAACAAAATCCACTGCGTTTTGCTGAAACTATAGACTCAAAAGCAGTTGCACCTCGTCTACTGTAAATTTGACATTTAAAGTTATACTTATGTGATAAATACAAGAAAATACATAGGACTACTTTGTAACGATTTTTATATTTTCAGCAAATCCGTATTAAAACGGGACATGGCCCAAGGCCGTATTCCTCCCAAAAATCCTTACTGTACGCGTACGATGTCGCATGCCTGAATTTTCAGTTGATTACATTAGGCACTAACTCGATTAAAACCAGATTATTGGTGTCCCAAATTACACGATTTAAAAAAAAAAAAACGTCAAATGGGAAGGAAGGTGGATACTCCCTACCACACACACCCCGAGGTAGGAACGGGGATACTCCCCTCCCACTCACACCACGAGTTAGGAAGGGGATACTCCCCTCCCACACACCTCACGAGGTAGGAATGAGGATACTCCCCTCCCATACACCCCCCGAGGTAGGAAGGGGGATACTCCCCTCCCACCCATCCCCCGAGGTAGGAAGGGGGATACTCCCCTCCCACACACACCCCGAGGCGCTTCACGCCTCGTTTCGCGCCTTCGGCGCTTCATATATTACCTTGGACCCCCCTTTTTCAAAACCCTGTATCCGCCCCTGGCAGGTTAGGTTTTAAAACATGTTCCAGCTTTGTTAAGTCGTAACTGAAGTACACAATATTGTTTATTGCATCACCAACTTCTTATGACGTCTTTATTAGCTGCATACAGCAATTTGTTTTATTTCTTGTAAATATTTCTCAAAACGGTATGTATGCACTTGATTATATACCACCCACAGTATTCAGTGTATTCAGAAATCGGTGAACGTATTGTGAAATTTGTGTTTACTAAAGTGCGTGTGTCTTTAAATTTCCATCGCAATTCCACGTTTGCTCGTACACTCTATGTATCCACCCAACGATAAGCTGCGCGACCTCGTAGCTTCGGTGTTTTTCTTGGACTATAACTTAACAACTCCAGAATGTAGTGACTTGGTCCAAAGTCCAGTGTTTTCACAGTGGGTTTTTCACAATAGCTGCCAATCGAGAGAACTGAGGCTCGAGTCCATACAGATGCTACTTTAACATTAGTTAAGGAAGAGTGTAGGTTGGACAAGAGAAAGTACTCATTCTCACAGAGGGTGATAAATGAATGGA
>OY759273.1:25565455-25632955 GCA_963662155.1 Lamellibrachia columna | reverse complement strand
TTTTAGCTTTTCTATTTTCGCTTCAGTTAATGCTTGAACAAGCAGTGGATACTAGGTAGGTTTATTTTTTTGCAAAATTAATTTGAATTGAGACTAGCCAAAACATCTAATTGATTAAGCACCTTTAAGACATATGAAATAAATATTAAATTGTATCTTCGAATAGTGAATCGGCCGGGAATCGTACTCGACGGTTGACAAAGTAGCACAAATAATTGGTGTCCGATTACTAAGGAAAATGTCCATAATGGGTACCGGTCTCAAAAACGTCAGCAAATCTATTTTTAGTATATACCGAATGTTTCATGCTTGTAGTGAAAGTGAAATTTTTTTACCCTAACTGGTACATCTTTAAAAAGACGACAATTGACAACACGGCACTAGCTAAGATGTCTTTTCGATGTGTACACAAAGTTTACTCTTTATGGAAATAAATTATATCTACAGAGCGTATTGTCGCTTAAGTAGACGCCTCACCTCGCTTCAATCGTCGTAATGTTATTCAATTTAGCATAACACTTCAAGCACTCCCGCCGACTTGATAGTCGCTGACACTTAGATTTTAGATACGTTTTAACAATTACATATTGTAGGTCACGATTGAATAAATCCTACGAGATTGCAAAGAATAAGGACAATTTCCATTTATCGGTAGCTATGGTGTGTTTACGCGTTATTTCATTTAATGCATAACTTATCAAAAATGATCTACTTTATACGCTTATTTGCATCTTGTTAACGAGGTGCATACATAAAAATATGCACACACAAACTCCACCCACACACACATACACGCACACCCACCAACCCTCCCACCCACACACACACCCACACACACACCCACCCACACACCCACCCACACACCCTCCCACCCACTCACATCCCCCCACCCACACACCAATGCACGCACGCACGCGCGCGCACACACTCACACACACACGAAAAACAATTGCGGTCTAACTCCAATCAGTTTGTTTACATTTGGAATACAGGTCAATTCTCAATTGTGCTCAGAAATCGTTCAGATTGTCACGGCTTGCTCTATTTTGTGGGTTTACTGAAATGCCATATAGCCAGTATATTTACCTGTGAAATCATCGTATATTTGCACAAATATTCGACAGCCAGATATTGTTAGACAGCCGGTTAATCCATGTGCGAACATTTCTGCCTCCATCAGTCCACGTGTCTGCCATAACACCGACAGGGTGCGCTACCATGGAATATTAAATGCTGGGATGTTCGTAGGTTGGCAGCACTGAAAGAAAAGAAGCATCATTTTAATAATAAGCATGTAAGATAATTAACGATGCTATAATTTGGAATTACTTGGAACACAAGACAAGACACAATGTATATTACATAATGATGCTAATATATAACATGTTACATCATGTTAACCCCAGAAGGGGATGTATGCATTAATGAACTGAAGACTGAGGAACATGGATCACATTCACAAAAACATTTCGACACGTGCACACTGTTTTCGGGTTTTATTACTAAGATGTTTATCCTTATTGATCGCTTATATTATTACATAGGGTTTCGCTCTGCTTTGCATTTATTGTAAAGAGTTACAATACATTTGAATTGTCTTGATAAGTGGATATATTGCTATTTATAGAGACGTGTGTGAATTGTTACTTTGATTAAATAGCCAGGTCGTATTTGGGAGGGATACAAATTTGTTAATATTATCACCCTTGGAAACAAATAATCTTCAATTTTGAAGGATTTGCTGTAATGTGAAGAAAGAGAATCGTAATTAACAAGATGGTACGCTCGATCATGAATAAAAATTATACGGTAATGAAAATGCGCGCAACGCTGGTGGCATAGCCCTGTGCCAGAAAGCTAAAAAAATTTCTAATCGGGCACAACAAATCGCAGACTTCAACTACTCGGTTGCATCAGCATGCCACCCTAAATCAACATTCCGCCATTGCTTGCGCCCGAATGAACTTAGTATTACGTCAAATTAATCTAAGCAAGCGCTGAATCGGCTAACTTTTTTATGAATGAAACTATAACCGACGAATCATAGCTCTTTATACAATTCACCGATAACGTACTGAACCCTGATTGATTAGCTCGCTCATTCAATGATACCGCACTCAATAACCGGCACGTCAGCGATATGTTGAGTTCTCCCTGGGTTTTCATTGAATTTAAAATTAAAATTAATAAAAATAAAAATAAAAATAAAAATAAAAATAAAAATAAAAATAAAAATAAAAATAAAAATAAAAATTAAAATTAAAATTAAAATTAAAATTAAAATTAAAATTAAAATTAAAATTAAAATTAAAATTAAAATTAAAATTAAAATTAAAATTAAATTTAAAATTAAAATTAAACGCCACGTCAGCGATATGTGGGTTTTTCCCAATGTCTATTTTTAGCTACCACAAAAAATCGACCCACAATTGCTTATTGAAAAAGACTAACCTACTACTCACGCGTACGCACGCACGCGCACACGCACATGCACACACAGAGCATATTTCTTTTCAATGAGCCCAGCGACATGCTAGGATTGGCTGTCGGTTTTCCTATTCGATACTGTGCAGAAGTAGAACATTGCCATTTGGTAGGTGTGCCTAATGTCGTCAGGGGATCATAATGACCTATGTAATCCCGTCAAGCCCAGACCGATCGTTGGGTTTCAATTAATTGTCGACGGAATGACGTGTCTGGCCAAGAGACCTCACGTCGATTCTCATCCTGTCGACTAGACTAGACAGACCTGGGAGCGAGCGAGCCGGACTGCGTGAGACTGACGTATAAACCAACTGAACATTGCACAACATGGCCTATTATTTAACAAAACCGAAAATGTTATTATATATGTACGTGCTGAAAAACTATTCATTTAACATGAATGCACAATTGTATTGAAAACAATCCGATATGTTACGCTAACAGGCGTGTGTTACATCGACACTTGCAGACGCAAGTTAGGCGCGGACGGGACAATCAATCATTCATCTTGATAAAACAAAGTCATTAAATCATCATCCATTACGTAAGATGACGCTCGGTAGACGACGTGAGCGTCCTGTGACTCATGTAGCACAACTTGAATGTTGTCAGAATATAATTATATAGCGTACTGTTAATCTCAGTGACAGAAGAACACACCAACTGCACACGATTCCCCGAGTGGTGCCTGAAGCTCAACATACAGGTCTCGCCGCATGCAACTAATTGGTGGCATTGTCCATGCAGCACGCTGAATTCACGTAGTACACACACAACATAGCACGGCAGTAATTACGTACACGTAATAGCTACTATTATTAATCTATTATCCAAACACGCGAGTCATTCAAGAACACAGTCACTCCCACACACAATGCTGGACTCAGTTGAACAACAATGCGTGTCGGTACAACGGTCTCGCTTATACTTGTTAACACAACGTATCGACATTGTGCTATGGCGGCTCTGCGATTATACAATACGGGTCATGTAGAAACGAAGCACGAATATCCAAATTGTGCACTCAATCCCACTGTTGTCGTTTCTTTGTTGCCGCAGTACAAATACATTGGGCTACTTACACTGTGTTGTCAACAAGGTCTATTTATTTCACTACAGATGGTCGTGCGATATTATAACGGTAAATCGCACCGGCTGCAAGATGGCTGTGGTTTCTTGTCGATTATGCAAAGTGATCTAAGTGCTTCGTGTTTGGGTTATTGAGTAGTTTGAGTATTCCGTAGTTCATTTAGTAAGCATCGTGATTAACATGTGAGGAGGTCTACATAACTCGCGGGTGTATCTAGTTTATATTATATGAATTGTATTGAGTACCTGTTGTTTGGGATGTTTGTTGCTTACACTATGAGGGTTGGTTTGGGTACACAATGGTGTTGAGTACCTGTTGGTTGGGATGCTTCTTGGTTACGGTATGACGGTTACTTTGGGTACATTGTGATCTAGAGCACTTCTTTGTTACGGTATTACTTGCCACGGCACGGGCACACTTTATTAATTGGACACGGCCTGATTGTGTACTAGGCCTGCTTGATGCTTGACGAGATACTCCCTAAACACCTTATCATGTTTATTTGAGCTGTAGTAGGCCTAACGGTTTTCGTCGAATCCGACTATTACGTTTTCAAGAGTACACGTCATTTGTCACCCAGACCAAACGGACTCTGTTTTTGTACACTGGGGATCCGTTTATCATTGGCATGAACATGTGCTTCAAAGCAGAAACTAAACATTCAAACCTGTGTCACAACCCGCAAATTTGCCTTATTCTTTGTTCATAACTATTTTTCAGCGTGAAAGAAACCCTTGACATAGGGTACCGTCTCAAAATCACTAGCACTTTATACCTTTACCATGAATCCGGAAGTTAAATCATGAACTGTCCCCACATATGACCGTTGACGTCTATTTTAACAACGTACAACGTTCGTTTTAACAGGTGTACTGGGCTACGCGATTAATCAAAATGACTCGAATACTGGTGTTAATTCGACGGATGTTATAGGCGTCTGCGCGCACATACCCAAGCACAGGCGATAGCTTAACAACAGCAGTTAACCACCGACGGAAATGAAGGTAATTTGTCGCCGTCCAGACGGATGGATTTCTTATTGCACGCAACCGAACAGCTTCAGAGTAGAAGGTAACCGGAGATGTACTGATTGGCGAAGGTGTACATAGGATGGGCCGTTAGGAGCAGCGCTTGTGGTAAAGCATAGTAGACTGGGTTGTACATAGTCGAAACATGTCGCGTTATACGTTGATGGGTTCCAGAGAAACGCGGAAAAGGAAGATCGTGGTATACAACATGGAAACGTAGTCTGAAAATGTAATGACAGCGGCTGGCTTATCAGCGTTGATGCATATTAGCAAACTCAGGATATTGTTTACGATATACACCGAATGTTGGGATGTGTAAAAGGAAGGAACCGGGAACAATCTGTGATGTCTACCCTGAGGAAACACAGCAGGAATCAGTTCTTTGGGATTGGGAACAACCAAGTGGTTGTAATGACGGGAGCGGTAGTCTGGTTTGACAATATGTCACAAATCCAAAGGAAAACACTGGACCTTGTTGACATCGTATAACAAAACGTCCTTTCAGCCGGCACAAGACAAACCCACGGGTAGAGTAGAGCCTACATTGGTTCCTGTCCACAGCACGATTGTGGCCAGAACAAAACATCAGACAAGATTGCATAACAAGTTCATTTACTTGGCACTGTCAATGCGTGTTGCCGGCCAGCCAAGCACCGACGTCAAACCCGACGTATCGATGATATCAGCTCAGCGCACAATACACGCCCTAGCAGCTCCCGCTATTGGCGGCGTAGCTGCCTCACTGACGTCTCACCAGGGCCCGCCGTCTCAGCTAAAATCCGCATAGTCACCAGCCGAGGGTCGCGTTCGTTTAGCCGTCTAGTCGAAGCCAGGTGCACGCACGGTAGTCTAGTTGACCGAGGGATCCAGTAACTCGTTCGCCCGCTCGAGCGTTCACTAGTCCAGTCCAGTCGGTGCGTCGCGGCGCGGAATTATCCCGAGATAGCGCATAGGGCCACCGCGAGCGTGGCGGCGACGGCGTGCGTTAATAGAGTAATCTCGCGCCATTCACTAGGTGGCGCTGCATATGACATTAGCTCGTGCTTAGTATTAGCTTTGATTATCCAGGCTCCGTGATGTGGCGCCACCTTTTGTCGCGCCACATCACATCACATCACGCCAGACAAGAGAGTCTGGAATCACAGCGGTATTGCGCAAACGATCGCATTCCGCAAACATTTCAATAACGCGTATTAGTATTTGGCAAAAATTGTATGACCTTGTTTCGCTTAGCCCGACTGTCGTCGCTTCCCGTCGTGAACTCGCCGATAACAGAGTCTGGCCCAGACACGTGACATGGAAGGCAACAGTAGGTCTATTATTGTTGTTTTAATGCGAGGATAGGGTTGTCATACAATGACAATGGTATATTTCCATTTCCACATCACCGACAAATTCATTCGAACTCAAATAATTAATAATTCCAAATAATACTCTGTACTATCGGCCTGCTTCCATTATGCATATTTTCCCCGCGATTATCAGCAAGCTTCGACGTGACGTCACTGATGACAGGGAAGTGTTACGAGACTGTGACTTTCCATTCATTACCGTACCGTTGACAGCGATAGCGGTTGTTTAGAAGCGAGTGTCACAATGGTTTATTGTGCGACATTCGTGTGTAGTGCTAACCGTAGTAATAATAGAGTAACATGTAGTTGGTTTAAGTTTCCCGAGTCAATTTTGTTTTAAAAAAAGCAAACATCAAGCCGACGAAGCACAGCCGGCTTTGCTCGCTTCGAGAAAACTTGTTTCGACTGCGATCCGGACCAGAGAAGGTGGCAGCCCTGGGTCATCCTGGTGCTAAAATCTCTTTGAAAGAGGATGTTGTGCCAACATTATTCCCAGTAGTGGAAGCTATGTTGATGCCACCAATCCCTAGAACACAGGCAGCGACACGGACGTCAACGACCGCGGTCCACGTCGGATCGAAGCGAGCTGTTAGCGAAATACACGTGATGTCGGCCCACGGTGAATTCGGACAGCATTCTTTGGAGACTTCGGCGCGCAACTCTGGTGACTTCGGCGTCAGAGCATATCGGGCATAGTGATCTCGGCCCAAACGGTTGTGTACCGAGCACATAAAGCTTGACTTGTGTCTTAATGTGAATAAAGAATAATATTATATTATCTAATTTGTTAAATGATTTAGTTCTACATTAACCCAAAAGAGTTACCTTGTAACCGTTTTTATGGCTTTCGCTTCCTTTCGTATAAAATACGGCGCTATATTTTACCATTTTAAAACGCAATCAGCGAGACGATCAATAGAACTGATACAGTTCGTTGCATAGAAATCACTAACTAAATGTAAGCCCTTGTAATCAGTAACGTCACAAAACCACGTGATCGCTCATCTCATTAACTTCACATTTTATGCGCGCTTTGCGAGTTAGACTCACTAAACCTCCAAAATTAACTATAGATAAATTGTTATGTTAAATTTTCTGTTGGCATATATTACGTACAATATTAAACCTTGTGTACTGACCGAAAAAGCTTTTTAGCTAGTGCGTTGTTTTGATTCCCTTTAAGCTCTGCGTAGTCTGACATTATAAAGTGACCGGATTCAGCTAGATGACAGCTAAGTACACGATACAGGAAATGCAAAATAGCACAATTTCCGGTTCCGGGAACCGGCTGTCATTAATGTGCATGTTACTCTCACTTGCACGTACATCCTAGATCACGACTGCTGCGCCACGGTGAACCATAGTGAACTTCGTGAGCAGTGCACTGCCTCGGCAACCGAATGACACAATGCTTTAGAGAAAAGTGAGGGAATACAGTTGCTGATTCCAAAACTGAGAAAATTTGGTTACGACAAAACTATTAATATAGTGTGGTTTGATATCCTCAGAAATCACGAGATTACGTATGAGGGGACAATGTGTACATTTGTTAAATCATTAGAGTAGAAATGGAACAGACGGCACAACATAGCAATGGTAAACGTACAGTGCAGTTTGAACATGAGAAAGTGTGAGAGGACGATAAATGGACGCTACACATTTTCTATGAGCTCTTATATAACAACCCGTTATTGAACCACGAACAATCCGAATATTATATCAGTGTTTTGGCCGACAAGGACAGTTTTGTTTCCACAGCTCAGAGAATGCAATGGTATATATGTTTTTCAAATGAACTTTTCTAAGACTGCACTGTATTGGCTAATGCTACCTTCTGAGCTTCTTTCCAATTTGGTCTTGATACGTCAGCTCTAGGGGAAGAAGACGTGTATATTTTTACTACGTCAAAATGATATTTATATTTGTGAGGCATGATAATCTGCTGGATTTACTTTTCCTACTGTGAGTTGTAAAGGGTCTGAGTTGGGTTCTTCTCAACTTATTTACATAACGGAGATGACATTGAGACTTGTGACCCTGATCCATTATTCTGGGCTACAAGCTGTAAACAAGTGAGTGGTTTTTACTGAATGTTTCGTAACTTGTTTCATGTGTTGTCTCTAACGTTTGTTTTGTTCTACAATATGTCTGCTTGGTTGGTACATTTCTTGTTGTTCGCTCGTTTAGATTTGATGTCATAGCATTTAGGCGAGACTTTGTTTTATTTAGTACACATCTTGTTGACACCGCTGACGAAATGAGTCAATTTGAGCCCGTGTACCGCGATGTTTAAATTGCAGAGCAGCTGAATAGCCACAATGGCAAAGTGTGTCCATGAGGAAATAAATGGTGGTATCAACGACTCAGATAATGCATTAGTCTTGGCCACATTCGTAGTGGGACTGGACCAAAGCAAGCCGTCACATGACTCTCGACGCAACGCCCGGGTGTACCGCTCAGCTAGTCAACATCTGCAGTCTCAAGGGCACCAGCAGCGGCAGCGGGCGAAACCGAGGCCGATGGGATTGATGGGGCAATATACGAGCTATGGAGGAGGTTCACACAGTGTGTTATGAAGATTGGGAAACACCCAAGGTGAACGCAACCCGCCGACAATCTAGGACGTCGGAAAGTACCCGACACCTCGTGCTGAAATATGTTGAGCTCAACCAAAATGGGCCCAAACCCCAACCTTGGGTAATTTCATCAGATTGGTTAAGATGACTGCTCGTGCAGTTTGACTGGCATAGCTCGAGTAAGCAATGAAATAGACCACGACCACGGTGTGTGTGTGTGTGTGTGTGTGTGTGTGTGTGTGTGTGTGTGTGTGTGTGTGTGTGTGTGTGTGTGTGTGTGTGTGTGTGTGTGTGTGTGTGTGTGTGTGTGTGTGTGTGTGTGTGTGTGTGTGTGTGTGTGTGTGTGTGTGTGTGTGTGTGTGTGTGTGTGTGTGTGTGTGTGTGTGTGTGTGTGTGTGTGTGTGTGTGTGTGTGTGTGTGCCACACTTAATCAAAACAAACTGTTCACAAATGAAAGTGTACCACAATTAACTCAAACAAGTAATGCAACCATTCCAAAATTAATACCCACAACAACAACAACAAGTTAAACACATGTTAATTTTTATGCAAATGAAACCCAATTAACTCAAATAAGTTATACACAAATAACAACTTATAATGCAATTGTACCATAAATAAGTAATAAGTCATTCACACGTGAATGTTTAATGTAAATGTTCCACAATTAAGTGCATCATAATGAGGTGTACCCAAAATACCTATTACAAACTATTCACGATTATAATAACAGTGTACCAAAAGTTGCAAAATACGTTATTCACGTGACGGCTTGTCCGCCTTGCAGCGGCTACATTCAATACTATAATACTATTTCAGTATATGTAAGGTTTCACCTTTTACCCGTACAATGTATCGGTTTTTGCATCAAAAACACTCACCCATAGTAAAATAAGCTACGGGTTTTTTTTCAGGAAAATCTGTTGTTTCGCGTTTTTCGTGTATCTCATTCTACTAAGCGGAGGACGTGATTCTGCTAAGCGGAGGACGTGATTCTACTAAGCGCTATGTATCCACCCAACGATAAGCTACGCGACCACTTAGCTTCAGTGTTTTTATTGAGCTATAACATAACAACTCCAGAACATAGTGACTGGGTCCAAAGTCCAATGTTTTCACAGTGGGTTTTTCACAGTAGCTGCCAATCGAGAGAACTGACGCTAGAGACCATCAAGATGCTTAGCGATCGTTCTACGTTAACATTAGTTAAGGATCAGTGTAGGTTGGACAAGCCAATGGCTTCCTTGTCTAGAGACCAGGAGACTAAGAGGAAACCAAATAGAAGTGTTTAAAATAGTGAACGGTTATGAGGATGTTGATAGGAATATGTTCTTCAAACTTAAAGAAGGCAGTAGAACCAGAGGACACAAAGCAGCATTAGTTAAGGAGCAGTGTAGGTTGGACATGAGAAAGTACTCTTTCTCACAGAGGGTGATAAATGAATGGAACAAACTGCCAAATGATTGTGTTAATGCTAGTAGTGTGAATATGTTTATAAATATAATTGATAGATACTTGATAAGGGCGGGCTATACATAGATGATAACATTGTTGGACTCTCGATAAGCCAATGGCTTCCTCGTCCACTTGCCATCTGGAACTTGTTGTTTGGGATGGCAATATTGTTAAATCTTGTTAACTAGCCACTTTCTGGTAGAAAAGTGGCCGTACTTTTCATGGTTTGATATGTCATTTTATGTATATTGTTCTTGAAGAGGTATATTTTCAGGACAATTACGAAAAAATTCAGCATGCAAATTTTTTTTGGAATTTGTCATGGGACTGACAGAATTTATCATGCTAAAAAACTCCGTGTACATAACGCAACTATAATTGTCAATTACCATATATTTTGTGTGTTCGAATTACTAAAGGATGTAAAAAAAAACACCAAAAGTGACTCACAGCTGTACAACAATTGTACTTTTTTTTTTTTTCTGATAACACGCCTTGTTTAGTTTTATTTCGCATTTTATTCAAAACCTATTAGCTCAGAAGAAAAACATGAACTGTTGGAAGTCTCAACACTGAGCGTATCAAGGACCATCATAGTTTTACCCCCAATATAGCGTGTCGCTCAGCATTATCTTGGCTGTGATATAATGTAAATTATCAGACATAAACGTAAATTACAAATCCTGCATATTGTCAGTACAACAATGGTAAATGAAACGTAACATCACGTGACGTTAGTTTCGGACAACATCACCCACTACTAAACGATAAACTTACTCATAATCGAGTATTTGGAGCACATTTCGTCTGCTTCTTGACGTCAATTTCCATATGATATGTCACGGAATAAACATGTAAAACGGTTAGTGCGTGTCAGTTTAAATTCTTTAATTATCAGTTCCAATACCGGATGGCGTCGCTAATAATGCAAAATACGCCAGTAAGTTTTGGATACGATGGAACTGGGGCGTTTGACTATGTCTAATAGAAAGAGTGGTTTATGTTATATTTTACTCACTAATTATGCGAACTTTCAATAATTTAAATTTCGTGTATGCGTGCGTGCTTGAATGCGTGCGTGCGTGACATTTATGCCGTCTGATTTCGGACAGTAGTGAAAGTGTATTGTTATACTTCACGTTGATCACTTCTTCTTATTTTTATTTCATTATCACTGGAAAAATCACCAAATCACAATAGAACGAGCAGCAGGCTACGTGAGTAGGTTGTTTAGTCTGAACTGCCACTCGATGTATACATGTGCTTTTCTTTCTAGATTTACGACCACACAACTGTCCCCACATGTTTACTTCGGGAAGAAGGGACTCTAGAGGCGCATGGAAGTGGGTGGCGACGGGAAGGCCATTCAGTTACACATACTGGATGCCAGGACAGCCGGACAATAATGGTGGAGTCGAAGATGCAAGCACCATGTGGGACCGTCCGTCTGTAGGTTTATTTTGGAACGACGATTCAGTTGCACTTAGACGCTGCTCACTTTGTGAAATTCGTTAATGCGAAACAGTTTTCAAGTCAAGGTAAATTTACAAGACAATGTGGAACGATTACTGTGAAACAGCGTAGGCTGTGGTATTGCATTTCATTACGCACGCGTTCTAAACGTGACGTGCGATATTGGGGTGAAATATGAAATGATACGGACCGAACTAATTATTTACTCTCGGTGGGCGCCATACGCCGGATTCACCTGTATCCATGCTTTCTGTGCAATAAAAATAAAATGTAGATGTTTGAAGCATATTGTCTGTAAATTGTCTCTACTGCGCACGTTACATTACGAAGAAAGTATTGTTTACGTCATCGCGTACAAAACAACTCACGAAAATGTGTTTGTTTAAAGCCAAATGACAACCGACTGCAACAATATAGAACATAGCACATAGCACATAAAACATAGCACATAGCACATAGAACATAGCACATAGTCCCCAACTTTTAATTAAATTTAAAACTGCTTCCTCGACTGATTTAAGCTATCGCAAATCCGGTTCATTGGTGTCCAAATATGCAGTGTTTGAATAGCTTATGTTAACACCCGCAGTCGATTTAATAAAAAAATGCCTATTTTTTAAACCATCAAAATAATTTACTTTAGTCGTTAGATCTGGTAAGGATCAAAATAATGGATATCGAAAATGGTAAACACTGTGTGGGTTAATGTTGATCAAGGGCGTGACTTCGATCCTATCGCCGATCACATGACAAAATTACGAAATTTCACCAAGGAAGCAAATCGCGATTTTTCAGCGTTTCGATTTTCGCTTCAGTTTAATGCTTGAACAAGCATTTACTAATTTAATAGTTCGAACCTTTCCTAAAAATTACATACAACAGTTGCATAAACGAGGTAGCATGTTATGTGTGTGTGTGTGTGTGTGTGTGTGTGTGTGTGTGTGTGTGTGTGTGTGTGTGTGTGTGTGTGTGTGTGTGTGTGTGTGTGTGTGTGTGTGTGTGTGTGTGTGTGTGTGTGTGTGTGTGTGTGTGTGTGTGTGTGTGTGTGTGTGTGTGTGTGTGTGTGTGTGTGTGTGTGTGTGTGTGTGTGTGTGTGTGTGTGTGTGTGTGTGTGTGTGTGTGTGTGTGTGTGTGTGTGTGTGTGTGTGTGTGTGTGTGTGTGTGTGTGTGTGTGTGTGTGTGTGTCAGTTATGTTTACATTTACAGCAATCACGTCGAACTTGAACAATACGTTGACTACACTTTTATAGTACTCTAAGTACTCATTGGTCGAGTGAGTACACGTTCATTTATAAATATCAACCTGGCGAGCGCAAAGAAGACCGACGATTAAAACACAGTTCATCTACGTCTGTGAGAAATGCCTTCCTGGACCATTGCGTGCGGCCCAGCAGACGATAAGAGGGAAGGCATATCTTACAATGTTTTCTACCTATTCAAGAACGTTTGAAGTCTGGTATCTTCTGTGGGATGATCAACAAAAACACACATATTGTTGACAATGTATGTAAGCACAATATCGTATGTAGCATCTCACAAAATGAAGTCCAGAGGTTGGAGGAGCAAGTTTAGTCACCCATTAGATTGCCCTGCTAATACGTAATGGCGAAACAAGATTCACACTAAAGCTTAGTCACCCATTAGATTGCCCTGCTAATACGTAATGGCGAAACAGGATACACACTAAAGCTTAGTCACCCATTAGATTGCCCTGCTAATACGTAATGGCGAAACAGGATACACACTAAAGCTTAGTCACCCATTAGATTGCCCTGCTGATACGTAATGGCGAAACAGGATACACACAAAAGAAAAAAAATCGAATCAAAACCGAAGGGATCACGGTCCAATGTCCCCCGCCTAAACACGCCACGGTGTAAGCACAAGCGCACACATTTCACCAGCGGTAGATGACAACTGTGTGAACTGGTAGTCGCATCATATGTGACAGTGTGGGGTAACTGTTAATTAGTGTCACTAGCGGCTGGTGCTCACGCATGATGATGTAAGGTATTTTTTTATTTTTGTCAGAGGATGTCGGTCTCAGTCGCTCGTGGTTAGTTAAAGTGAAGTGTGATCGTTGAATGTTTTCAATGTCTGCTAGTTTAACAATATTTACCACGATCGCCGTTCAAATTTACAAGTGGCAAGTGTAAAAAGTTAGGAAGTCATTGGCCTATCGATAATCCAAACCAATGTTCATCTACGTATAGACCGCACTGATCATATATCTATAACAGAAATAAATGGTCATGGCGACTTCCATTAAGACATAAATGTAACTTGTCGCTACAATGGGAGCCATGGTAAACATACAAAAAACATAACATAATTAGAAATTAAATATAATGATCGACACCTCCATTGTGTTACTGTTTCTGTTGTCTAATGATTGACATCTGTCAATCTCGAGAGATAATGGAGCGGCGCCGTAGGAGACATCAGTATATAAATATATAAATATATATATATATATATATATATATATATATATATATATATATATATATATATATATATATATATATATATATATATATATATATATATATATATATATATATATATATATATATATATATATATATATATAGTCACGTGGTCAAACATTACTCTATCTTCTATGTAACAATTACAAATTACAAAAACTATCTATATCTTTTACGCCTAGCTCCACGAAGTTAAGCATAATGGTTGGCGAGTTTTTGTAACTGTTGATCTTTATACGGAAGTAGGAGTCATGTCTTGATGACGTCACATGTGCGTATGGTAGATATATGAGGAGAAGCTTGGCGGCTCTAAGTGGGTTGTCGTTTTCATGGTTAGGTCAAAAAGTAAATAATATCAAAGTCAAAGGCTACTGGTGTCGCTAAACTACTCCGAAACAGCCGAAATCGAAGATGATTCTGCGGTATCACTTGCCGATACGGTTCTAAATCGTTACATTTAATTTTTTATTCTGGAAAATTGACATCGCCGCCATTCACCATAAAAACACGAGTGAAACTATACTGAAGCATTGCATAGAAATCACTGACTGAGTTTAAGCCCTAGTCACCAGTAACGTCACAAAACCATCTCATTGACTTCGCATTTTACGCGCACTTATCGAGTCAGACGTATTAAACACCTAATTTTGACTATAGATAAATTGTCATGTACAATTTTTCTGTTGGCATATATTACGCACAATATTAAATTTTGTGTACTGACCGAAAAAGCATTTTAGCTAATGCATTTTTCTATTCCCTTTAAGTTCTGCTTAGTCTGCCGGTCAACTAGTCGACGGTTAAGCATATGGTATAGGAAATACAAAATAGCACAATTTCCGGTTCCGGGAACCGGCTGTCATTAATGTGCGTGTACCTCTCACTTGCATTTACATCCTAGATCACGACTGCTGCGCCACGTTGAGCGTTTGAATCTTGAATCATGTTCACATCACTGTGAACCATAGTGAACTTCGTGAGCACTGCACTGTCTCGGCAGCCGATTGACACAATGCTTTCGAGAACCGTGAGGGAATACAGTTGTGATTCCAAAACTGATAAACCATGGTTACGACAAAACGTTGATGTCGTTGCATTTGGGCGTGACTTTGTTTTATTTAGTACACATCTTGTTGACGCCACGGACGAAATGAGTCAATTTGGGCCCGTGTACCGTAATGCTTAAATTGTACTACCCGCCTCAGGGGAGGTTGATAATACAAATTTCCGAAAATTACATGTTTTGTCCCAGTGGACAAAACATATTGCCACCATAACTTCGTGTTGATAGTAATACCCCAGTAGTCCTGGTTGTCAGTCCGTGGGATCTGCTGGTCGTCCATGTAGTCATCAAGAGTTGGTGGCTTCCTCTTGGTCGTAACCGACAGAACAGCGCACTTTGACACATTAAATCCATCTGCCACGTCTCGGCCCAGTCAGATTAAAGTGCCAAGTCGCTCCTTAGCTACTTCATTGCTTCGTTGTTTCGCCCTTTCTGGTGAAAATAACACAATTAGCATAACGCACAACGCAATAATGAACAATTAGCATAACGCACAATGCAGAACAAGCAACGTACCGAGCCAAAAGTTAAACTTCCCGTTTAGACTGATAAAAACGTATTTTTAGACATTTCGTAACACTGTCTGCGGTGTATATTCCAGAAACTGTCGTCAAGACAGGAACATGTTTCTTCGACCACTTCAGCGCAGCTAACAACGTCACTCGGAAGAATTTCTGTTCCAATATTACAATACAATGTTCAGACGTTTAAAGGTACATTATTCTGTGTTTTTCTTCAATTGTAACATGTTTAATGTGGACCACAATTTAACAAAGACCACAATTAAATAAACTATGTTATCTACAAGTGATTTTAAAGCAAGTGAACCACACTTACTCAACTGCTCACAAATGAAGTGCAAGTGTACCACAATTAACTCAAACAAATAAGGCAACCATTCCAAAATTAACACCCACAAGAACAACAACAACAACAACAAAAAGCTATTTTTTATGCAAATGAACCAGAATTAACTAAAATAAGCTATACACCCATGACAACTTATAGCATAGCCAGAAGTAATATTAAGTCTTGTTATGGATGGTTCTATGATTACTATGAACCAAACTCAGTTACACCCTAACGCCCCTATGCCACGCACGTGGAAGCGTCCATTGCAGTGCATTACCGGGTTTGAGAACTACCGAAGTAAGCTGTCTTGTTTTGAATTCGCTTGTATTTTGCTTTGATTCGCTGTTATTCGCTGTTCTACGTTGTAAGTTTATCTCATTTAGTTTGATACAACCTTGCCTAATTGGAACTGTGCCCCAGCCAGCACACCTACAGCGGCCCGAGAGCGGGCCGAGGGCGGCAAACTTATCGGTCCAACATCGGCATCCGCCTGCGGGCCGATGTAAGTTTTGTCCATCGGCTCAACATCGGGCCGAGGGTGGCAAACTTATCGGTCCAACATCGGCATCCGCCTGCGGGCCGATGTGGGTTTTGTCCATCGGCTTAACATCGGGCCGATGACGGCTCATAAGCGGCTGCCGATAGGAAGCCGCATATGAACCGGTGATTAGCCTCTCATTGGCCGACTGTGCCTAGTTTTGATGTGTGTGTATGTGTGTGTGTGTGTGTGTGTGTGTGTGTGTGTGTGTGTGTGTGTGTGTGTGTGTGTGTGTGTGTGTGTGTGTGTGTGTGTGTGTGTGTGTGTGTGTGTGTGTGTGTGTGTGTGTGTGTGTGTGTGTGTGTGTATATATATAATTATTATATACACACATATATGCATATATATATATATATATATATATATATATATATATATATATATATATATATATATATATATATATATATATATATATATATATATATATATATATATATATGTATATATATATATATATATATATATATATATATATATACACACACACTAGTGCCCTGCGCGGGCCTAGAATTTGATCCCAAGCGCGGCCCGCAATTAGCAGTGAGAGTCCAGGCCCGGCCCAGGCCCGCAATAATTTTTCAAGCCTGGCCCGGCCCAGGCCCGACCCAGACCGTGAATATTTGGCCCAGGCCCGGCCCGGCCCGGCCCACAAGTTTCAGGCCCAGGCCCGGCCCATACCCGCGGGCAAAATATGGGTAAGCCCGCGGCCCGCTAAGTTTAGAGAAGATAAACCTATAATCTTATAACAAAGACGAGGATGAGTTCTAAAAATCCAGCACCACCAACTTCTTCAAACTTACGAATATCCTGAAGAAAAATAAAGAAAAACTTCTTAGTGTCATTACTATTAAATATGATAACATTTGTTATATTTGGCTTTAATGTATTGGCTTATGGTTAGGGTAGGAGATTTGTTTATCTAACCCTGACTTAACCCATATGCAAACCATAACCCCAATTTATATTGTTAATTGAATTAGCTCAACTAAGTTAACATTATCTAATATGATATTTCTATTAAATGTTACCCACTAGCACTGACACCCAGTGGCATTTCCAGCAGGCCTGCAGTCACTACCTGAGACAGACAGGTTCAGACATGTGTGAATGAATTAGGACTGGGGAGAAATACCAATTACCAACTCCTTTGGGTATTGGGTAGTGGGCTAGTGGCCTAGTGGGCACTAGGCAGTGGGCAGGTCATTCAGGTGGGCAATGTTTGGAGGGAAGACCTAGACAATAGAATGTCCACTGGTAGGGTCAAATGGTGATAAGTTGATGGTTAATCAAGGCTTGATTGCTTCTGCAAATATTTCTAAAGTAAACATTTGGGGCTGGCTACTTCCAGCCAAGTGAACTTATGGGACCATTAGATTCCATGCAAGGTCTCAATTTGCAACTATATAATACTAAAGAAATAATTTAAGCATTCATTAACCGGAATTACAATTTATAATAAGTTTTTATTAAAAAAGAGAGTAATAATCGGTGTTTTGTATGAATATTTTTTATTATGTCCAGGCCCAGCCCAGGCCCGGCCCTGGCCCGCTCACACTAGGCCCAGGCCCGACCCAAGCCCGATGTGTTTAAATTGTTTTCAGCCCAGGCCCGGCCCGGGCCCGCAGTATGTAAGCCCAGGCCCGGCCCGCCAAATTATGTAGAGGCCCGGCCCGGCCCGGCCCGGGCACTAATACACACACACATATTAATTTTGGCAAAACTAGGCATAGTCAGCCTATGAGCAGCTAATCATCGGTACATTGTCGTCTAATATATATATATATATATATATATATATATATATATATATATATATATATATATATATATATATATATATATATAAGCAGAAAAACAACAAGTCCAATGAAGATTGAAATAGGCCCAACAAAGGCATTTAAAATGTATTAAGCAATATGACTTGTACAGCTTTAATAAGATACCTTCCACAATATATTTTATTAAACCTATTAACATTAAGTCACTAATCATTCCCTATATAAAATATTGTAACTGGTATACATAATAACAAAACTACAGAAGTGGGCAACAACAATGATAACAAACAGTCAGTATATAATGCGCACACTTCTATCCATTGCTAAAAAGTGTCAAACTGCTAAATAAAAGTTGAAGATATCTTTAAATGACAATTAAACTGTTATCACTAATATGTTAACAAAAACCTTCCTGAATACCTAAAAAATGTAAGCATAATACCTAATTCTGGTGCGCATGCATATGGCACAACAATCGTGGGAATATCCACATTTAAAGTACAAACACTGAGCCGACAAACAAACGCATTACAGATAGCACCACTTGAATATTCAATAACACCCCTAATCCAATCACAGTCAAAATCCACACTCACTCTCTTAAAAGGCTTCAGTATGTACACAACGACCTATATAATTTCAATGTACTGTGCAACCTTCCTAGACATTGCTATGAATATATATGTGCACATTCAAACTTAAACTGCCAGTTAACTGTTCAAATGTATATTTATGAATACAGATTATACAATATAACTTTACTATGATTTTTCCAGGTTCTCTTTTAAATAAACAATGCTGATCAATGCAACGCCACCAAAGCACCATGTCATTACTTTAAATACAAGCATATTATCTTATACATATATTGTTAACATTTTATCACAAATGTTTTGAGGTTGATATATGTATTCGTATGTGGATTTGTGTAATTTATTATACGATAATATTTAAAAAATAAGCGTTGACCATCTCTTATTTGTACTTAAATGAATGTAATCAAAAACATTCATTTCAATTGTTTACTCCTGCCACATCCTGCTTAGCCTATGTTCTGTCCATTCGGTGCTTCCTACCATGATCCCGATCAGAGACAGAGGCAGTTCGGAACCATTCCTGGATGACTCGCTTTATGTCATGCTCATGGTTTACGTTGTGCCATTTGTTGTCACTTCATTGTTTCGGACAGCATCTGAAATATTAACATAACAAATAAGTTAACAATACCAAGTGTCCACGGCCCATGGAATTGGGCAATTCCCTTATGAAAATATACCATGGTAAATGCCATGGTATGCCATGGTGTTTTGAAACAGGTAAACCATGGTAAAATACCATGTTGTTTTGAAACAGGTAAACCATGGTATTCCACAATTTACAATGTATAAAACATTTTACAACTATAAAACAAGTATATTGATCGAGAACGAATTAAGCAACCGATACAGGGCAGAATGAAATGAAAATTTCACAGAATATAATTATATGAATGTATGTATGTATGTATGCATGCATATAATTATGTGTTTCTGTTCTGAGAAAGTACTCGCAAGAAATAAACATAAACAGACAGTACACACTGAGTCAGTATAAATAAATCTTCAGACTTCACCTATTGTTGACCTAAGGCTAAGCCTAAGCTATGCCTATGCCCATGGGCATGGCTATGTCAGTTCACGGCCTTTGCCGGCTTTGCCGTTTGAGTTTGGCGCCTAAAATTACGATGTGCATAGTTCTACTTTCGTATGCTTTGCGAACAAAAATAATTTATATAATGCTAAAAATCAATGTATTGGATAGTACAAAATACAGCCAAAGATTCACAAAGGAATTTGTAAACACGTACCTTGTCTTGTGGCGCGCCAGTCGCATATAAAATTATAACGGTAAAACAGCGGACTTCAAAGATAGCGGCATGGGCCCGGGTAGACTCGCAGTAAAGATTATTTTTAACAATAATAATATTCAGTGAATAGTGTAAGCATCTGGAGCTTACAGACGTAATTGTCATGGCTTGTTAATTTTTTCCAAAAATACCAACACGGTTCATACGAATTTTAGTTTCTTTTAATTTAATTTCCCTTCCAGCATGGTGCGTCATCGTGCGGGAAACATTCCCCTACACCACATGCGAAATTTAATACAAGTAATAAATCATAGGTATTCGGCGCGCGTCAGAAATCAGTGCTCATGCCTCCCTCGGTCCGAGTACTGATAAATTACCTCCCGCGAGTGCTAGCGCCGCTTCTGCGGCTGGGAAGCGGGCTGTGATCGGCAAGCGCATGTCGAGCACTGCCGCCCGCCAGCCGTTGATATCCGCCCTCGGGTCGATGACTGCTTGCTGGCTGGGGCATAGTTTTTTTTACAAGCGGTAGTTGTACCCGTTTCTTATTACGTAGAATTCAGCTGCTGGTTTGTTGTGTGACCTATATTTGTGCGACGGTTTTTTTTATTCCGTTGTCTCTAATAAACCTAAAGATCACGCATGATGGCTATTCGTGTAAACGATCTCAGCTGAGGTATGCCTCTTGGGTGTATTAGTGCTACACGTGTGTGTTTTATCGGCGATAGTTTCGCCATCCACTTCGGTAGATATTGTTCAGCCCATGCCATCGTCACCGGGAGCTTTGACCTAGATTCGATTTCTTTGTCCGTGATGGCGCGAGGCGGGGCTCAATTGAGTTTTGCCCGCGACGCATCCGAGGGTGGCACTCCTCATTACGAACAGCACCTGTGGCAGAGTGCAGCTCATCTTTGATGTCATGTATATTAGCAGTTTATATATATATATATATATATATAAACTGCTAATATATATATATATAAATATATATATATATATATATATATATATATATATATATATAAACTGCTAATATATATATATATATATATATATATATATATATAAACTGCGTCGCGGGCAAAACTCAATTGAGCCCCGCCTCGCGCCATCACGGACAAAGAAATCGAATCTAGGTCATATATATATATATATATATATATATATATATATATATATATATATATATATATATATATATATATATATATATATATATACTATTTGTCATTGTGTACAACTATAACTTTGCATTGCATTGTTTTAGCTAATGCTTGTGTATACAATGCTTTCACAGTGCTGGTTTCACAATATAACTAAATGTGAAGATTTAATTTAGTTAGTTATTGTTGTGCTTGAATTGCGCCAAATTTATTAAATGGCTGTCGTACTGTGCAAAATGATGAAGCAAAAGCATATCCTGTATGTTGTATGTTACATTTTAACATACAGTAGGCATAGGCGGATCCAGAGGGGGGGTTGAGGGAGTCCGGACCCCCCTTTTTAGTACCAAAAATCCATTGCAATTGCATGTCAACGGTGGACAAAGGCATTGCCAAGAAACAACACAAGGTCAAAATTATCGCTTACTACGTACGAATACTTTAGTAGCAGGCGGACGTTTTCAGACACTGATCTAGCACAGGCGGTGATGTACACACACACGCACACGCACACGCACACGCACACGCACACGCACACGCACACGCACACGCACACATACACACACACAAGTCACACACACACACACACACACACACACACACACACACACACACACACACACACACACACACACACACACACACACACACACACACACACACACACACACACACACACACACACACACACACACACACACACACACACACACACACACACACACACACACACACACACACATTAAAAAAACGAATTTTCACTTGATTAACATCACTATCTTTATGTTGTAAATGTTTAACAAAATTACACACACACACACACACACCACACACACACACACACGCACGCACGCACGCACGCACGCACGCGCGCGCGCACACACACACACACACACGCACGCACGCACGCACACACACACACACACACACACACACGCGCACAAGCGCACGCACACAGTTGAACAACAGTTATTAAAACACAGCTGATATAAACAGAGTTTATAGTATCTAGTTGTTTCCAGCACCCGGCAACGTCCTATTAACTGACAATATTCTATATACTTATATTGTGGTTAGATAATGTTTTGAGGTCTTATTCAACTAGTTAGCCTTTTCAGAACTTTATCGCAAAGCACCACATGTACCGTGTCCGGTTTGCGTCTTGAATTCAGAACTATGACATGAAAGGCGGATGTGCTAATCACTACATTTACATTTTTGTCTTTTGTAATATAAGTACACAACGTCAATTAGTTATGTCACACTATTCCTCTATCTATGGTGTATGTTTTTATGATGCATTTTAATTTATATGGCGCAAAGGTCTAAGGAAACGTGTTCATCTACCAGTTTGTACTCACTGTTGTTATATGGTACAACTACTACTTTTAGCAGAATGTCTCCCGAATCAAATTCAGATCATGAATCGAATGGTGCGTTTTATACAGAGTAGTTTAAAATGCAACAACAGTTTAGATAGACCCTATTGAGTGTGTAATCTAGCCCTTCGGGGTATTGGTTCATATATGTCTAAAAGTTTCAATTACACTTTGTCTCAGTTCAAACTTGATACCACGACTTTCTATAATATGAAACCTAGCTACTTTTATTGTATCATTCAGAACCACTACCAGAAGGGGCTGGATGAGAAACTATTAAACACAGTTTCCTTGGATGTGCTGAATAATACAGAAAATGCTTGTAGCACTTTTTTAGTCAAAGACGTGTTAGTCTCTTTGTGTGCAAAGATACTTCAACTGTAATTGAACTGTACACATTGTCGTACGAATAAATATATATGTTTACTATTACTACACTATCGTGCCTCTAGTTTGCAATAATGCTGATACAGAGTTAAGACGATTATGTGCTGGTTTAGTCAATTGTAGTATACTCGTTTAGAATAGGTCTACCTACAGGTGTAAATGAAACAAAATCCACTGCGTTTTGCCGAAACAATAGACTCAAAAGTAGTTGCACCTCGTCTACTGTAAATTTGACATTTAAAGTTATACTTATGTGACGAATACAAGAAAATACATAGGACTAGTTTATTAAGATTTTTATATTTTCAGTAAATCCGTATTAAAACGGGACATGGCCAAACGCCGGATTCCTCCCAAAAATCCTTACTGTACGCGTACGATGTCGCATGCCTGAATTTTCAGTTGATTACATTAGGCACTAACTCGATTAAAACCAGATTATTGGTGTCCCAAATTACACGATTTAAAAAAAAAAAAAAACGTCAAATGGGAAGGAAGGGTGATACTCCCGTACCACACAAACCCCGAGGTAGGAATGGGGATACTCCCCTCCCACTCACACCACGAGGTAGGAAGAGGATACTCCCCTCCCACACACACCACGAGGTAGGAATGGGGATACTCCCCTCCCATACACCCCCCGAGGTAGGAAGGGGGATACTCCCCTCCCACAAACACCCCGAGGTAGGAAGGGGGATACTCCCCTCCCACAGACACCCCGAGGCGCTTCACGCCTCGTTTCGCGCCTTCGGCGCTTCATATATTACCTTGGACCCCCCTTTTTCAAATCCCTGGATCCGCCCGTGGTAGGTTAGGTTTTAAAACATGTTCCAGCTTTGTTAAGTCGTAACTGCAGTACACAATATTGTTTATTGCATCACCAGCTTCTTATGACGTCTTTATTAACTGCATACAGCCATTTGTTTTATTTCTTGTAAATATTTCTCAAAACGGTATGTATACACTTGATTATATACTACCCACAGTATTCAGTTTATTCAGAAATCAGTGAACGTATTGTGAAATTTATGTTTAATGAAGTGCGTGTGTCATTAAGTTTCCAACGCGATACAGACGTTTGCTCGTACACTCTACGAATCCACCCAACGATAAGCTGCGCGCTCTCGTAGCTTCGGTGTTTTTCTTGGACTGTAACTTAACAACTCCAGAATGTAGTGACTGGGTCCAAAGTCCCGTGTTTTTCACAGTGGGTTTTTCACAGTAGCTGCCAATCAAGAGAACTGACGCTCGAGTCCATCAAGATGCTTAGCGATCGTTCTACGTTAATATTAGTTAAGGATCAGTGTGGGTTGGACAAGTCAATGGCTTCCTTGTCTAGAGACCAGGAGACTAAGAGGAAACCAAATATAAGTGTTTAACATAGTGAACGGTTATGAGGATGTTGATAGGAATATGTTCTTCAAACTTAAATAAGGCAGTAGAACCAGAGGACATCAAGCAGCATTAGTTAAGGAGCAGTGTAGGTTGGACATGAGAAAGTACTCTTTGTCACAGACGGAGATACATGAACGGAACAAACTGCCAAATGATTGTGTTAATGCTAGTAGTGTGAATATGTTTATAAATATAATTGACAGATATCTGATAAGGGCGGGCTACACATAAATGATAACATTGTTGGACTCTCGATAAGCCAATGGCTTCCTTGTCCACTTGCCATCTGGATCTTGTTGTTTGGGATAACAATCTTGTTAAATCGTGTTAACTAGCCACTTTCTGGTAGAAAAGTGGCCGGACATTTCATGGTTTGATATGTCATTCTCTGTCAATTGTTCTTAAAGAGGTATATCTTCAGGACAATTACGAAAAATTCAGTATGCCAAATTCTTTGGAATTTGTTATGGGACTGAGAGAATTTACCATGCTGAAAATACAAAAACATTAACTCCGTGTATATAACGCAAATATTATTGTCAATTATCATGAATTTGGTGTGTTCGAATTACTAAAGGATGTAAAAAACACCAAAAGTGACACACAGCTGTACAACAATTGTACTTAATAGTTTTTTCTTATAATACGCCCTATTTAGTTTTATTTCGCATTTTATTCAAAACTTATTAGCTCAGAAGAAAAACATGAACAGTTGGAAGACTCAACACTGAGCGTATCAAGGACTATCATAGTTTTACCCCCAATATAGCGTGTCGGTCAGCATTGCTGATATAACGTAAATTATTAGACATAAACGTAAATTACAAATCCTACATACTGTCAGCACAACAATGGTAAATGAACCGTAACATCACGAGACGTTAGTTTCAGACAATATGACCCACTACGAAACGAAAATTTTCCGAATAATCAATTAGTTGGAGCACATTTCGATATTTATTGACATCAGTTTGCAGATGGTATGTCACGGAACACACATGTAAAACGGTTAGTGTGTGTCAGTTTAACATTTTAAGTTATCAGTTCCGATACCGGATGGCGTCGCTAATAATGCGAAATATATGAGTTAGTTTTGGATACGACTGAACTACGCCGCTAATGGGGCGTTTGACTATGTCTAATAGTAAAAGTGATTTTATGTGATATTTTACTTGCTAATTATGCGGACTTTCAATCATATCAATTTAGTGCGTGCGTGCGTGCGTGCGTGCGTGCGTGCGTGCGTGCGTGCGTGCGTGCGTGTGTGCGTGCGTGCATACGTGCCATTTGTGCCGTCTGATCTCGGACAATAGTTTATCAAGTCTTCTCATTTTTTTAACTATTCAGTTTCAGATGTTATAACAACGAAGACTGTCTATTTGGTTGGTCTGCTGTTGTATCTCTCGTCTGACTTCGGTTGTGTGCGCGGACAACCGACCACAGACCGGTGCAACCGTGACACCAATGATGGCCGCCAGGAGGCGCTCATGGAGCAAACGTTCCATACACTTCAGACAATGAACAGTCGGCTGCAATCAATAGAGAGTCTTCTGAAGTCAATGGAGAGTCATCTGGAGTCATTCGATAAATGGAAGAGGTCGATCGAACAATGGGTGAAAGAAAAAGACAAAGGTATGGTGTGTGTCTGACAACGCGTAGGGGCGTGCGTGCGCGCGTGCGTCAAGTGTATGTTCTTGTAAAAAAAACACATAAAACATCATTGCCAATATCTTCAATAATTGTTCTGTTAATATTGGTTCTCACGCACGCTCGCACGCACGCACCACCACACACATAGCACACAAGAAAACACTCACAGTAACGCATACACACACGCACGAACGCACGCACGCACCCCCCCCCCACACACACACACGTACACACACGCACACATGTATGTATATATATATACATATATATATATATATATATATATATATATATGTATGTATATATATATACATATATATATATATATATATATATATATATATATATATATATATATATATATATATATATATATATATATACATATATATATATATATATATATGTATATATATATATATATATATATATATATATATATATATATATATATATATATGTGTGTATATATATATATATATATATGTATATATATATATATATATATATATATATATATATATATATATATATATATATATATATATATATATATATATATATGTATATATATATATATATATAATTTATGTGTGTGTGTGTGTGTGTGTGTGTGTGTGTGTGTGTGTGTGTGTGTGTGTGTGTGTGTGTGTGTGTGTGTGTGTGTGTGTGTGTGTGTGTGTGTGTGTGTGTGTGTGTGTGTGTGTGTGTGTGTGTGTGTATCATTCTTATAATAGTTCCGTTTCACCACTACGTGATGGATATTTCACAGGCTTAGCTTAATACCTCTTTGGATGCTGTGTTTGGAATGGCTACAACTTTCAAGCATGATTCGTTATTTTTTTTCAAAACGCACGCACACACGCACGCACGCACACTATCTTTTGAGCTGATGCTGTTCTCAGAAAATATGCGTGCTGCCTACTAGCTCGCTATATAAATGCTACGCTTTGTTGCAGATACCCGGAGTAAATGGTCCGTTGACGGTAACATCACGTGCTACAAACTGGTCCATCAATATATGACGTGGTCGGAGAGAAGGGCTAATTGCCAGACACTTGGCGATGGGGCGGACCTCGTGTCGATTGAAACCCAAGAAGAAAACGAGTTCTTGCTTAAAAGGATACGAGGTGAGGTACCTAAGAGACGTCACACTATCTAATTATACGTTGTCCAAAAGTATTGTTTATTCCCAGGCACACAAAGGCATGGGAAAATAACAGTGGTGGGGAAGGGAAAAGCTTACCGCCATTTCGATAACGAAGTATTTCGTCGACAAATCACATACATTTTCGAATGTTGGGAGAACAGTAACTTTGATAAATCAATTACATTATAAAGTGGTAATATATAAATTAATATCTAACTGTGTAACCGAAATACGAATGTTGTTCGCAAAAAATATGGGCACTATGCCAACTTGCTGATATTAGCTACACCGGTGACAAATGTAGATAGCACGGTGGATTCTGCCTAAAGGGGTTGATATCAAGGACCTAACTAAGATGCTTTTTCGATATGTAAACAGCGTTTTTTGTTTAGGCAAAATATGAAATATATATATATATATATATATGGCCTGATCAACTTGTAACAGCGATAGCTAGGATGTATGAAGGCACACATGGGGAATTCACTAGATATAGGCAGATATAGACCTACATAGCACATAGCACATAGCACAGAGAAAATAGCACATAGCACATAGTCCCCAACTTTAATTAAATTTAAAACTGCTTCCTCGACTGATTTAGCCTATCGCAAATCCGGTTCATTGGTGTCCAAATATGCAGTGTTTGAGTAGCTTATGTTAACACCCGCAGTCGACTTAATAAAAAAAGCCTATTATTTTCAAATCATCGAAAGAATTGACTTTAGTCGTTAGATCTGGTAAGGATCAAAATAGTGGATATCGAAAATGGTAAACACTGTGTGGGTCAATGTTGATCAAGGGCGTGACTTCCATCCTATCGCCGATCACATGAAAAAAAATGACGAAATTTCACCAAGGAAGAAAATCGCGATTTTTTGGCATTTCGATTTTCGCTTCAGTTAATGTTTGAGCAAGCAGTGGATACTAGGTAGGTTTATTTTTTTGGCAAAATTAATTTTAAATGAGACTAACCAAAACATCGAATTTATTAAACACCTTTAAGACATATGAAATAAATATTAAATTGTATCTTCGCATAGTGAATCGCCCGCGAATCGTATTCGACGGTTGTCGAGGTAGCGCAAATAATCGGTTGCCGGTTACTAAGGAAAATGTCCATAATGGGTACCGGTCTCAAAAACGTCAATAAATATATTTTTAGCATATACCGAATGTTTCATGCTTCTAGTGAAAGTGAAAATTGTTTACCCTAACTGGTACATCTTTAAAAAGACGATAATTGACAACACGGCACTAGCTAAGATGTCTTTTCGATGTGTACACAAAGTTTACTATTTATGGAAATAGATTATATCTACAGAGCGTATTATCGCTTAAGTAGACGCCTCGCCTCCCTTCAATCGTCGTAATGTTATTCCATTTAGCATAACACTTAAAGCACTCCCGCCGAGTTGATAGTCGCTGACACTTAGATTTTAGATATGTTTTAACAATTACATATTGTAGGTCACGACTGAATAAATCCTACGAGATTGCAAAGAATAAGGACAATTTCCATTGATCGGTAGCTATGGTGTGTTTACGTGTTATTTCATTTAATGCATAACTTATCAAAAATGGTCTACTTTACACGCTTATTTGCATCATGTTAACGAGGTGCATACATAAAAATATCAAGCTGCATGCCTACTAGGATTTAATTTGTAAGACAGGTTTTAATTTGTAAGACAAGTTTGTAAAACAGTTGATGTACAAGAGTGGTAGGTGTACCTTAATATTTGGCATTTAAATTTGGTTATCAGTTAATCGCGTTATAAAAATAAGCCAGTTTGATTTAATAACTAATTGTATTAAGTCATTAGGACGCACTGAATCTATATATTAAACATCTAGATTAGCAACAGAAAAGCAGGTTTCGAAAAGCTAGTAGCTAAGCCACCCAAGTGGATATTGACAAACTCCATATTGTGCCAAAGATTGATGGTAACGTTAAAACACTTCCTTTCTCCCTTGTGTGGAAACAAATAAAGCCGTTTTATCAGGATATTTGCTAAATTGCTTTGACCTCGGAGGTCAACGAAATTCGGGAACCGGAAGAGCCATGGGAACCATGGATGGGTCCAGCTCCATAAGTTTAATTTGCAAATTTGGCCAGGACACTTCTGGAACATGTCACTGTCCAGAGGTTGAGAGAGAGGGTGGTTTAGCAAGTTCAACCAATCGTAAAGCGTATTGGGTATTTGGGCTATGATAGCACCTCTAGAGACGGCGTCTGAATTGTGTAAACTCATTGTATTAATCCCCCGGAGGAGCGACCTCAAGGGGACTGCAAGCTACATTCTTAGCTATCCAAATTATCAGTTAGGGTGGTCCTGGCGGGTCATACCTTCTTTACAATTAGAATTCAAAATTACCGGTTATATTTTACAAATCAATTCTTTAGACATTAAGTGTCTATATATTTTTCAGTGAGATTTACATGCACGGCTTTTCTTTATGTTTACGGTGATATATATATATATATATATATATATATATATATATATATATATATATATATATAAATATATATATATATATATATATATATATATATATATATATATATATATATATATATATATATATATATATATATCTTTGCTGTCCATCGTGTTCGATGATGACATAAATGAAGGGGGTATCCTTGTGCTTCGGTGAGAATTCAAGCCTATTTGTGCCACAAAACCTCTGCCGCAGTCAGCGCAGAAGACGGTAGGTAAACAAGCACCTAGAAGGCCGTGCCGACGATCGTGCTCATACTTGTGAGTTAACTTGATTGATACTTTTGAGTTAACTTTTCTTCTATATGAATCTTTCCCTGATGTATGGCCCTCTGGTTTCGGTCATGTGCAGTGGGTTGCCAGGTGTTTACTGGGGTGTGTGTGGCTTTGAGATGTCTTTTTAGCACATCTTTGTATCGCAAACGTTGTCTATCACGAATGCGTTTCCCGCTGGATAATTCCCCATAGAACACCGCCTTTGGGAGTATATCGCTGCTCATTCGAGTAACATGTCCAGTCCGGCGGAGTTGGGATGCAGTCAGAATGGCTTCTATACTTGATATGTTGGCCTGTCTCAACACGTCTACATTTGAAATGTGGTCTTTCCATGAGATCCGAAGGATTTTTCGTAGATGCCGGAGATGCACTTGGGAAAGTTTTCTGATATGACGACGGTAGAGAGTATACGTCTCAGCTGAGTACAGTAGTGTTGGCAGTACAACCGCCTTGTATACCTTGCACTTTGTGGAGATTGCAATGCCATGTTGTGACCATACTTGCTTCAAGAGTCCTCCAAAGGCTCCCGAGACAGCACGTATACGGTTGTTAATTTCCACATCGATGGTGTTGTCAGATGCAATCGTGCTGCCCAAGTATGTGAAGTTATTGACTGACTTTAGTGGGGTGCCATAGATTTCACTGTGTGGACTGGTTGAAGTTTGTCCAGGTGGAGGTTGGTGGATTGTTACAGTTTTCTTAGTATTAATTATAAGACCAAATAAGGTTGCAGCTTGTTCAAAGTGTTTACAAATCTCTTTGATGTCTTCTAATGTGTGCGCAACAATAGCAGCATCATCTGCAAACAGCAGTTCACGAATGCAAAGTTCACGTGTTTTTGTGTTTGCTCTCAGTCTAGCCAAGTTGAATAACTGTCCATCAGTTCTAGTGCGGATGAAAACGCCCATATCGAAGTGTTCCGATGCTGCAGATAGTACTGCTCCAAGAAAGAGAGTGAACAAAGTGCGTGCCAAGATGCATCCTTGCTTTAATCCATGACTGATTTCAAATGGATCTGTAATTGTTCCACCAACAGACACTGAACGAGCCATGCCATCGTGAAATTCCTGAATTAGCTTGACAAAGGTCTCAGGGCATCCATATCTTCTAAGTAAGATCCACAGGGTTGATCTGTCCACTGTGTCGAATGCCTTTGACAAGTCAATAAAAATCATGTAGAGGCTCTGCTGTTGGTCAACAGCTTTTTCCTATAGTTGCCGCAAGGTCATGTCAATTGTGGAGCGTGAGGTGCGAAACCCACACTGGCTTTCAGGGAGAATCAATTCTGCAATTGTTTGTAGTCTTTTCAGAAGGATTTTTGCTAAGATTTTCCCCGCAGTTGAGTGCAGTGAAATGCCCCGGTAGTTCCCACAGTCACTACGGTCACCCTTCTTTATATATATATATATATATATATATATATATATATATATATATATATATATATATATATATATATATATATATATATATATCTTTAATGTTTTTCATTATCAACGTGAGCAATATATTGCTATTATATATGTAGTCACCTGATGTACACGATTAAAATCTCCTCGAACCTGGAACAATGCGTTGACTACACGTCTGTTATTCTCTAAGAACTCATTGGTCGAGCGAGTTCAAGTTCATTTATAAATCTCGACCTGGCGAACGCAAAGAAGACCGACGATTAAAACACAGTTCATCTACGTCTATGAGAACTGCCTTCTCGGACCATTGCGTGCGGCCCAGCAGACGATGAGAGAGGGAGGCATATATCTTACAACGTGTTCTCTACACCACGAATGTTTGATGTCTGGTGTTTCCTGTGAGACGATCGACAAGGAACACACATAAAACATGTAAACACAATGTCGTATCCAGGGGTGGGCGAGCTTAGTCACCCATTAGTTTACCCTGTACCACGTAATGGCACAACAGGTTACAAACAAATAAATTCAACCAGTTAAGCCAAAGAGGGTCACGGTCCAATGTGCCTCGCCTAAATACGCCACTGTGTAAGCACCAGTGTCACATTTCACCTGCGGTAGATGACAACTACGTGAACTGGTAGTCGCATCATATATGAGAGTATGGGGTAACTGTTCATTATTGTTACTAGTTGCTGGTGGTCACGCATGAGGGTGTAGGGTAATTGCTATCAAAGGATGCCGGTCGCACGTGGTTAGTCGCACTTTTCAATGCAGGGTGGTTGTTGAATATTTTTCATTGCTGCTAGTTTAACAAGACTTAATAATATTGCCATTCAAAACAAGTTCCGCGTAGCAAGTGGACAAGGTTAGGAAACCGTTGGGTTATCGAGAGTCCAAAACAATTTCCATCTAAGTGTAGCTAGCACTTATCAGATATCCGTCAATTTTATTTTAAAATATATTCACACTACTAGGATTAGCACAATCATTTGACAGTTTGTTCCATTCATTTATTATCTCCTGTGAGAATAAGTACTTTCTCTTGTCCAACCCAACCGTCGCCATATTAATTGTTTCTGTATTTCCAGTGTGTTGCTGTTAAGGTTTAATGCTGCTAATGTTACTGCAATTAACTTTGCTGTTGTCGTCTCTAGGTAATTATTCTGATGAAATCTGGTGAAGTTATTAACGTTAAAATATACTTAGAACATTTGTGTGTGTGCAATTTTCATATATTGAATTGCTACAACTCAACCTTTTCAACGTTAACCTCAATATTGTTAATGTTATATGACGTAGCGTCTCCAGATTATTATTCTGATGAAATCTGGTGAACTTTGCAAAGCTGAAGAAATAGTTAGGACGATTTATAAACATTTAAATAATGCACAGCTCTTAAATTTGGACATAAACCCTACTTTTTTTTGTTTTTTAACTCAGTTTATATGGACCGCGTCTATGCTGTGGTGAAATTTCAACCCGATCTATAGTTGCAACTTTGAGGATCGATCGATTGTTGTAGTTTTATTTCCGCCCGTGTCAAGTCGCACGTATATTGCGGTCAACATAGGCTGCCGCCATGTGGTTTGTGTGATGCATTGTGTGTACGATTAAAGTTCGGGTGGTATCGCGCAGCTAGGCAGAATTTACCCTACTGGTGTGTTTCCTGTCCTGTTAAGTTAAGTTAACTGTTAAGTTAACGATTACGTCGTATGCAAACCATTCGCATGGCGAGGAGAGAAACTATGGAATTACATTGCCAAAACAGTGGAGTGTTCTTTTACAATTGCTACATTAAACAACATTTTAAGAGTTTTTGTTGATGAATAATATACAGTAAAACCTGCCTTAGCGAATACCTGCCCATAACGAACACCTGTCTATAACGGACACTTTTGAAAGTCCCGAATAACTTCCTGCACTGTCCGCTAACTGTCCATAGCGGCCACCTGGCCAATGTGGACAACGGACAGGGAATTTGGACCCAACCATTCATAGTCACCCTGTCGCTTGTGGACAGCTCAAAGTGCATTGACCATCCCGCAAGTCGGGAGGGAGGGAGGGAGTGAGGAGGGAGGGGAGAAAGAGGACAGAGAGACGCGAGACGAGTGACGACAGATACGAGACAAAACTAAAAATCTTCCTCATCGTGTTGATATACAGAGCTGTATAATTCCAATAGCAAATGGATTTTAATTAAGATAAAGTGTTGCGTTCAACCTATTCCGTGCCTTTTTATCAACACACTACGCGGGAAATCACCAAATCACATAGATGAGCAGCAGGCAGTGTTTACTGGCTTTACATTCTGATTATCCACCAGGTGCATACGTACATGCATTTCTTTCCAGGTTTACAACCGCATAGCTGTTCCGATATATTTACTTCGGGAACAAAGAACTCTACCGGTGTGTGGACTTGGATGGCGATGGGAAAATCGTTAGGCTACACATACTGGATGCAAGGCCAGCCGGATAACGGCGGTGGCACCGAAGATGCATGTACTTTTTGGGACAGACAGTCAGTAGGTTTATATTGGAACGACGAACAAAGTACAGCTAACTGCTGCTAACTTTGTGAAATTCGTTTACTGCAAAAGTAGGTTGAATTGAATTTTAACCCCCAATATATATGATAGGTTCACATATGATGAATGAACAATTATGAACATTTATAAAGCATTATATTGTGGCTAATACTGTATTGCAATATACTTCAATACGTCCAGCGACTGTAGGTAAACATTCCTCCTTAATAATCATTGAACGTTTAGACATATCTTGGCAATTACATTGTGAGTATGTTTGTTTATTGTTTGTTGCTAATATGATTTATCATTATATACTAGGCCTACTTTGGGATGCCCAGTGGAGAAATAAACATTTATGATTATACACACGTCATCTATTAACACGTTGCGCTTTGCTTGTCTAGCATCTCGTTGTTACTCGCTGAATAAAAGAATTTCCAAAATTCATAATATTAAGGTACTCGTTTTTCATTTCTTGTTTCACGCGTCCCTAAATAAGACGAATATATCATCAATATAAGATATATGCAATTATCCACGCTTTTGTTCTCGCGTATAGAGTTTGTGTCAGCACGCCTTGCTTCTTGTAGTGATGGCCACGTCAAATAAAATTACTGTCCTGTTGAGTTATAATTGTTCTTAGATATCTAGATTACATCGCATGTAAATATTAAGCATGTCTTCTTTGAAGCGCTCTCCTGCTCAATTCAATTCAAGCCTCCATTAGTGAATACGCTACTTTATTAGTGTTTCGAAGTTATTTCAATTCTTTGAAATAACTTAAAAAAACAGATAAAGTAGCGTATTCGCTAATGGAAACCATTTTATCCGTATTTTCGTTTTTTTTTTGTCGCGCGTCCGTAATTGACTGTATTCAATATATAATAAGTTTCCTTACTCTTTATGTTTTTTTACAATTGAGGCGAGGGGTGTGGTGAATGGGTGCTTCATGATGGCTTCTTGATTGTGAGGGCCCTGATATTAACGCAATACTATTGCAACAGTTGTACAGTTAAAGTGTCCCTGATAGTCACCCTTACTGTTGGGGAGTAAAACATTCGCGGCCCTGTCCAGTCAGCACGCTTAACGCGAACGAAGCGATTCTATAGGACATACCTTAAGCTATCACTTAAAGGTATATCATGCACACGGTTTGACTCTGATCCTTGGTTTGAACATCCTCCGTCTTCACTCATGTTCTGCGTAATTAGACGCACATGTCAACGCAATCAGCTGTGTGTACACTATGGTGGTGTGATCTGTCCCACCTGAGAACCTCGTTGCTACGTCAAGCACCGTAAACACCCGACGCTTGCCGAACGGTTTCTTTGTATGTTGCATCTCAATCCGTGGTAGTAATTACGATTTTGTAAATGACAGAAGCAGGAGACAGGACTAGAAGTTGTCACTGTCTAAAGTAAACATTTGAGACTGGCAAGTTGCAGTCAAATGGACCCATTGGCCATTAGACTGTATTTTGTCTGTATGTATGCCAGTGTACATAACATGCCGAGAGAGCCAACATAGGTTAATTTTTTTAAATTGCCAAAATTGAATCGAAAGCATGCCAGATCTATTCATGCATAAAAATAGCGTATACATATTAAAATGATAGTGCATAAACGGGATGGAAATGCTCGTTTTTTCAGACCAAAAAAAACTGTTTCTTTTCTCCACCACTGCAGTACACAGGCTCTGGCATGGGAGTGGTAGGGAAAGGAAGTGTTAGTGGAGCCATTTTTCTTTTTTATATATATATATCATATTCATTAATCAAAAATGTTTTTACTCACATAAACTATGATTATTGGCATATCATTTTATACGAAGATAATATATCTAATATGCATAACTAATTCTATATAGCTGATTCAAATAGGGTTGGCAAGCTGGCTCAACTAACACTTGGTTTGGGGTAAGTTGAGCCACAGTGTAGCGTAAGTTTGGTAAATGCTTTATTTGTATAAATTACGTAGGCCTTATACTATTTACTATTTTTCATAACAACTCAGCCAACACATCTATCCCATCGGCACAACACATCTCTGACAAATCTACAGCTTAATTAATAAGTCGACACACTTAGTTAATATAGACATATAGGTCAATCACAACCAGTGTAACTAACTGCTAATATACAATGGGTGGCTCAACTAGCCCCGTTTCCACAATTAAGCTTTTTTAATGTCTCACTAATACGCGAAGTGATGTAAATAATCTTCTTCCCTTCGAACAATTAAACCATTTGTAAGTGCACGGATAATAAAGTCTGATCACATGCGTTGATAATTTATGTAGCAGCAGACATTACTAACAATCACCAACATTTGTACAACAAATTGCACTTGTTTACGTCAATCATGTTGTAATAACAAGTTCAATCACTGGTGGTACAATGTAATTGTCGCTGCTGTTGTTTCCTGGGAAACATGGGTGGCTCAACTAACCTAGTAGTGCAACTAACACTGCCTTCCCATACACTGCCAAGTTGTCTGGTCTGCCGGGCACTAGAAAGAGGGACATTCTAGCAGATGGTGCATCGTTTGGAGGTCCTCTTCACAGTCACGTTCAATGTTGGCTATACCCGCTCTTCTGCATCAAGTGTCCTGGATAGCGGATACCACGATTTTATTTGCATACAGACCCTCGTATTGAGGGATAAGACATAAAATACTGTTGGAAATAATTCCACATAATCGTCGGTCTATCCTACAAGCTCGGATTACAATGTAAAACTTTACATCACCACGTTTCAAAAACAATATCGGTATCTATATTAATTGTTACACAAAACGGCTAAATAACATATCTACGTAAGAAGTACATCATTATCACTTTATAATTCTGAATTGTACCAGGCAACTGAAGCACAGTGTCACATCGACGCGCATAGCCAGATTGTATATCGTGCATGCGTTCATTTGAGCATGCACGAACGCACGCTCGAAGGCACGTGTGTGTGCAGGAAGGGGATGAGGAGAGTGTGAAGAGCGGCATCAATTCAAGTACTTCTTAGTTTCACTTTATGGAATTTCACAAAGCAAACACACTTTCCGTAAACGGGACACGTCATTCCAGTAAATGTCAACTCTACCGCTATTTTTTTTATCCCTAAAGACGCATGTTTCTTGGACGCCATCTCTATTGTCCGGCTGTCCACGCCTCCAGTATGTGTAGCCGAATGGTTGTCCCGTCGCCATCCAAGTCCACACGCCGCTAGAGTCCCTTCTCCCCGAGGTCCAGGTACGGCCACATCTGCGCAGTTGGTTAACTTCTGAAAAGCAATAGATTTACGCATAATAAGGTAATCGTGGAAACATGTTTAGTTTATACGGACTAGCAAAAATGCTTTTCCCCTGGAAGGGATAAATTAGTAGTTCATACATTACTGTAAAATGTCAGGATACACAACATTATCACCGAAATATCCATCTACACCTTGGTAGATGCTGCTGCCAGTCATTATATTAATATTTTCTTGGCATTGCGACGTAACACTGGCCGTCATAGGAACGTCTAATGACGTAACTTCGGCCAATCGAAGAAAAGACGCATGACGTTGTCAACAAGTGCACGTCATTGTTTACGTAGCGTTGGATTGTGGACTATTTTATATATATATATATATATATATATATATATATATATATATATATATATATATATATATATTTGTTATTGTGTACAACAATAACTTTGCATTGCATTGTTTTAGCTAATGCTTGTGTATACAATGCTTTCACAGTGCTGGTTTCACAATATAACTAAATGTGAAGATTAAATTATAAAGTGGTAATATATAAACTAATATCTAACTGTGTAACCGAAATACGAATGTTGTTCGCAACAAATATGGGCACTGTGCCAACTTGCTGATATTAGCTACACCGGTGACAAATGTAGATAGCACCGTGGATTCTGCCTAAAGGGGTTGACATCAAGAACCTAACTAAGATGCTTTTTCGGTATGTAAACAGCGTTTTTTGTTTAGGCAAAATATGAAATATATATATATATGTATATATATATATATATATATATATATATATATATATATATATATATATATATATATATATATATATATATATATATATATATATATATATATATATGTATATATATATATATATATATATATATATATATATATATATATATATATATATATATGTATATATATATATATATATATATATATATATATATATATATATATATATATATATATGTATATATATATATATATATATATATATATATATATATATATATATATATATATATATATATATATATATGTATATATGTATATATATAATATCAGATCAAAAGTAAATTCAAATTGAAAAAACCCGACCCCTGAAAAACTTTTCATTTAAGTTCGCGGAAGCACCCATACAGCTGGCGTGTAATATTTACGGAGCGCAGCAAGAAACAAGTTTTACTAATGTATTTGATGGCTGCTAGTTTGTCAGATTCGTTGTGATCTATCCTGGTATCATTACAAAGACACCGAGTACGAAAGGTTACGATCGCATGACCTCACATGCCTAGATGTGAATGTTTTCATAGTCAAGCAGACAATTTTGCATGTTTGGGAGTCCACCTATGCTCACAATATTTCCAGACCCAAAGTTCGAACTGTGCGAAGTCTTCATCTGCGAAATCTGCTGACATAGACATTACTGCATTGGAAAATAGCACTGCATCACACTTCCCCCGTCCAACTGAATCTACGATTGCATATGTTGGCATATACTGCAAATGCTTCCTAGAGCCGAATGTAACCCAGAGTTCACAAACGCGGAGCATACGCACATTCGCTACACAAAGGACTGCAAAATCGATGTCAACAGTTGGTACCATTATAAGACACAGCTAACTGTTGACATCATCACAAACATGGAGTTGTATCCTGTATAAAGTACACATGGACGGTTACTAAGGGAAGTGCCAATTTACAAGATGGGTACCAATCTCAAAAGCGTCAGTATATATATTTTCAATATATACCGAAAGTGTCATGCATCTATCAGAAAGTTAAACATTTTGCATTTTGAAAAAGACATTAATTGACAACAAGGCAGTAACTAAAATGCCTTTTCGATGTCTACACCAAATTTAATATTTATGGAAATAAAGTATATCTACATGGCGTATTGCTTCTTAGGTAGAAGCCTCACCTCGTATCATTGCAATCAAGAATTCATTTTCCTCTTCGGATTCTATCGACACGAGGTCTGCCCCTTCACCTAGACTCTGGCAGTAGACCCTTCCATCCGACCACGTCATCTTTTGGAGGACCAGTTTGTAGCACGTGCGGCTACCATCGACAGACCATTTACACCGGGTATCTGCAACAAGGTGTCGCATTCATATGACTAAAACTAAGTTGTAGAAACTTGTCGTCTATTAAATGTAACATGAATAAATCCGCTGAAGTAGATAAAATCCCGAGCAAATACCAAAAGACAGGAACAACAACAACTAATTTGTAACGCCAACAAAACAGATTGCATTTTAAAATGTGTAACTGGGAGAGGGAGAGATGTTAAAACGTGGTTTGTGATTATATTTGGACCAACAGTAACATAGCAATCGTTGATGCTATTGACAACAATATGTTATATGCTATACACGTGTTATTTATTTCACATACATTAAGGCACGCACGCACGCACGCACGCACGCACGCAATACAATATACATACGCAATCTACAAAGTGTTACTTAGTCGTAATATTCAACCTCACACGATACCTTTGTCATTTTCTTTCATCCATTGCTCCATCCAGCTTTGCCGCTTCTCGAGTGACTCTAGACGACTCGCCATTGACTGCAGTGTATGGAACGTTTGCTCCAAGAGCGCCTCCTGGAGACCAACATTGGTGTCACGGTTGCACTGGTCTGTGGTCGGTTGTCCGCGCACACAACCGAGGTCAGACGAAAGATACAACAGCAGACCAACCAAACAGAGAGTCTTCGTTGTCTTCATTTCTGAAACTGGATAATGAAGTGATAAACGTAAGGTAGAAACATACACTTTCACTACTGTCCGAAATCAGACGGCATAAATGGTACGCACGCACGCACGCACGCACGCACGCACGCACGCACGCACACACGCACTCACGCACGCACAATCATGAGCGCAAGAACACACGCACGAACACACGCACGTACACATACACTCACGCAAACATACACGCATATACACGCAAGCACACACGCACATACGCACTACCAAGCGCGTGGGTAATGCAGTTTGGATACAATGACATACATGTTAAGTCTCCCTGTTTCGCCGGGACACAAATTTCCTGTTCTAAAATTTCTAATGAAAACAAAAATATGTTTGTGTGGCTTAACAAAAGATCATTAATCCCTCTCTTTACTCATGCCCACTATAACAGCAGGCGTTATGTGCAGACTCGATAAGGGAGACTTAGCTAAAAAATATCCTATGACAGTTATTCATACGTGTTAGACAAACGATCCCATAGTATCGCCCACATGTGTGTATCGAATTCAAATAATGCCCATCAATACATCTCCATTATATGGAAATCTTACATAATTCATATATATATATATATATATATATATATATATATATATATATATATATATATATATATATATATATATATATATATATATATATATATATATATATATATATAAATACATAAATACATATATATATATATATATATATATATATATATATATATATATATATATATATATATATATATATATATATATATATATATATATATATATATATATATATATATATAGTGCCCTGCACGGGCCGGGCTTTGGGTCCAAGCCCGGCCCGGGCTTGGACCCAAACATAATTTCGTGGGCCGGGCTGGGCCTGGGCCTACATATTGCGGGCCCGGGCTGAAAAAAATTTAAACACATCGGGCTTGGGCCGGGCATGGCCTAGTGTGAGCGGGCAGGGCCGGGCTTGGGCTGGGCCTGGACATAATAAAAATATTCATAAAAACCCAGATTAATAATTTTATTATTAATAAAAACTGATTATAAATTTTTATTCCGGTTAATGAATGCTTAAAATTATTTATCTAGTACTATATAGTTGCAAATTGAGACCTTGCATGGAATTATAAATGACACTAGTGCTTTATACATTGGAATGCAGTTTAACCTCTTTTCAACAATGGGACTTCCTATGGTATCATTTTAATAATGTGCATTTCATATAAAATATATGCATAGTCGCATGCCCATATCTTTGTATTGTAATTCTTTAAATATGTACTGGCTTTCCAAGACACTGTGACTGGATTAGTGGCACTTGTTTCACTGGCTTCATCAGAGTTAATGCATGTTTCCCATCATTCTTCTTCAGCTCAAACTTAACTTCCTATCCCTTAATCCGTGATGTCTAGACTCTGTAAACCGCATATTTTTGGCATGAATGTACCCTTTTGCATAGATCTAATGACCTCATACCAGGCCACTTAAGTTCACCTGGCTGGAAGCAGCCAGTCCCAAATATTTACTTTAGACATATTTGCAGAGGCAATCAAGCCATGATTAACCATCAACTTAATCACCCTTTGACCAAACTAGTGGACATTATATTGTCTAGGTATTCCCTCCAAACATTGCCCGCCTGAATGTCCAGCCAACTGGCCACTGCCCAGTAGTGCCAGTACCCAGTACTCACCCCAGTTGGTAATTGGTATTTTTCAATTATGTGAACTAGTGACTACTATTTAGTATCTACAATTTCCCCAGTACTGATTCATTCACACTTGTACTAATTCACACATGTCTCAACCTGATCTGTTTCAGGCTAGTGACTGCAGGCCTGCTGGAAATGGGTGTCAGTGCCAGTGGGTGACATATAGTAGTAGCTAGTACTAGCTACTAGCTAGACACTATTAAACACCAACTGACATTAGTATTTCAGTAGTAAACATTATACAATGTTCATATATTATTTTATTTATTTATTAAAACAATAAATCTGTTTTATTTGTGTTTCGTTTTTCTTATAAAATTATAGTTTTATCTTCTCTAAACTTAGCGGGCGGGCTTGCGGGCCGCGGGCTTACCCGTCTTTGGCCCATGGATATGGGTCTGAAACTTGCGGGCCGGGCCTGGGCCAAACATTCACGGTCTGGGACGGGCCTGGGCCTAAATTCTAGTTTGCGGGCCTGGGCCGGGCCGGGCTTGAAAAATTGCTGCGGGCCTGGGCCGGGCCTGGACTTTAACTGCTAATTGCGGGCTGGGCTTGGGCTCAAATTATAGGCCCGCGCAGGGCACTAATATATATATATATATATATATATATATATATATATATATATATATATATATATATATATATATATATATATATATATATATATATATATATATATATTAGGCGAAACAACCGGAGCGCATTATGAACGAAAAGACATAATAAAACAGGTTTTCGTCAAAAAATGCCTTTATCACCCAGGATCACAAACTTTTAAAACAAATTATATTTTAAGTTTCAGTTCTAGCCCTGCCTGCTAATGTTTTGTTAGCTGATTAAGGGTTATAAAATACGGCCAGGTAAGGGATTGTTGTCTTACCGTAATATATTTCAAGGGTTGAAACAAATTGTTGTATACCTAGCTAGACCATCAGAGTATTGTGACCATGTTATTTTACGAGTCCCCAAAAAATGTGTCTACTGTCAAAATGTTTCTAACATGCAAGTTTATCATTTAATATAATACCTGCGTAATGTATTTGAAACTACAGTTGAACTGGTGGTAATTTTTATGACTGGCGAGGATGTGAAATACTCTGATTCATGCGCAATTTTCTGATACCCTGAGACCCTCCGATTTACGCATACATCTCTTGCATTTGTATATCTGAAACTTAACATGTATGCAACAATGACTTATAATGACCTGCCAAAACACGGGTATTGATTATATCATGATGGAATTGTATTGAAATAATTGAAAGTTCGCAAATGTAGCGAGGAAAACATAATACAAAATCACTCTTACTATTAGGCACAGGCGTAGCCGTAGCGGTGTAGTTCCATCGTATCCAAAACTATGTCGTGTATTTTGCACTTGCGAGTCCATCCGGTATTGGAACTAATAACTTAAGATTTAACCTTTTCACATTTGTATTCCATGTGCTCCAAATAATCGATTATGAGTAAGTTCATCGTTTAAGAGTGGCTGGTTTTGTCCGAAAACAATGCGCGCACAACGTCACGTGATGTTACGGTTTTCATTAGAAAACGTTATCATTTCACGTATATGCACGGTTATTAGCAAGTAACTTTTGTTATATGCGTATTATAATGTTCCAAATATCCTAGACGAGTTAGCTTTTGGTGGCCTGGAACCTCGCAAAAAAATATCTTTTGAAATGCATGTAGCATGCCTATCTTACTATATATCTAGAAACACCAAGTAGCATTAGCTGCACACAAAACGTTATGCAGACAGGGGCGTCCGCAGGCTTTTTTCTATAGGGGGGCAAAAAATGTTGCTGTCTGACTTAGACCAGAAATCTTTACGCTTACCAAAATGTCTACTTTCTATGAACAATGATGATATAATTGCATATAATTAATTATAAATATGCTAGATGATCTACTTAACACAAATAGTAAAACAATCTACTCGCCATAAAAGACCTAAATTTTTACAAACATCCAGATCTGGGCGGGGGCCATGTACCCATGGCTGCAGATTGCGCCAGCGTCCGGTGTTATCGCCCAACACGAGGCTGGTGCAATCTGCAGCGTTATTGGGACCGCAAGTGTCCAAACAATTACATTTAATAAGACATCTACCCTTTGAGTACCTCAAATGATGTAGTGTGATGTAATGAACGTTTTGATAAAACTAGGTATGCATGAAAAAAGCCATATTAATACGGGCCCTACAAGTACACGACTACTCGATTATCTGTCTATAGCATATGAACAAGTCACTATTCAGTGTATATATTGAATCACATTGAGTTTTTACAACACGGTCCCGTATAATGTGGCCACATTTATTACATTTTCCAAAGTTTGCAACTCTGTTGCAGGCAAAATAATGAAGTTACATTATTTGGAATGAATGGCATCGTTACGCTCGGATTTCCTCCATACACGGCACACAAAATTCAACCGTTGGATGGGCCATTCTTTGGCCCACTGTAGAAATTATACAACCAATAATGTGATAACGTGGGCGTGGCATGGGGTTAGCAGCCCCATCCCGTATAACAAAGCTTTCTACAGAAACGACTACAAGCAATTCCTAAGCAGGATAGGGAAAGTCACAGCAGCGTTTAAGACTCTGAGACCTATTTGGACTTCATAGGTAATCTCCGGCAAGACCAAACTTCGAATTTTTAACACCAACGTAAAGTCGGTCCTTCTGCATGTGAAACCTGACGCACAACAAATTCCTTAACACGCAAACTGCAGACCTTCATTAACAGATGCTTGAGGGCCATCTTTCATATCAAATGGCAGGACAAAATCGCGAAAAAGTGTTGTACACTGTGTACCGACAGCAATACACTATAAATAAAGCTATACTATTTTCCGGAAGAGCAACCGTTACTAGAGTAAAAAAAGTATGTGCAAACGATTTGTAAACGATTACAAAAAAATATATGCAAACATTACATTATTATATAAGTCATATAACACAGATTTACAAAAAAGGTTATCCATAGTTGGTCGTAGGTGTAATACAACAGGTACTACGTGTAGGTGTTCACGTGCGTGATGCACGACGGTTAGTTGCGACCCCTGACAATGAGTTTGTACAAGGATTTACACGCATACTTCTCTTCAGCGAGTAATGCCAGCATCTTTGGAAGCAGGTCTTTGCGTTTATGGACAGTTTTTGGTGAGTAGACTTCTATGACGAATAGGCCTTTCTGCCTGATATATCGCGCTTTCTATAGAAGCAATTCGCGATCCTTGAAGAACGCAAACTTTACTACAATTGTCCGTGGCTGTCCTAGTTGATACTGGCATTGTAACAAGGTAACTATTTGAACTTGGCTAAGTCAGCCAAGCACTTTGTTTGTTCCTTTGTCATTCACACGCTGCTTCACAAACAATGGACAATTCAGTGTGCACACACTTTCCAATTTTTTCAGGCGTTTCAGTCGCCTTGTTTCTCTGAACATTGTAAGCGGTCAGATGGTCGTTTATGAAGACATCGAATCCCCACAACGCACGTCGCTTCCTCATGATCTCTGACTTCTTATTGGCGGGATGAAGCTGGACTATGACAGGCCGCTTGCTGTCCCCCCCGCGCTGGCAGCTCATGGATTGCTTTGATGTCAAATTGCTCAATGTCAATGCCCAGTTTGTTTGTATTTTGCAAACGTTTTGAAAAAATTGAGCTCATAGTGGCACTTTCGGTTGTTGTCACGTCTGTTTCGGTTGGTGGTGAGCCACGAGTGGTCGGTCTGCGTAGGCGAGCTCGAGGGAACGACAAAACATAGCTACGTGCATCATATCCAGTAATTATTGCATTCTTCTTTTTCGCATTCTGTTCCAGATCATTTATTTTTGTTTCTATTTTTTCTATTCGTTCATCTTTGCTTCTGACTACTGCCAATTTCAGTTAACTTCTAAGCAGGACACCCAGACCAACGCCCCGTTTGACCGATCGGTTGAGTTTCTTGAATTCGAACCCCGGCAGTGTCAGATCGATATCCTGATATTCGTCTCGCAGCCAGGTCTCGGTGAAGAATGACACGTCATCGTCAACGTCTAGCAATATCTCACTTACAACAGACACTTTGTTGCAGACAGATCTTGTGTTCAGCAAATCAAGTTTCAGCGATGGTATTGTTGTCCTTGTTTCTGATAATCTTAGGTAGTGGATGACTCGAGGTATCGGCTCAGCGAACATTGTTGATTGTAATGACACAAGTACCCGTATAAGTCGTCGTTTGTGGGCACCCCACGGCAGCCCCGATGGGTGGGCCGATGGAGTGCCACCCCTGCTTCGTCAGCGGCTCTCCAAGCAGCACCTTTGAGCGGAATGTGTCTGCTGGGCCGTAACCAATGCAGGCATTCCCGTGTCATGCTTCGCGTGTACACACTGTTTTTGTTTTTGTTTGTCCTCGTCATACACGATCGATCACCAGCTTGTTAATGTCACACAGGTGCACTCACAAAGGTAATACTATAATTCGGTAACAATACTAAACAGTCACACACACTTACTAAAACCACATAGTCCAGTATATTACTGGTGCTTCCATAAAATGTGTATCAATTTGGAATCCTGTTAACTGGCTAAAACTGGTAAAAACCGCAATATGTCCACAGAGCATGTACCAGTGCAGCCACATAGGCGCCACCATAACCAACATTCATTTAAGCGTCCGCATTCACATATTACGTTCACCGATCACAACACTGTTGCGGTCGAATGAACAAATGCTTCTGGTAGCCCACAGCCAGATAGGTACAGCGATTCAATTGCTTTCTTTTCCATCACACTTGCCTCAATTCATTGACCAATGGATTCGAGTACTAATGCAGCAGGAGCTAATGGCTGTGGCTCTGGCTGTTAAAGGGGGTTCACAAAAAGGCTACGGGCCTGCTATGGACCGTAATATGTACCCCCTATAGGGTTCAGCCTATAGTTACATTTCCCATTGGTGGCCATCTTAACGTTTTGCAAAATTATAAGAAAACGTGACTATCAAAAATTCTAAAAGTTTTCACCAGTCGCTGTCATCATCCCACTGACATGCTGGTCGAGTTTTGTCAAAATTAGACATTTCTAACTCTTGTAATATGCCTGTATGTGCGATACCCGTCAATGTTTACCAATATTGGAATGAATTACGACGCACACGTGTCTAATCGCCAAACAAAATCACAAATATCCTTCCGCCTATTAAAATCATCTAAAAATCCACCATTTCACTCTCAACAGCTTCCGCCAGCAAACCTAATAATGTCCTTGCACAAATGCACTTATGTCAGATCGTATGAATTTTTTAAAACGTCCTATATCCAAACTTACTATGCCCTACATTCGTCTAACTGAGGCATGACCCCTATAAACATGGCTCTACTACACTTTTTGCTCAACTTTCTGAACAGAGGACAACTAGCGCCATCTAACAAGCTTCCGAAGGGTCTTTCGAAATGCTTCGACCGATAGTTGTGTATATCTGTGCAATATCGCAGTAGATGTGGCTCGTTTCTGTGACAACGCAGTGTCACTTTAAACACTTATCACTCACCCTAAGATTCGTGTTGTACCCTTGTTACGTAGTAGGAGCAGAACGTTCAAATTCCTTCTAGCAGTGATCTAGACGGTACACGAGCTTGACAAGGAGGACGTGGCGTCGTCTGGAATTACACTGACTGGTGCTCATGCCACCGTGTGGGTGGCATGAGCACCCACATTTTATGTATAGACTTCATAATAGCCTCGATTACCCAGGCTCCGTGCAATGGTGTCCCCGTTTGTCGCACACATCATCGCCTGCCGCTTCGCAATTTGTTTTCCCCATAATGGGTCCTGACAAGCAGCGCCTCGGGTGGTCGTGATTGGCTACGGAGAATTGCTGACCTCCGAACTCTTGCCAGTGTTTGTGGTGGCGAAAATGGCGCGTAGCTTGAAATTATAAATGCTTAAGAAATAACTGCACTACAAACCCTTTTCCTGAATGTTTTTCATATGTGGAAGTATTGGAAATAATTGATATATTATATACTAATCTTAGCAAACAATTTGACGAAAGTATATCATAAAAAAAGAAATGTAGTGTACTCCATATAACCAGATCCCGTAACCCGAAATACAAACAATACACTCTTCATGGCCACATACTCGTAAAGGAGGACAACGCGAAATATCTTGGTGTGGTCATAAATAAAACACTGTCCTGGAATAACCACATAAATGATGTCACAAAGAAAGCAAATGCATCCTTAGGTTTCCTACGAAGAAATCTCAGAATTGGCCAGGAAAAATTAAAAACCAGTGCTTATTTCACTTTAGTTAGACCCCAGTTAGAATATGCCGCTGCCATATGGGACCCCTACACACAAACATGCAAAAACAAAATAGAGATGGTCCAAAGACGGGCAGCACGGTATTCACTACAACCGTGAAGCAAGTGTCAGCACCATGATCAAACATTTGCACTGGAGCAGCCTCCAACAAAGGAGAACCGACATCCGCCTTGTCATGTTTTATAAGACATTACATGGTATAGTCGCCCTGGACCTCCTCCCCCAACTTATACCCCTGGTGAGACCCCCCCCGACACACGCATTCTGAAGCTTTTCAACTGCCCGTAATCACTAAGCAATTCATCCAGTATAGCTTTTTACCCCGTACAATAGCCAATTGGAATAACCTGCCAGCCAACGCAGCTACAGCGCCAAGTTTGGAGATTTTCAGACAGAAGATCTCCAGTTTGCAACATTAATTGATATTGCATTTTTCACGCTATCAACTTTTCCTCTCCTCAAATTGCAGTCCTACACGCACAGTATCATCTTTTCTCTTTCTTCCAAATATTTTATTACTTTTTCTTACAGCACTTTAGCACGTGTGCACACACACCGCGTCTATAAGCCTTGAAGAGAGGATTGACTTGTACTCGGAAGAAGAAGAAGAAGAAAACTGTTACTTTAGCGTATCATCTGTCACTGTCACTGAGAGCTAGGCAAGTTGTTCAATATTTAATTGGGGTAGATTGTCTGGTGCAGTGGTAGAATGTTTGACTTCAGTTGTAGGGTTTAGCGTTTAAGGCTTTGTTTGTTTGTTTGTTTTTTCTTTTTTGATATTTTCTTCATTTATGTTATATTATGGCACCAATGGAGCATTACTTTTATAGGTAAATTACATTAAAATTAAGTCGAAAGCTTTGCAATTAAATTAACAACAAAATATGTTCAGTCTAATTCCATTAACTTCAAAAAAAATTTTATTATGACTTGTATCCTGCTACCTGCTAGTATAATTTATACCCCAATGGCAAATTATTATTTAAATAAATGAAAGTTAATTAATAGCCAATTTTTTCACCATGAATCCTTCTTTTATCATGTACCTAATTCAAAATGATATGGTTCACATTATTAATATTGGTTATTAAGGCATCTGTATATGTTGGGATTAGTAAAATGTATGTCCCAAACCTTCATGTGTGTGTGTGTGTGTGTGTGTGTGTGTGTGTGTGTGTGTGTGTGTGTGTGTGTGTGTGTGTGTGTGTGTGTGTGTGTGTGTGTGTGTGTGTGTGTGTGTGTGTGTGTGTGTGTGTGTGTGTGTGTGTGTGTGTGTGTGTGTGTGTGTGTGTGTGTGTGTGTGTGTGTGTGTGTGTGTGTGTGTGTGTGTGTGTGTGTGTGTGTGTGTGTGTATGTGTGTGTGTGTGTGTGTGTGTGTGTGTGTGTGTGTGTGTGTGTGTGTGTATACTTTTAAGCACATGTATTTGTTGTAATGCATTTCTCTGATATGGTATCTGACTTTATTGTTAATTACTTGATTAAAATAGTTGTTTAAAAAGTATTCAGTGCATCCTTTTTAACAATGAAGTACTGATAAAATATAAGTATATTTACAAAAAAACTTTTTTATTTATCAAAACAAGTGCAAGTGAAATGACCGTTATTTTTAACAGGTCAAGTTCAAGCCACGTGTCATTGTTGATATAGGTTCAATTGAACACGTGTATTGCTGTTATGAATTAGATAGTCAACTATTCTCAGTAGCCAATCATGTCCGCCTAAGGCGCTGCTTGCCAGGACCCATTATGGGGAAAAAAATTGCTGGCGCTTCACGGCTTCACGGGAACGCCTACACAACATAGAGTGATGAGAGTGGACAGAGGAGGCTGGCTCCGCGAATGCGCGAAAATCGGATCATATTAGTGAACGTCGGAAGTTGCCAGCCAGATCTGTTTACATGGTTCGATGGCGAAGGTAGACCTTCGTCAGCGTCCGATTTCATTCCGTAATCTCAAACTAATCACTTGTCTGGGATGGTAACAACATTCATGCGTTATTAAAACGTTTGACACTGTGTTGGTTCTCTTTGATTTTGTCAATGTATGACAATTCAAGTAGGCCCTAACGTGCATTTCACTTCTTGAAAACAGCCCCCCCCCGAGCCAGTGACAGTGTTGTGGTAGTACCCTGTTGTGGTAGTACCCTGTTGTGGTAATACCCTGTTGTGGAAGTAGCAGCACATTTTCGCGATCACAAAGAAATTTAATAACTCAAAACAAGTAAGTATATTAAGCATAATCTGTTTTACATGGCTTAATACATAATCACAAAAACTATGTATATTATTCATAATTGTTTGTAAGGAATAAACATCTTTTAGGGGAATTAAGCTTGTATAATTTCTTATGTAAAGACTTCTATTATTCAAAATGTTTATTGCAGAAAAAGTAACTGCACTGCTTAACTAACACAATGAAACCAGATAATAATTATGTATCCATTGCAGCTTCATTAGAAAATTAACACAAATAACAAAGTTATTAAAATATGTACAAATCAAAACTAATTCATCGTGAGGGAATCTTTATTATAAGTAAACAAATCTGATATCTTCGGTTGTCCCTCATTCTAATAATGACTTTTGCGCACCCCAGTTCACAATTATGCTTAATGATATTTTATTATTATTACATTTTCTTTGTATAAAATGATATAATTACATATATCTTATTTTGATTACACGTTCGTCTTATTTGCGGATGCGTGAAAGTAATGAAAAACGAATATACTAATATTATGATTTTTGGCAATTGTTTAATTCTGCGAGTCAACGAAATATTAAACAAGCAAAACGTAGATAATTAATCTATGACATGTGTACATAATCAGAATCAGAAATGTTTATTTCTCCCATGGACATCCTAAAGTAGGCCTATTAAAAGATTATATTAACAACAAACAAAAGACAAACACGCTCAAATGAACAAACTGTTAACAATAATAATAATAATAATTCACTTCTATATCCCCAGGAACCTGAGCTCAGAGGCGCAGCAAAACAGAATCATTAAGCATATTCGTGAAGTGGGACGCGCAAAAGTCATTATCAGAACGAGGGACAACCGACAATTTATGGTGGAAATTCAATTTGGAATAAATATGTCTAGAGATTTTTTGGAAGATAGATGTAGTTTCAGATGTTTTCAAAGTGATGGGCAGTTCATTCCAGATCGCAGCAACAAAGAACGTATGTTTGCCCAAGATAAGCGTTGTTTTAGTAACAATAAGTTGTGAAATTGATTATGTAAGAGTTGACAGTTTAAAATTTATTCGATAAATAACAGGAAGCCAGTGCAACTGTTTTAGGTAGTGTTAGTAATGGTGAAAACTGAGTACCACACGTGCCAGACAATGTTGTACTCGCTGGAGTTTAGCTAACTCACCTTTAGCAATGTTATTTAGTAGCCAGTTACAATAGTCAAGGCGGCTACTAATTAGTGCTGCTGATATTGTTTTAGCAGTAGATAAAGATTTGAGACGCCGAATTCGACGTGGATTATGTATATGATAGAAACGCGATTTGCATACTTGAGAAATATGCTGGCGAAAGTTGAAATATCTGTTAAAGACAACACCTACACTACGAACGGTATCTGTGGGAATGCCAAGTAGTTTAACTGGAAAATGGCTGATGACCCTATTTCGTTGTTGCCAATAATAATAAGGTATGTTTTATCTGGATTAAGCTTTAGCTTACTTGATTCCATCCAAAACAAGATGGCAGTGAGACAAACACTTAAAATCGAAACATGTTATTACGCATTTAATTGTGAAAGTGATATGTAAACATGTGTGTCGTCAGCATAGAGGTGATGACTGAGATTGTGATTATTAATGACTTGGCTGAGAGACGTAGTATATAAGCTGAACAGAACAGGGCCAAGGACGGATCCTTGCGGCACTCCAAATGGAAGGTGTTGTGGGCAAGATAATGTGCCAGATAAGTTAATGCTTTAGTGTCTGTCTGCAAAATATGATTTGAACCATCGAAGAGCTGTGCCAGAAATGCCAAAATGTCTACGAAGGCGGTGTAAAAGGATTGAATGATCAATGGTATCGAAACCAGCTGAAATATCTTGTAAAGTGAGTGCTGTGACTTTGCTATTGTCCATGTTGTCAACTATATCATTATGTATCTTGAGAAGAGCCGTTTCGGTAGAGTGAAATCGTTTAAGGATTGAAGGATGGAAGGATTAAACGGCTTTATGTGTTTCCCATAAGGGAGAAAGAAAGCGCTTTAACATTAGCATCAATCTTTGGCATTGGGTGGCTTATCTACACACTTTTCAAACCTTGATTTTATGTTGCTAATCTGTATGTTTAATATGTCGATTCAATGCGTCCTAATGACTGAATACAATTAGTTATTAAATCAAACTGGCTTATTTTTACAGCGTGATTGACTGGCGACACAATTTGTATGGTGTACCCCAATTAGTGTTGACCACCCAAATGTGCAAAACACTAATTGTATTGAGTCATTAGGACGCATTGAATCGACATATTAAACTTATAGATTAGCAAGATAAAATCAAGGTTTGACAAGTTTGTAGATAAGCCACCCAATGCCAAAGATTGATGTTAATGTTAAAGCACTTTCTTTCTCCCTTATGGGAAACACATCAAGCCGTTTAATCCTGACATTTGCTAAATTTCTTTGAAATCGGAATTCAACGAAATTCGGGACCCGGAAGAGCCCTAGGAACCCTGGATGGGCCCAGCTCCAAAAGTTTCATTTGCAAATTTGACCAGGACACTTCCGGAAGACGTCACTGTCCAGCGATTGAGACGAGGGTGGTTAAGCAAGTTGAACCAATGGTAACGCGTATTGGATATTTAGGCAATCGAAGTGCCACTAGTGACGGCGTCTGAATTGTGTAAACTCTTGTATTAATACACCGTAGGAGCAATTTCAAGTGGCCCGCACCAGCTACGTTTTTAGGCATCTAAATTATAAGAAAGGGTGGTCGTGGCGGACCATAAGAATTAAAAATTACCGGTTATATTTTACAAATCAATTCTTCAGACTTTAAGTGTTTATGCATTTTTCAGTGATGTTTATATTCACGGTTTTTCTTTATGTTTACGGTGATATATATCTTTACTGTTTTTTCATTGTCAACGTGACCGATATGTTGCTACTATCTATATAGTCGGCTGGTGTATACTATTAAAATCTCGTCGAGTACAAGTTCATTTATAAATCTCGACCTGGCGATCGCAAAGAAGATCGACGATTAAAAAACACATTACATCTACATCTATGAGAAATACCTTCCCGGACCATTACGCAGGGACCAGCAGACCATAATAGGGAGAGGCATACCTAACAACGTGTTCTCCAAAACATGAACGTTTGAAGTGTGATGAATTCTGTGAGACGATCAACAAGGAAGACACATATTGTTGACAAGGTATGTAAATACAATGTCGTATCTAGGATCTCGCAAAGGGGATGCCAGATGTGTGTGGGGGTGTGTGGGTAGGGGACAAGCTGAGTCACCCATTAGTTTATCGTGCTACCCCATAATATGATACATACAAAAGACAACACACTCAAACAGTTAAGGCAAAGGGGCCATGGCCCCCGCCTAAATACGCCAGTTTGCAAGCGCCAATGTGAGGTAACTGTTAAATATTGTCACTAGCTGCTGGTGGTCACGCAGGAGGGTGTAGGGTAGATGTTGTCAGAGGATGCCTATCGCGTGTGGTTAGTTGCATTTTCAGTGTAAATTGTTGAACAATATGTAACAATATTTAATAATATTGCTATCCAAAACCACAAGTTCCACGTGACAACGGACAACAGGCAATATTGTGTTAGTCAAAATGTATGTTTTGGTCATGCACCATTTCCAAAGGGCATGTTGCAATTCAAGGTATTTCAATGCAGTAAATTAAAAAAAAATTAACAAGTTTTGCCATCCACCCCAAAGGCCCAGATGGCAAGTGGACGAGGAAGCCATTGGCTTATGGAGAGTCCAACAATGTTCATCTACTTATAACCCGCCCACCTGAGATATGTATCAACATTGTTTTTAAACATATTCACGCTGTTAGCAGTTACACAATCTGTAGACAATTTGTTCCATTCATTTATTGTCCTCTGTGAGAAGGAGTGCTTCCTGATGTCCAATCTACATTGATCCTTTACTAATTTTACCTCATGTCCTCTAGTTCTGCTATCCTTCTTGAGTGAGAAAAACATATTTCTATCAATATTTTCATACCCATTCAATATCTTAAAAACTTCAATCTGATCTCCTCTTAACCTCCTTGCCTCTAGAGTTGTTAAACCACATTCTTCCAGGCGTTCTTCATAACTAAGGTCCCTCAGTTCTGGAATCAGTTTAGTTGCTCTCCTTTGTATGCGTTCAAGCGTATCTACATCCTTCTTACGATATGGTCTCCATGCTTGTATACAGTATTCTAAATGAGTTATAACTATTGCTTTATAAAGAGGTATAATTAACCTTTTTCCCTTGTATGTTATGTTTCTTCTAATCAATCCAAGAATTTGATTACCCTTTGAAGCTGCAATATCACACTACTCTGAAACTTTCATATCAGTACTTATTGTAACTCCTAAATCCTTTTCTTTTACAGTAGTACCCATAACAGTATCTCCTATTTTATAGTTTACATCCAAGTTCCCATGTCCTGTATGTAGGCATTTACATTTCCCAAAATTTAACAACATCTGCCATTTCTCAGACCATTTCACTAATCTGTCTAGATCGTTTTGTAAATGTTGTTTATCACCCTCAGTATTAAGATTTCTAAACAGTTTTGTGTCATCCGCAAATTTCAGTACGTTACTTGTTATACTGTCGTCCAAGTCATTGATATATATTAAGAATAATATAGGTCCTAATACTGATCCTTGAGGTACCCCACTCAAAAGCGATTTCCAATTTGAAACTTCTCCATCTACTACAACTCGTTGTCCTCTGTTAGTCAGCCATTGTTCTATCCAGTCAGTTATGCTATCACTGATACCATGGGCTTTTAATTTAAGTAGTAATCTTTGATGTGGCACTTTGTCAAAAGCTTTCTGAAAATCTAAGTAGATAATATCTTTTTAAATAATGGTATGATGTTTGCTTCTTTCCATTCAAATGGAGCAACTCCCTCTTTTAATGACAAGTTGAATACTCTTGCAAGTGGTATACTGATTTGTTCTACTGTTTCCATTAGTAATTTTGGAGGAATCCCATCCACTCCCGGTGATTTGTTATCCTTCATTGCCTTTATTTTCTTAGCTACCAATTCTGGAGTTACAACTAACGGACCTAAATAGTCAGATTTAGCCCCCTGAAATTTTGCATCAGCAACTGGTAATGAACTAATATCTTCTTTGGTAAACACTGAACTGAAGTAACCATTTAGGTCTTCCGCCATTAAAACCCCCTGTGATATTATATGTCCAGCACTGTCTTCTAGAGGTCCAACCTTGTCTTGTACGTTTTGTTTACTCCTGACATATGCATAAAAACTCTTGCTGTCATTTTTTATGTTACATGCTAGTTTTTGCTCATAGCTTCTTTTAGATTGTCTGATTTCAGTTGTAGCTGCATTAAGTGCCTCTTTGTATTTTGCATAGTCTTATTCCTTTCTGGTACGCCTATAAACCCTCCACATAGTTTGTTTTAGCATTATTTTCCTAATAGTCTCTTTTGACAAGTGTTTCTTTCTACACCGTTTTCCTTGTTTTTGGAAGGAAACAAAATTATCGATGATACCCTCAATTTCATATTTTAGAATATTCCAACATTCAATTGCGGTCTTATTCATCAGCATGTTATTCCAATCTAGCTTTGCTAAGTATTTTCTCATATCTTTGTAGTTACCTTTGTGGAAGTTTCTCTTGTACGTTTTCTTATTTTTACTTTCTGATTTTGCATTGATGTCAAAATGTATTTGATTATGGTCACTATTACCCAATGATTCAAATATGTTTAAATTGTCCACTAATTCTTTTTGTGATGACAAAACTATATCTAATACATTTTCTCCCCTGGTTGGTTCTAGTACGTGCTGATTAAAAAGCTATCCTGGATTAAAAATAGAAATTGTTGGTCCTCAATCCCTGTGCTCTCTAGAGAATTCCATTGTATGTGTCCATGGTTAAAATCTCCCAATATGATACATTCCCCTTTACTAACTTCCTTTATACCGTTTTTTATTTTTGTGTTGTCCTCTTCCTTTATGTTTGGACTTCGGTAAACTAATCCAATAGTTAATTTTGAATTTCCTGAAACAATTGTGCACCAAACAGCTTCATCGCAATCTGCTTCCCTTTCTAGTTTTATTTCATAAGCCTGAATAGATCCTTTAACATATAAAATAACTCCCCCGCCCCTTCTTCCTATTCGATCTTTCCTAAACATTACATATCCTGTCAGTCCTAATTCAGCATATGTTATATCTATGTTGGCCCATGATTCAGTTATACCAATTATGTGAGGGTCAATATCTTCTACCATAATGTTTAATTCGTTTTTCTTATTTACTATGCTCCTTGCATTTAAACATACGCATCTATAACCTTTTTCAGAGATGTTTTTCGGATGATTTGATATTGGTTTATCTGTGCTAGTGGCCTCTTGTTCTGCTTGAGACACCTCTAGGTAACCCCCCTGCACTTCTAGTTTAAAGAATGTTTACTTCCAAAAATATTTGTCATTGTACCCAGGTCACTATCTACTGCTGCTGAAAGTTTGTCCGCGAATACTGCCGCCCCCTTTCCACTTAAATGAAGCCCATCCTTCATGTACATATCAGCCCTCCCAACAAAACTTCCCCATAAATCCTCAAATCCAACTTCCTCTTCCCTACATAGCTTCTGGACTAACATGTTAATTGCCATCCCCCGACAATTTCGATATTTGTGACCCCTCCTGCCCATTACAGGTAAAATCCCTGACAGTATTACCTGACCAACCCGCGTCTGTTTTAGTGTTCTGACCAACTGCCTATATTTCCTAACTATGGCAGTTGTCTCCCCCACTCCCTTCTCCTTCCCTCCCCTACTCCCCTCTCCTTCACTCCGGTTGTCTCCCCTCCCGTTCCTTTCCTTCCCGTCTCCTTACGTCCTGTCTCCCTACGACCTGTCACCTTCCCTCCTCTCAGCTTCCTCCCAGGCTGCGGTGAGCTCTCCCTAGCATCTCTTGTGTCTTTCCCCACTTTATCATCTACTTTTCCCCCACGGGAACTACTGGCACAACCCCCCTGTTCCCTTCCCACAATTGCCACAACGAGCAGCCTCAGCTCTTCCAACTCCACCTCTAGTTCCTTCATCTTCGTACATCCCCTACACTCAAAACTAAAACTATCTGCCTGGACCTCAGCCCAGGACTTCTCGCACCCAGACTTGACGAAGTCCACCCAGTTACTGCAACTGCCACAAATTAAGTGCCTTGTGGCCTTTAACTGCCGTTTGCACGGCGCCATCATACAATTTAGTTTTAATTAGTTTGCTACGTTAGCCTTGAATAAGGCTGTTTTTGTGATCAAAAGAACACTTTAGGCTAATATACTTGCTAACTGTATCTTCTATTAACCTCGCATGAGAAAAAAAACCTGCCACCTAGCGAATACGGAGAACACTGTGTAACAAAACAACGAAGTCAGTGTGTACTAATTTACGCTAAAATCCTGCTGTTAATTCCTTTTTACCGAAAACGTTTACTACCACTATGTCAGATATTACCTTATGTATGTAATTTAAGTAAATAAATCACTTTGTCTTATACATATATATATATTAGCCAATGTAAACGATAGCTCGATGCCCGGGTTGAATTCACGACCTGTAAACAAACTCCCTTTTATCACTCGTTGAGTTTGAATCCGGGAAAAAATACTACCTCTGTTAACAAAAACGGTTTCTTAATATATGTCTACAAGAAGTTGGTGAACAATACATGTATAATACTAATACTTATTCTAACCAATATTCCAATGTTACTGACTATTCACTATGCTATCTCAATTTTCGAATTGTAAACAACCCTATTAACGCTCGCTGAATTCCCTTACAGAATCCGAAACTAACTTACTCTAAAATACTCCCTCTGACTAATAATTAACAAAACCTGTTTGCTAATATATGTCTACAATACGTTTGTGTATAATATATATGCAATAGTAATACTTATTGTATTTGATATACCGCGTTTTTCTGTAAATGATCTACACCAAATTCAAGTCGCTGCACCAAGTCCAAGTAGCCGGATATCTCTATATTGCATTAGTATATGCAATGGACTCTATCTCACATGGGTAAATGTTGTGCACGCCATCTCTCCTGGGTATATGCAATGGACTCTATCTCACATGCGTAAATGCTGTGGCCTCCAACTCTAGTGAATTAATGCTGCGTACCCCATCTTCCATGAGCATATTCTGTGGAATCCATCTCTCATGAGTAAACAATGTGTATTCCATCTCAAGCCAGTAAAAGCTGTGGACCCCATCTCTTGAGACTCAATGGTTTGGACTGCATCAGTCGTGAGAAAATGGTGTGGACTCCACCTCTCTTGCGAAAATGTAGTTAACTCCAACTATCATGGGTAAATATTGTGTACTACATCTCTTATAAGGAAATGCCACGTACTCTATTTCTTATTAGTACATTTTAATACATCTGTCAAGAGTCAATTCTATGGACTCCATCTTTCATGAGTAAATGTCATGTACCCGTCTCTCAAGAGTATATACTGTGGACCCCATCTCTCAAGAGTAAATGCTGTGGACTCCATATCTTGGGTGTCAATGTTGTGGACATGATATATCTTGAGTAAGTGTCATGGACTCCACCTCTCCTTAGAATGTGGAATAGTGATGAAGAAGAAGGGGAAAGAAAAATCAACGAAAAGAACGATAACACCAATTCCATTCGTAATGTGTAAATGCTTTGGAATCCTTTTGTGGACTCCATCTCTCATGTGAAAATGTTGTGAACTCCAACTCTCATGGGTAAATACTGTGTACTCCATTTCTCGTGAGTAAATGTTGTGAACTCCATCTCACAGGAGTAAATGCTGTGCATGCCATGCCATTCCATCTCTCACTCGTAAACGTTGTGGCTTCCAACTCCCGTGAATAAATTCTCTGTACCATCTCTCATGAGTAAATGGTGTGGACTCCATCATTCATTAGTAAATTTTTAAAACTCCATTTCTCATTGGTAAAGGCTGTTTTCTCCATCTCTTATAAGGAAATGCCGCGTATTCATTCTCTCATAAGTAAATGCTACGCAATCCATCTCTCAAGAGTAAATGCTATGGACTCCATTTATTATTAGTAAATATCATGTACCCATCTCTCTGCTTTGGACTGCATCACTCGTGAGAAAATGCTGTGTACTCCTCCTCTCATAAGTAAATGTTGTGAACTCCATTTCTCTTGAGTAAATGCCTTGTACTCCATATATCATGAGTAAATGATGTGTACTCAATTTCTCACGAGTAAATGCTGTGGACTCCATCTCTCATGAGTAAATGTAATGTGCTCAATGTCTTATGAGTACATGCGGTAGACTATTGATGAAGAAGAAGAAGGGGGAAAAAATCGATGACCAGTATTGTGTTGCCAGCCTCACCCCGGACTAGAGGGAATAGGAGGAGAGCAACATCTCTTTTGTGAATGACTCAGTTTGTTGTGAGTAAATGCTGTGGACTCCCCCTCTCATGAGTAACTTCTTTGGACTGCATCTCTTTAGAGTCAATACTGTGGACTCCATCTGTCGTGAGACAATGCTGTGGTCTCCACCTCTCTTGTGAAAAGAGAGCGTGCAAGTGATATGGAACGAAAAACCACTCTGGCTCAAAAGAGAACATTTCCTTACGTGGAAGCCGTACATAAAAATATACACAGCACGATTACTGACTGCCTCGCAATTCTCTGTCGAATAAAGAAATAGCTCCCATTTCCAAAAAAAAATTTTTTTTCATAACTCCTGTGTTCTACCACACAAATATTACTGCAGCACAATTTGGGGTCTTCTTCTTTCGTGTCCTTCACACAATGTGTTGCCACTTGCGGGCGCACGCCTTTGCTCGCTCAGTGACAGTGACGAGGTCTTCTGCGGTGCAGGCCTCATCCAGTAGTCGACAGCAGAGGAGGTGGGCCATCGTCTGCAGTTCCCCACAGTTGCAGTTCAAAGACTGGGTGTCATCAATGTATCCCCACCTCCTCATCGTACTTTTAACACGGCCAACGCCAGTGCGTAGGCGATTCAGAGAACGCCAACAGAGCCATGCTTGGTCAAACCCCGCTGGCAGGGATTCAGCCGCCTCTAATCCCATTTTATTGGAGGCTGGTATATCAGCTATTTTGCTGTTCCACATCTGTATTCTAGTGATACTAGGAGACGAATCGAGCGGTGTCACTGTGTGCATGAAGCTCTTCCGCGACTTCAGTCGGCTAGCAGCTGGCATATGGTTGAACAGTTGGTGTCTGGTATCTGTCGTTAGTCGTGATCGTTCCATGCGGCTGGCAACAGTTCTCCTGATTTGAGGGGGAGCTATGCCGGCCAGCAAGTGTACGCTGTCGACGTTCGCCGGTTTGAGGCAGCCTGAGATGATTCGGCAGCAGTCATGTAGAGCAGGGTTCAACTTGCTTGCGTGTGTGGACCTTTCCCATACCGGACAGGCATACTCGGCAGCTGAGTAGCAGAGAGCGAGACAACTAGATCTTAAAGTTGATGCTCTGCACCCCCACTTCGAGTTGGCAAGTTTGCGGATGATGTTGTTTCTTGCGTTTACTTTCATCTTGGTTTTTTGTATGTGTGTCTTAAAGGAGAGAGTTCTATCGAGATGAACGCCGAGGTACACTGGTGTTGATGTGTTGTTGAGACGGGTCCCATTCCAAACAACGTTTAATTCTCGCTTAGCGTCTCTGTTCCTCAGGTGGAAAGCACACACCTGCGTCTTAGATGGGTTTGCGCGCAGTTGGTTGAGGTCGTAGTATGTGGACAAGATTGCTTAGTGCAGAAGTCAGATTTACTTCGATGTTATTGAAATCTTTTTCTTGCGATGCAATGCATAAGTCGTCCGCATATATGAAACTCTGTGTATCAGTGTGCACGGGCTGATCGTTGGTGTAGATGTTGAATAACATCGGTGCCAGTACACTTCCCTGTGGTAGTCCGTTTTTCTGTCGTCGCCAACGGCTCTTTTTAACATTCAGCACCACGAAGAAACGTCGGCTTTCGAGCATTGTGCGTATCAGGTCGGTCAGATGGAGATCGCCAGTCATCTCCAGCACTTTGCTGAGGAGGCGTCGGTGGTTGACCGTGTCGTACGCAGCAGACAGGTCTACAAAGACAACACCGGTGATCAGGCATTTCTCATAACCATCTTCTATATGCTCTGTCAAGTTGAGTAGCTGGCTCGTACACGATTTTCCAGGGCGGAAACCGGCTTGTTCCGGGATGAGTTTCTCATCAACATGTGCCGCTAGTCAATTTGGGGTAATGCACCGTCATCTGAGCGTATCCTCAAAGTACAGAAACGTGCTGCCAGAATCATCACAGACTTTGAATATGGAGTAGAAAGTGCCCCACTCTGTACATGCTTTTAAAAGAGCATATCTGAACAATATCGTTGGTTGAAAGTGTAGTAATGGCTCTAAATGTCATGAACATGTTAGCTGGATTTAATTAACTTATTGTACTTACGCATTTTACCCATCGCCTTTTTTTAAATCACACACGTTTTTACGTTCTTCTTAACTTATCTGATTTTGATATTTTAATTGAATATTTACTAAATGTTTAGTTTACTGCTTCACAACATTATTTATTCTTAGGCTCTACACTATTTATATTCATTTTGTATAGAATTTAATTATTTTTAAATCACGACCCTTAGGAAGATAAGATTTATTTTCTACAATATTCACCGTGAAACAAGTATGTATTATTAGTATTATTATTGTTATGATACAACAATTATTATAAATAACGTAATTTCTGTTACGGTAGGGGGTGCGATTCGATTGCTTGACCATTGCGTTCTGAGCTCTACCTTGTTTTGCTGTCTAAATGTTGTTACTAACTTTTAATCCGCTCACGAACTTGGTGACCCGTCGTTCAAATTCCAACATGGCCACCCCTCGCGCACTACTACTGCCGTAAGTTCCTGTTTGGTCTACGCGACTCAGCCTCTACACGTTCGTCAGCAACTGACATTTCCAGTATTAAAAATATATCTAAATATATTCGGAGCAAGACCAAAAAGAAAAACGCATCAGGGATAGTCGAGGTGGTGTGAGAGCACGATTCGGGCGACGTCCAACGAAACCCCCCTCCCACGATTGTTTTCGGCAACGCACAGTCGTTACGAAAGAAGATGGACGAATTGTACACGAATATCAAATATAACTTTGCATAAAGAAAAGCGTCTCTACTAACTATTTGCGAAATTTGGCTTAACAGCAGCATTCCTGATAGTGAGGTATATTTGGATGGATACGAGTAGTTGACAGCAGACAGGACATGCGATTCAGCAAAAGTAGAGGTGGAGGTGTGTGTCTTTATAATTTTTATATCAACAAGAAATGGTGCACAATCTACACAGTTTGTGCCCATGTGTGTACTCCAGTCGTTGATCTACTCACGCTTTGTCTGAGGCCACTATACCTGCCCATTCACGGATATTATCATGTGCAATGCGTATGCCTTGCCTAAAGCGTATTGTAAGTCCGACGCCGACGTCATAGCGGGGTCGGTGTCTATACTCCAGTCAATACATCCCGATTCGCCCGTGATCACAGTGGGCGACTTTAAGTTATTCACCCTGGATGACGTGCTGTCCTCATTTCAACAGATTGTGACATGCCCAACAAAGCAATCGACTTGTGCTGTAGCTCAGTGGATGACACATGCACCCCGCAATGTCTCCCTTCCCTGGGGGGGGCAGGTCACAACAACCTTCATCTCCTGATATTCTCACTATCTACGTGAAATTCTGTCAAGACTCTATCATCCCAGATTGTCACTGTGTATCCTAACAAAGAAGGCAGTGATCAACAAACAGAAACCTTTCGAATATCGAGGGGCGGCTGCCACCCGGGAGGCTAAGCCAATGCTCAGGGCAGGTATTGGCCTTGCCAAATAAGCGCGTCGAGACAAAGTAGAAAAGCAGTATCACACCATGAACACTCGTGACGCTTTCAGAAATCTCAAGGTGATGGCCAGTGATGTCAGTGCCAGCGAAAGTGCAAGATCTAATACACTGCATGATGATATAGATCAAAACAAATGCTACAATCGCTTCGACAGCATGGACTTTATATCCGGGTTCATATGGCTTCTGGCAACCACCACCCCCCCCCGTACCCGAGATAGATTATCATCTCCAAAAACGACGTGACTTGCCAGTTCAAGAGAACCAGCATAATGAAAACTGCCGGGCATGACAGCATTTCGGGCCACTTTCTATATACCTGTGCCGAGGAATTGGCGCCTATGTTCTCACAACTGTTCCAGGAGTCTGTAGACACTGGCATCATTCCCAACCTTAGGAAAACCAGCACCGTCATTCCTGAGCTTAAAATCCGATCACCGCAGGAACTCAAAAAATACAGACCCGTTTCTGTCACTTCCGTTCCCATGAAAGCCTCTTAGAAGTTAGTCCTGATCAACCTCTCTCCACAAATTAAGGAGAATCTGGATCCCATGCAGTTCGCCTAGAAGCTTGGGCGTAGCACTGATGGTGCTGTGTCAACCCTGATACACAATGTCACCAAACATCTAGAGAAGGCAGGCAACTACATCCGCATCATCTTCATATATTTTAGTTCGGCCTTTAATAATATGCAGCGCCACAATATGATTGAAAAGTTTCTAGTCCTGCAAATACCTCCCAACTTCATTCACTGCATGACTTTCTCAGCTACAGACCCCAACATGTGAAGGCTGGCAGCAACACCGCCCCCAACATCATTACGAATACCGGAGCCATCCAAGGGTGTGTCGTAAGTTCGATTATCTACTCCCTGTACACCAACGACACCAGGAGCGAATGGGACTCTGACGTCCTGATTCAATACGCAGACGACGCAGCATTAGACTCGTTCATCGTCTATGGGAACACTGTCTCTATGGCCTCAGTGTCGTGCAAGGAACATTTCCAAGAACTGAATGTGTGCAAGACAAAGGAACTATGCATTGATTTCCGCACCAGCGGCTAGTTTGATGGATAACTATATATCGGTGGTGAAGCTATGGAGGTAACCGAGTTTGATATTCTTCTGTCACAGAGACGATACCAGTGTCTAAAATGTAGATAAAAACAGGTTAAAAAACAGTTTAATTCCCCGGGCGATAAGTCGTCTCAACAAATTCTGATATAAGTGTTCATCACGTGCAAGCCGATCCCGAGTTGAATATATTAAGAATTGCTTCTTTTTACCCAATTTACAGCAATTTAATAATAATGTTTGTGATTGCAAGTCTTAAACTACACTAACTTATATATATGTAAAGGCAGTGTGATTATATAGTACGGACTATTTTATATAGGTAATACTGTTATTACTTTTATTAACTCATTTCCAGTATATAATACTTTTATTAACCATGTTTACCTAACACTTTATCTTTTTTACCTATGATGTTCACCAAGCAGAAGACAATTATCCACTGTTTTTTTACAACAAACTTGTATCGTATCGTATCTTCTTTCGGAAAGTAACGTTTACATTAATTGTACCAGCTGAGATTATTGAGCAAAACCAGTTGTCATAACTGTAATACAATAGAAAATGAGAGTTAGGTATCCTAATACAGTGTAGTTGTATTAATTTTACAGTGATATAATGATCTATAATTGAATCTGGTATTCTAAATATATTTAATCCTATTTAGTTCAAACAATATTTACACATAAAATATTGATGACTCATTCGTGTGTTCACATTCTCCCTGAAAAGTAAACAATTATTTCAATTTGTACCAAGAAAGAGCAAATATTATTATTTCTACTACAGTGACATTTTCATCATCCCCTTTAAAAGTGTCTACTTTAATTGAGCCTAGCATAGCATGTAGACAACACACAATCCATTTTATGCGTTTCCTAGTGCATATGTCAATAGCAATTACAGTTGCGTTGATGTGACGCTGAAATAATGCGTAGTTGGATTTCAAAAAGAACACTAAATATAAATTGGACAAATAGCTATTACACACGAATATATGTACTGCTTTCTGGTGTTCACAATTTTCAATGTAATCAGATGTATAGAATGTTTGTTAGGCCAAGTATCTTAAATAAAACACATCACATTACAACTTTCTTATCAACTACACCATAACAGTCGCTAGGAATTTTGGCGAATGTACAAAGAGAACTATACATAACATCCTAAAAAGCTAGAAAATCGTCGATAATAAAGATATACAATTTGTAAAACCAGTATTTCGAACAAGAGATTTGGCTTCCTCAGCGGTTGACGCCTATCCCATACTACCATATATGCCGTTCCCGGCGGCCTCTGGGAATTAAATGGTGGAGCAACTCCAGGCTTTGGCTTGTCTCAACCTCACCAGTCTCTTCCAATTGCATATATACGCATCTCCAAGGGAGTTGTATCTTTCTCCAAGGGAGACAACAAATCGGAACCCTAATCCCCCCTCGTATCAGGAAACACCACATCCTGGCGAGAGAGCAGCTTGCCAAGCCGCTGTAGACCTGTGTCTGTGTTTGTCTCGACGCGCCCAACTGGTACTAGTTCTAAATTTTGGGATTGATATATGAACCTGACATATCGCTCGCAGCTGGAAATGTGGTGTTGTGCATTATTGACATGCTATAATATGATTTATTTATATATTTATAAATGACGCATTTTGAAAATTACAATGCATCATTATAATGTTGTGAATATGTTGCTGGATATCTTGCGATAGACGTTTGTGGAGTAAATGCTTATAATGAATAAATAATCAATCCTATAATTTTTCATTTGGCATTTATGTATATTTTTCTTTTGGCATTTATGTATATTTTTCTTTTGGCATTTATGTATATTTTTCTTTTGGCATTTATGTATATTTTTCTTAAACGGCGACACACGGTAAACGCCAGAGGGCGACATAGTTTTCTTATTATCTGGAATTTGTTTCTTTGATATCTTTGAATGAATATATTGTTTGGTGTGTGTGCGTGCATTAATGAAACGACAATTATCTGGAATTTGTTTCTTCAATGTCTTTGAATTAATATACTGTTAGGCGTTGTTTGTGCATGCATTAATTAAACAATACTGTAATACTAACTAATATGTTTAATAAAATTTACTAATATGTTTAGCCAATTAATTGTTGTCATCAAACACATGTACTAATCGCAGGATGTTGAGCAATTTGTCAGTGAGATCCATACTACCATTTTAGAAGTTCAGCATTTAGTTCAGTTTTAGCATTCACAATAGAACTCCCGGATGAGTGGGTCCTGGGTCAAGCAAATTTACTGTTTTATAATGGGCCATACATATGGTAATCTTTGATAAGCATGTTGCTAAATTCACTACTGATACTGGTTCCCTGAGAGGAGAAAATATTTACCTGTTTTACTGCGAAATGAACGTATCATTGTTCTGCCTGCAGCGTTTATTGTTGGGTTATTTGCTTAAGGAAGTAATGTCCAGCTAATTTTGCATATTTAACGGCGTGTTGTGTTAAACACAACATACATTTTTCCATAGTTCTGACAGCAATGAGAATCGCGTTCTTGAGTCATGCGACTTTAAAATCAATTGTTTAATAGGAATCTGGGGAAGTGGAGAGAACACGATTTTAAGCAATTCAATAAGTGGTTGATGTTGTGATCAAGGAGTTTTGACATAATGCAAATAGATGCAAATTATTGTATACAATATTGTTTTATTAGTAAATACACAAATGGGATATGTAAACAATTTATTCATGTTGTTCTGCAGACCTCGTGTACATCCACGCAATGTTGTAGAATAGTTCTATTTCACGAGTCTCTTTCGCCTATGCTGCCAGAAGGTACAATTCTGGATTGCTCTGCGAGATGCCAGTTGTAGTAGTTCAAATAATTCTTCACCCAGTAGAACACGAAATTCTGAAAAAATAAATGGTATATAAGAAATTAAGTGGTATGTAAGATAACAAATACGTCGTCAGGTAGTGAAATCTTTACACACACATATATACATTATATAAACACGCGCACGCACGCACGCACGCACGCACGCACGCACGCACGCACGCACGCACGCACGCACGCACGCACGCACGCACCCACGCACCCACGCACGCACCCACCCACCCACCCACCCACAAACCCACCCACCCACCCACCCACCCACCCACCCACAAACCCACCCACCCACCCACCCACCCCTTATTGCCGTACACCTACAAAGGTGAACAGTAGGCATAATTAATTCCGCCGACATTACTTGTCACACAGCTTCTATCATGTGCTGGGTGGAAGGAAATTATTTTGTCATCTCTTTCATCTACAACAAGAAATTAGCATACGTGAGAAACGTATCCGAGTCATGTATCCATACAACGCAATAACATCCTGTTAATTATT
>OY759273.1:25557955-25560455 GCA_963662155.1 Lamellibrachia columna | reverse complement strand
GTAACATAATCTTCTGATATGGTCATCTTTTTCTTCTATTTAATGACCACCTTCATTTGGTTGAAGATTTTGGGGGGTACTCTTTGGCAGCAGGAAAGAGAGAAGAAATGTAGTAGTGCGATTTAGTGGAGTTAGGGGGTGTAGAAGGGAGGGGACAACCAAATAGGCCACAGCACTTTTTAAAGACCCTGGTTCCACAGTTAGTTGATCAAATACGGGAAACCAGAGACCAATACGTTCACGCATGATATCCAATGTATTGTCTAGACTATCCGCCAGATCTCGCCACTTAAATAAATCGAAATACGTTGCTATTTAGGGCTGGCATTGGCTGTATTGAAGCGTCAGTCTGGTTTGGACAACTTCATTACTAAAATAAACCAGGCTGCACAAAATTGTCGAAAAGACGTATCAATATATAGATGCGTAAACCGTTTGTGATGAAAGATCCCGGGTAACAAAATACTTAATGTGTGTCTTAATATAACACATTCAATAATAAACATGATATATGTCATGCATTTGTCATCGCAAACATTGAATCGAGCTATATATGTCAGACCTTACTTTCCCGGATATAGTCAAGTAAAACCATGGCAATTCATTCGCTTAGTTAATGCAGCAACTGAGACAAAGATAAATAAAAAAAATTACTCCCAATGTATCTCAGTGCAACTTATATACCATATAAGTTAAAACTTATCTCATACGTAGCCATAATGGAGTTTTAGCTATAGGTTTGAAGCAATTAATTTGCCCAATAAGCGCTAGTGTTTCGGGGTGTGGCAGGATGTGGGACGTGGGTCCTCAAAACTGGTGGGAGGTTGCCCCTCCCCCAAACAGGTGGGACTTAGGTTGCGATCCCTCCCATTACCGTTCTTAAAAGTACGAACGGTAGTAAAAATTAGTGGTGTTCTCCCTGTACTGCTAATAAATATAACTTAGATATCTAGCTTACATCGCATGTAAAACTTAAACATGTCTTCTTTGAAATAACGTCTGCAAACTGATAAGCATTCACTAATGGATACCATTGTATCTGTGTTTAAGTGTGAGTATCTCGGCGCGAAGCTTATTGAGCACAGGCGACAAATCTAGCTGACGTGAGGGCCTATTAGTTACGGAGCTAGCAAGGTAGAGCGAAAAACTCTGCTGAAACTGTCTAATGCGTTACGCAATGCTACCCACCATTTTCTGCAGTGACCGGAATAGGAGCGGCCAGATGAATGCACGTGTTTTCCAGACCCACCGTGACACTGTAATTGAACGACCGCCACATTACTAACTTGTTGAACAGAATTAGCCGCACCTTGTGTACGAGTTAGACCTAGATATACTTAACACATTAACCAAGGTTACAAATAACTTTCAATTTAATTTCACAAATCACCAATCATATACGATAAAACATAACAATATAACATAACAAACAATTAGTTTCATGCAAATTATATACTAAGTATTTATTGAAGTATTTAAATTTCACAGTATGACACTGCCTAGGTATATACGAACGACATTGAATTCAACAGGCGAGCTCCTTGCGTAGACACTGCTACGCCCGTAGCTGAAGGGACCATGGCAAATTCAAACACGTAATCTAAACTACAGTTTTACCAAGTCTACTTCATTAAAAGGCAAATATATATGTATATATATATATATATATATATATATATATGACAAAACTAACTCACCAGGGTGCAGAAATGTAAAGCTGATCCGCGAGAAGGCCAACATGTCTAACGTAGAGTATCACCGTTTGCACACGTCTCCGGTCCAGGACAAACTGCGCTGGTCATTCACTAAAACCCGTCCAGCGAGTTAATCTGGTAGTGCCTCTGCTATCCTAGTGGCCTCTAGTGAGTGACTCAAGGTACTAACCATGCGATATCATAGTGCACAAATTAGGGCTACTTTCCCCCACTTTAAAGTTTAGACATCCGCTGTAAAATACATATGACAGTGGATTACTTAGGGGTATTGGGCCATTTGAACCCTCTGGCTGAAATCTTATTTTTTCCGAGTGTAACCTGTTGCGCCGGCTCGTAGAAGTAAGTTAAATTAATGAGTTACTATGATTGACTTGTCGATATCCTACATGAGCTATTTGTGTAGGGCCAGGTTACTCAGTTTGAGCAGTGCTGCTAGGTACAGGCAGTACCGGCGTCGTGCTTACAAATATTGACACTAGCTGTCTCTGTATCTGTGTTTCTCTCTCCACCCCCCCCCCCCGACGCTTACCTGCTGGATGTCTGTACTCAAGGCGAAAACATTTCCTTGTACGCAGCTCAGCGCCTCTGGAACAATCTACCCTCTTGCCATGCTTGCCACTGACTGCCATAACAGCTTCGAGAAGCAGCTTCATACTATTCTTTCAAAACTGGATATGTTATCTTTAAATGTGTGTGAATGTTATGCTGGAAATGTATTGATGCCATTTTTGCTATTTACTTTAAACTTATTTTATTTTATTACTATTCACTTTTGATTTATTTGA